>JACEEZ010004774.1:25000-75000 GCA_016584305.1 Chionoecetes opilio | reverse complement strand
TCTCTTCTCTCTCTCTCTCTCATCTCTCCTCTCTCTCCTCTCATTCTCTCTCTCTCTCTCTCTCTCTCTCTCTTCCTTCTCCTCTCCTCTTTCTCTTCATAACATAAGACACTAAGGAAGCTACAGAAGCCTGAGAACTAAGACTTGGTACTTCCTGTAGTTCCTCTCTTCTCTTCTCTCTCTCTATCTCTCTCCTCTCTCTCTCCTCTCTCTCTCTCTCTCTCTCATAACATAAGACAATAAGGAAGCTACAAGAGGCCGTGAGACATAAGACGTGGTACTTCCTGTAGTTCCTCTCTCTCTCTCTCTCTCTCTCTCTCTCTCTCTTCTCTCTCTTCTCTCTCTCTCTCATAACATAAGACAATAAGGAAGCTACAAGAGGCCGTGAGACATAAGACGTGGTACTTCCTGTAGTTCCTCTCTCTCTCTCTCTCTCTCTCTCTCTCTCTCTCCTTCCATGTCTATACACAGTCAATACGGTAATGGGTTCACCTCACCACCCACATGTACATAACAGGGAACAATAATGGAACATGGACAACAAGGGTGATGCTGGTGGCGTGGGAGGATGAAGGAAGAGGAAGAAGAATAGTAGGAAGAAGAGGAGGAGGATGAAGAGGTATGAAGAAGAGCAGGAAGAAGAGGAGGAGGTAGAGTAGGAGGAAGAGGAAGAAGAGACCAACGATTACAAAAGATTTGCACACTATATGGAGGCGTTGACTGTTTGTTCGATAATGCCCTGATCGTCGTATATTTTTGTATGGTTTTACCTTTCCTAATCAGATTGTGCGAAAAATGACCCGTGGAAAAAAAATCAAGCAATAGGAAAATGATGATTATGATGATTACGGAGGAGGAGGAGTAGGCGGGTGAGGGGCTTGAAGGAGGTAGCAGAACATCAGAAGCCATCTTAGTCACCTTTTCATCTCCTGGAGGAGTGCTACGCCCTTCCTGACTCCTCCCCAATCAGGGTTCATTATCCCACCCCGGAGGATAATTGCACCTGCAGCCAGATGTCGCTCCTGCCAAGGACGGTGCTCGACCTGCTCGACCACTCATTGACGGGAAGGCAGCTGCGTCAAAACCCACAACACTCCCGCCTCGCTGCCTCATTACTTGCTCTACTGCGCCCTGCTTCCTGCCCCGCCCTCGTCTGTCCCGCCCTCACCGCCCTCGTCCCTGCTACCCTCACCACCGCCGCGAGTGAGGGGCCGCGCTCAAGGCGACGCCACAACCGCGCTATTCTGGCCGCAGACCCTTCGCAATTGCCGCTAAATCGAATCACTCATTTCTCCAGATATGCAAAAGTAATCACAAGCGTAATAGCGATGGAAATGGCTCTCAGCACTGCCAAATACCACACACACAGACAGGCGGACAAAGGGAAAATAGGGAAAAAATAAATATTAGCCCAAAAGCGAGATCTTCTAATGCGTATTTTCCCGAACAAATATCACACAGAGACAGACAGGCGAAGGGAAAAAAAAAAAAGATATAAAAAAATAGCCCAAAATAGCCCAAAAGCGAAATCTTCTAATGTGTGTATTTTCTCGGACAAAAGAAAGATGATAAAATGATGAGGCGTAAATACACAAGGCACGCATGTATTTTTCTATTTCTATTCAGACTCCATTTTCCAGACATTCTTTTTCATATTATCTTGTTTTACGTCCGCTTAGAGCCTTAGACAATGACGTCTCTATGCATTCACTTCACAATCTTTCTTCATTAAAAAAAAATACGTTGTTATTTCGTCTCTCTGTTTACCGGGACAATGTAGAGTAATTATTTTTTCTTTTCTTTTGTAACGAGGTTGATACTTATTCATCCCACGCTCAGGGGAAGGACGGTGGTGGGCGAGGCAAGGACATACGATATTTGTGCTGTTATTATATACAGTAGCCATTTACAATACTTAAGGAAAGGTTACGACATAGATAATAATTAAGAGGTAAGGTTGGCATGGTTGAAAGAGTGAAAAAGTGGGAAAAAAAGGGTGGTGAAAAGGAATAAAAGCTTACATACAGACTACAAACGATACCTGTGATGTTATTATACTCAGTTCAGTTCAGTTGTTGGTCGGGAGTCAGGTCTTTTTCAATGGCACTCCCTGACGTGTTTCTTCTTGCTGTCTGGGTCTTTAATTAGTTGTCTTCTCTTATTCTATCTTATTGGTTTCTTTCTTCTTATTTTCTCTGGTCATCCAAAAACTGTTGATTGTTCTTTTTGCTTCTTCCACATTCCCGTCTCCAAACAAATACTCCCCCACTATATCCTCTTCCTCCTCTAGGTAAGGTTGTTGTAGCCTCACACTTTTCTTTCTTTCATTATTGTATCCTGTACTGTAGCCACTCACAATACTTAAGGAATAGCTACATACAACACCGACAATAAATAAAGATAAGAGTAGAAGAGGGTTAAAAAGTAAAATAGCTTAATGGGACGAGGAGGAAAACATTGCTATAGATGTATATATTCGGGGATGTAATGAGGTTTAATCTGCACTTAGGAAAATAAAAGATGCATTAGATTAAATAGATAAGTCGACAGTAAAGGCCAATTAACTGAACATTGAAAATAAATGAAGAATAGCTTAATAAAAGGGAGTCTATTGTGGTTAACAGTCTAATTATAGTTATAAATAGACAGTCAATAGTAGTAAATAGATATTACACAATAGCAAATACAGTCTACAGTAGTAAATAGAAAGTACACAGTAGCAAATACAGTCTACAGTAGAAAATATAAAGTACACAGTAGCAAATACAGTCTACAGTAGTAAATAGAAAGTACACAGTAGCAAATACAGTCTACAGTAGTAAATAGAAAGTACACAGTAGCAAATACAGTCTACAGTAGTAATATAGAAAGTACACAGTATATAGCAATAACCCCTGCTTCCCACACCACTTTCTACAGCAAAAGCAAGCAAGAACAGTGAAGTAATAACAAGGATTTATATCAAATGAAGATAAACTGCGTACCCTGGAGAGAGAGAGAGCGAGAGAGAGAGCGAGAGCGAGAGCGAGAGAGAGAGAGAGAGAGAGAGAGAGAGAGAGAGAGAGAGAGAGAGAGAGAGAGAGAGAGAGAGAGAGAGAGAGAATAAAAAAACTTAAAATACACCCACTGTCTGCAAAACTAGAGTAAAGAGAAAAAAACACAAAAAATACGAACTGAATCATGAGAGAGAGAGGAAAAGAAAGCCTGGAACAATTTTGTGATGAAAGAGAAAGCTACAATTAGAGGTCAAACAGGGACTGAGAGAGAGAGAGAGAGAGAGAGAGAGAGAGAGAGAGAGAGAGAGAGAGAGAGAGAGAGAGAGAGAGGCAGAGAGGAGTAGAGAAGAGAGAGCGAGAGCGAGAGCGAGAGCGAGAGAGAGAGAGAGAGTGTGAAAGACGGGAAGGAAAGTTGGAAAGTCAAAAGGTTAGAGAAAAAATATGACTACAAAAATACAGTGAAATAAATGGTTTGAAACGTATATCATAACGAAAGAAATGTTGAATATAAATGTTAACAGAGGAAAATATGAGATGTTTAGTTTAGAGGATAATGAGTGGGGTTGTTAAAAATGTGTAGTTAAGAGGATAATGTGAGGATTTGAGTGAATGGATATTTACTCTATATGAAAATAATGAGGAAATATGAAAAAATGATGATGAGGAGGAGGAGGAATACAAAGGAATACAAAGGAATACAAAGGAATACAAAGGAATACAAATAAACACAAACAGCAACAGACCGATAGGTCCTTACAAGGCTGTTTGCTTTAACTACACTACACTAACTAGATAATAAGAGAGAAAGGATAGGAAGTAGAAGGCTCCTCCCCACCCACCCATCCCTCCAGCCGAAGCTGGCCGGAAAAGAAGTGATACCATGCAATATAGAAAAACTGCATGGAATTTGTGAGGAAAGTTGAAAGCTGTAATCTATGGCTAACTACTACTAGTTTGTGGGGGTAGGTTTAGTGCTTGATAGATAGGTCATGTTATGTGTGTTTTGTAATGGTGTGAACACAGTGTGGAGGTTCAAGGGGTGGTGCGGCAGCCTTGCCTGGCGCTTTCTTGGGAGGCAGCAGTCAATCAGGCCCCAGCTCCGTTCAATCCACTGCGGATTGTGTACTTTCCATGTAGGACGCCGTACACTTCAATGCCTCCTGCAGCAGTGACCCCTGGTACCTTAAATCCCGATGGTGGTCACTAACTGTCAGGACCCTAACTGAACCACAGCCCGTCACAGGTCGAGAGTAGCAGTGGTAACCGTTAACTCGTGGCTATCTGTGTGTGTTATGAGGTCTAATGTAGTGTTGGTGTAGGCTCAGTGTGGAAGTGGAGGAGGAGGAGGAGGAGGAGGAGGAGGAGGAGAAGACAAAAGAGAAATAGGAAGAGGAGAAAAAGAAGGAGAGAGAGAAAGAGAAGGAGGAGGAAGAGGAAAAAGAGAAGGAAAAGAGGTAGAGAAGAGAAGGAGGGAGAGAGAAAAAAGAAAGAAAAATGCAGGAAAATAAAAAAATCTGAATATAAAAAAGTAGGTAAAAATAGGACAAAAAAAAAGAGGAGAAAGAGGAGACAAAAAAAAAGAAGCCGAAAAATAAAAATCTGAATATAAAAAGTCCGTAAAAAAAGAGAAAAAAGTCTAACCAGCGTAAGCAAAAGTACTAAGAAGAGAAGGAGGAAAAGGAGAAAAAGAACAGAGAGAAAAGAAAAGAAAAAGAAGAAGCAGAGAAAAAAATCTGAATATAAAAAAGTAGGTAAAATAAGAAAAAAAAAAGGAGAAAGAGAAGAAAAAGAGAAAGAAAAGAGAGAAAAGAAAAGAGAGAAAAAAAAGAGAAAAAAAGCAGAAAAATCTAAATCTACATATAAAAAAGTTGGCAAAAAATAAAGAAAAAAAAGTTAAGGCAGAAGCTGAAGAGAAGGAGGAAGAGAGAAAGAGAAGGAGAAGAGAAAAAAAGAAGGAAGACAAGAGGAGAAAAAGGAGGAAAAGAGAAAGAGAAGGAGGAGGAGTAGGAAGAAGAAGGAGGAAGAGGAGGAGGAGGAGGAGAGAAAGATGAGAAAAATAAAAAACAGAAAAAATTGGCTATAAAAAAGTAGCTAAAAATAAAAAGGAGCCAAAAAAGTAGCTAAAAATAAAAAGGACCCAAAAAGTAGCTAAAAATAAAAAGGACCCAAAAAAGTAGCAAAAAATAAAAAGGACCCAAAAAAGTAGCTAAAAAATAAAAGGACCCAAAAAAGTAGCTAAAAATAAAAAGGACCCAAAAAAGTAGCTAAAATAAAAAGGACCCAAAAAAGTAGCTAAAAATAAAAAAGGACCCAAAAAAGTAGCAAAAAATAAAAAGGACCCAAAAAAGTAGCTAAAAATAAAAAGGACCCAAAAAGTAGCTAAAAAATAAAAAGGACCCAGAAAAGTAGCTAAAAATAAAAAGGACCCAAAAAAGTAGCTAAAAATAAAAAGGACCCAAAAAGTAGCTTAAAAATAAAAAGGACCCAAAAACTAAAAAAGTAAAGGGACCAGAAAAGTAGCTAAAAATAAAAAGGACCCAAAAAAGTAGCTAAAAAAAAAGGACCCAAAAAAAGTAGCTAAAAATAAAAAGGACCCAAAAAGTAGCTAAAAATAAAAAGGACCCAAAAAAGTAGCTAAAAATAAAAAGGACCCAAAAAAGTAGCTAAAAATAAAAAGGACCCAAAAAAGTAGCTAAAAATAAAAAGGACCCAAAAAAGTAGCTAAAAATAAAAAGGACCCAAAAAAGTAGCTAAAAAAAAAAAAGGACCCAAAAAAGTAGCTAATAATAAAAAGGACCCCAAAAAGTAGCTAAAAATATAAAGGACCCAAAAAAGTAGCTAAAAATAAAAAGGACCCAAAAAAGTAGCTAATAATAAAAAGGACCCAAAAAAGTAGCTAAAAATAAAAAGGACCCCAAAAAGTAGCTAAAAATAAAAAGGACCCAAAAAAGTAGCTAAAAATAAAAAGACCCAAAAAAGTAGCAAAAAATAAAAAGGACCCAAAAAAGTAGCTAAAAATAAAAAGGACCCAAAAAAGTAGCTAAAAATAAAAAGGACCCAAAAAAGTAGCTAAAAATAAAAAGGACCCAAAAAAGTAGCAAAAAATAAAAAGGACCCCAAAAAGTAGCTAAAAATAAAAAAGACCCAGAAAAGTAGCTAAAAATAAAAAGGACCCAAAAAAGTAGCTAAAAATAAAAAGGACCCAAAAAAGTAGCTAAAAATAAAAAGGACCCAAAAAAGTAGCTAAAAATAAAAAAGGACCCAAAAAGTAGCTAAAAATAAAAAGGACCCAAAAAAGTAGCTAAAAATAAAAAGGACCCAAAAAAGTAGCTAAAAATAAAAAGGACCGAAAAAAGTAGCTAAAAAAAAAAAGGACCGAAAAGAGTAGCTAAAAATAAAAAGGACCCAAAAAAGTAGCTAAAAATAAAAAGGACCCAAAAAGTAGCTAAAAATAAAAAGGACCCAAAAAAGTAACTAAAAATAAAAAGGACCCCAAAAAGTAGCTAAAAATAAAAAGGACCCAAAAAAGTAGCAAAAAATAAAAAGGACCCAAAAAAGTAGCTACAAATAAAAAGGACCCCAAAAAAGTAGCTAAAAATAAAAAGGACAAAAAGTAGCTAAAAATAAAAAGGACCCAAAAAAGTAGCTAAAAATAAAAAGGACCGAAAAAAGTAGCTAAAAATAAAAAGGACCCAAAAATAAAAAGGACCCAAAAATAAAAAGGACCCAAAAAAAATCATGCAAGAGGCAGGCACAGGCTCGAAAATCCACATAAAGAACCTCACAAATTGGTCGAAAAATGGCTTCGTGTAAACAGTCGCAAAATCACATGTTTTTTGGCGCTCAGAATAGACAAAAAAAAAAAGTGACAGAAAAAAAAAAAAAAAAAAAAAGCGCCGCGCACCATTATCGAGTTTAAAAATAAATCTAACTTTGTTGGGTTATGTTTCAATATTAAAAGGCGACGTGTAAAGTGAGTTTGAACACTACCTTTTTTGACTCTGTTTTTTCAGCTTGCATTTTTAGAGATTCTTTTTATATATTTTTCATATGTATTGAGTTCAAACGCGATTCAAATTTGTAACATTGCTTTTATATTGCGAGGGGGGAGGGAGGGAGGGAGGGAGGGGGAGGGAGGGAGGGAGGGAGGGAGTTGGGGAGAGAGAGAGAGAGAGAGAGAGAGAGAGAGAGAGAGAGAGGAGAAGAGAGAGAGAGAGAGAGAGAGAGAGAGAGAGAGTTCAAGAATAGCTATTAGCAATCAATACCTTTCAGGAAATCATATGACACTGGTTTAAGAGAGTTTCTAACACTGATTGACACTGGTTTCTCTCTCTCTCTCTCTCTCTCTTCCGCAATTGAGAGAGAGAGAGAGAGAGAGAGAGAGAGAGAGAGAGAGAGAGAGAGAGAGAGAGAGAGAGAGAGAGAGAGAGAGAGAGAGAGAGAGAGAGAGAGAGAGGAGGAGAGAGGAGAGAGAGAGAGAGAGATTTTTTGCCTGTCTCTCTCTATATATACTCTACCAACAACAATACCTTTTAAACTTCATACATAACAACTCTACTATTATAAAAGGTCAATTTTAGTAAGAAGTGGCGATTTCATGACGAGAAATAATCTAATAAAGCATAGCATTTATCATTCATTGGCACTGAGTAAAAAAAAATTACATTGTACAAGAATAATGTGTTTTAATGATGTCTTGTTTATCCTCCTCCTATTACTGTCTCCTATTCCCTCCCTTGGCCCTCCTATGAGCCTCCTATTCCCTCCCTTGGCCCTCCTATGAGCCTCCTATTCCCCCTTCAATCAAAACCCCCCCCCCCCTCCTATGAGCCTCCTATTTCCCCCCCTCCCTTTCCTCCCCCCCCTTGCCCCCCCCATTCCTCCCTTTTATTTCCCCCCCCTCCCTATGAGCCTCCCTATTCCCTCCCTTTCCCTGGCCCCCCCCTCCTTTTTAGAGCCTCCTATTCCCTCCCTTCCCCCCTCCCCCTTTTCCCCCCCTTTCCCCCTCCTATTCCCCCTTTTCCCCCCCCTTCCCCCCTCCATGAGCCTCCTATTTTCCCCCTTCCCCCCTTGTTTTTGGCTTCAAAACCCCTCCCCATGAGTTTTTTCCCTATTTCCCTCCCTTTCACCCCCATAGCCCCTATTTTCCCCCTTCGCCCCCTATAGCCCCTATTCCCTCCCTTCGCCCCCTTTCCCCCTTAACCTCCTATTCCCTCCCTTCGCCCTCCTATGAGCCTCCTATTCCCTCCCTTCGCCCTCCTATGAGCCTCCTATTCCCTCCCTTCACCCTCCTATGAGCCTCCTATTCCCTCCCTTCGCCCTCCTATGAGTCTCCTATTCCCTCCCTTCACCTCCCATAGCCTCCTTTTTCCCTCCCTTCGCCCCCCCAGAGCCTCCTATTCCCTCCCTTCGCCCTCCTATGAGCCTCCTATTCCCTCCCTTCGCCCTCCTATGAGCCTCCTATTCCCTCCCTTCCCCCTCCCAGGGAGCCTCCTATTCCCTCCCTTCGCCCTCCCATGAGCCTCCTATTCCCCCCCTTCGCCCCCCCTGAGCCTCCTATTCCCTCCCTATACCCTCCATTCCCCCCCTTCACCTCCTAGACCTCCTATTCCCTCCCTTCGCCCTCCTAGGGACCCCATTCCTCCTTCGCCCCTATTCCCCCCCTATACCCTCCTATTCCCTCGCTTCACCCTCCTATGAGCCTCCTTATTCCCTCCTTCGCCCTCCCAGAGCCTCCTATTCCCCCTTAAACCCCATTCCCTCCCTATTCACCCCCTTTTAGCCTCCTTTTCCCCTCCTTCCCCCCTCCTATGACCCTCCTATTCCCTCCCTTCGCCCTCCCATGGCCTCCTATTCCCTCCCTTCCCCCCATGAGCCTCCTATTCCCCCCTTCGCCCTCCCATGAGCCTCCTTTTCCCCTCCCTATACCCTCCTATTCCCTCCCTTCACCTCCTATGAGCCTCCTATTCCCTCCCTTCGCCCTCCTTTTGAGCCTCCTATTCCCTCTCTTCGCCTCCTATGCCTCCTATTCCCCCCCTTTCGCCCTCCCATGACCCTTTCCTTTTTCCCCTCCCTAAAACCCTCCTATTCCCTCCCTTCACCCTCCTATGAGCCTCCTTTTTCCCCCCCCTTTTCGCCCTCCTATGGCCTCCTATTCCTTCCCTTCGCCCTCCTATGAGCCTCCTATTCCCTCCCTATACCCTCCTATTCCCTCCCTTCACCCTCCTATGAGCCTCCTATTCCCTCCCTTCGCCCTCCCATGAGCCTCCTATTCCCTCCCTTCGCCCTCCTATAAAGCCTCCTATTCCTCCCTTCACCCTCCTATGAGCCTCCTATTCCCTCCCTTCGCCCTCCCCAATGAGCCTCCTATTCCCTCCCTTCGCCTCCTATGAGCCTCCTATTCCCCCCCTTCACCCTCCTATGAGCCTCCTATTCCTCCCTTCGCTCCCATGAGCCTCCTATTCCCTTCCCTTCACCCTCCTATGAGCCTCCTATTCCCTCCCTTCACCCTCCTATGAGCCTCCTATTCCCCCCCCTTCACCCTCCTATGAGCCTCCTATTCCCTCCCTTCCCCCTCCTATGACCTCCTATTCCCCCCTATACCCTCCTTTTTCCCTCCCTTCACCCTCCTATGAGCCTCCTATTCCCTCTCTTCGCCCTCCTATGAGCCTCCTATTCCCTCCCTTCGCCCCCCATGAGCCTCCTTTTCCCTCCCTATACCCTCCTATTCCCTCCTTCACCCTCCTATGAGCCTCCTATTCCGCCTTCGCCCTCCTATGAGCCTCCTATTCCCTCCTTCGCCCCCTATTCCCCCTATACCCTCCTATTCCCTCCCTTCACCCCCCTATAGCCTCCTATTCCCCCCCTTTTGCCCTCCCATGAGCCTCCTTTCCCTCCCTTCGCCCTCCTATGAGCCTCCTATTCCCTCCCTATACCCTCCTATTCCCTCCCTTCACCCTCCTATGAGCCTCCTATTCCCTCCCTTCACCCTCCTATGAGCCTCCTATTCCCCCTTCACCCTCCTATGAGCCTCCTATTCCTCCCTTACCTCCTATTTCCCTCCCTCCCCCTCTATGACCCCTATTCCTCCCTATCCCCCTATTCCCTCCCTTCACCTCCATAGCCTCCTATCCCCCCTATACCCTCCTATTCCTCCCTTTTCACCCTCCTATGAGCCTCCTATTCCCTCCCTTCCCTCCTATTCCCTCCTTCACCCTCCTATGAGCCTCCTATTCCCTCCCTTCACCCTCCTATGAGCCTCCTATTCCCCTCCCTATACCCTCCCTATTCCCTCCCTTTCGCCCTCCCATGAGCCCTATCCCTCCTTCAACCCCCTATGAGCCTCCTATTCCTCCCTTCCCCCTCCTATGAGCCTCCTATTCCCCCCCTTTACCCCCTATGAGCCCCCTATTCCCTCCCTTTCGCCCTCCTATGAGCCCCCTATTCCCTCCCTTCGCCCTCCTATGAGCCTCCTATTCCCCCTTCCCCCTCCTATTCCCCCCCTATACCCTCCTATTCCCCCCCTTCACCCCTCCTATGAGCTCCTATTCCCTCCCTTCGCCCTCCTATTCCCTCCCTATACCCTCCCTTCACCCTCCTATGAGCTCCTATTCCCTCCCTTCACTCCTCCTATGAGCCTCCTATTCCCTCCCTTTACCCTCCTATGAGCCCCCATTCGCCCCTCCTAAAATAAATAAGCCTCCTATTCCCTCCTACTCTCCCTCCTGAGCCTCGCCTCGTCTCTGCCATCTGTCACTACGTCTTGTCTCAGTTCATGTAGTGATTTGTCGGGTGGCGGCTGATGGGAGTTTGATGGTAGCTGTGCCTTTGTCGTATGTATTTTGAGGTTGTTTTGGCTGTGTGGGAGGGGGTTTATGTGGATAATGTGGGGGGTTGTGTGTGTGGGGGGGGGGGGTGTAGGGGGGGGTTGTGTGTGTGTGTGTGGTTGTGTGTGTGTTGGAGTATAATCTATATATAATAACTGTATTTGATTCCCTCACTCCCTCTATAAGTAATTTTTTCTACCCGATCTGATGTCCTTGTGTTTTATATATAGGGCTGTTATTTATATATAGTACTGTGTATTATATATAGTACAGTCATTTTATATATGACTGTGCTGTATATATGGCGCTGTCGTACTTACATGTACTTGCATATTCATTGTCTTTTCAGGTTCGTTCTAGCCGCCTCAATCCCTTTCACAAAAGAAACTGTACTTTCTCTGCGGCAGTGACATTAGTACTGTGCTCTCGAGGCGTAACTTTACACCTGTGTCATATGATTTCCTGAAAGTTATTGCAAATAACTTTTCTTAAACACACTCTCTCTCTTCTTTACCCCACACACACGCACTCCTCTCTTTCTTATCTTCTCTTCCTCTCTTCTCTCTCTCTTCTTGAACACCCAACACCACTCTCTCTCTCTCCTCCTCTCTCTCTTCTTGAACACAAAAACACGCACTCTCTCTTCTCTCTCTCTTCTCTCTCCTCTCTCCTCTCTCTCTTGAACACAAACAACGCACTCTCTCTCCTCTTCTTCTTTAACACAAACACACGCACTTTTCTCTCTCTCTTTTCTTCTCTCTCTCCTCCCTTTCTTCTCCTTCTTCTTCTCTCTCTCTCTTCTTGAACACACACACACCGCCTCTCTCTCTCTCTCTCGCCTTCTTCCCTCTCTCTCTCTTCTCTTTCCCCTTCCCTCTCTTCTTCTGAACACAAACCACGCACTCTCCTCTCTCTCTCTTCTCTCTCTCCTCTCTCTCTCTCTCCTCTTATCTCTCTTCTCTCTCCTCTTCTTAACACACACCACACCTCTCTCTCCTCTCTCTCTCTCTCTCTTCTTGAACACACACACGCACTCTCTCTCTCTTCCCTCTCTCTCTCTCTCTCTCTCTCTCTCTCTCTCTCTTCTCCTCTCTTCTCCCCTCTCTCTTGACACAACACACGCACTCTCTCCCTCCCTTTTGCCACCACCTCCTCTCTCCTCTCTCTCTCTCCTCTCTCTCCTCTCTCCTCTCTCTCTCTCTCTCTTCTTGAACACAACCACACGCATTCCTTTTCTCTCTCCCCCCTCTCTCCCTTTTTCTCTCTCTCTTCTCCTCTCGCCCCCTCTCTCTCTCTCTTCTTGAACACCCTACACCACGCATCCTCTCTCTCCTCTTCTTGAAAACACACCCCCCCTTACACACAAACCCCCTCTTTCTCTCTCTCTCTCACATCCATACACACCCCTCTCTCTCTCCTCCTTCTTTCACACATCCACACTTCTCCCCTCTCCTCTCTCCCCCTCTCTCTCTCTCTCTCTCTTTCTCTCTCTCTCTCTCTCTCCTCTCTCTCACGCGTAACCCGAGAAGGCAAGGGGAGTACAAAATCCACCTTTCACACCCATGTTATATGGAATATCTTAGTCCTTCGGCGCTAGGCTCTTATCCCAGCTCTCTCCTCCTCCTCCTCCTCTCCCCCCTCCTCCTCCCTCCTTCCTCCTCCTCCTCCTTCTCCTCCTTCTCCTCTACTACTTTTTATACCACCTCCTCCTCCTGATTCTCCTCCTCCTATATTCTGATCTCCTTTCTCTCGTGTTTATGGATCGCTCGTGCCCCTCTAGGCGGTCTAGGTAAGTAAGTGTCCAAGGTTCTAAAGGTAAGTTTCCACGACACGCCAGTTAGAATTCTGAAACCAAAGTCTTAAGTCTTACGAAGTGTGGTCTAAGTTTCCTTTAAGGGCTACATACTATGCCTCTTTGCTTCTATTACCTCTCCTCTCTTTCTTTCCTTCTCTCTCTCTCTCTCTCTCTCTCTCTCTCTCTCTCTCTCTCTCTCTCTCTCTGTTTTTCTTTTTTTCTTCTTCTCTTTACTTTTTTATTTTTTTATTTTCTATTTCTTATTTTTTCTTCTCTATCAATATTTGTTCTCATTATTTTCTTCTCTCTCTGTCTGTCTGTCTCTCTAACCACCACCACAACACACACACAACCCACCAAAACACACACACACAACCCACCAAACACACCACGTACCCACCCACCCCACACACACACCCACCCACACCCACCCCACAAACCACACCCCACACACCCACACACCCACCAACACACACACACGTACCCACACCCTCCCACACACACAACCACAGCCCTAGAATCAGTGCCGTCGCCCCTGCCCTTGCCCTACACGGTGACAAATGGTCGCGAGTTCCACTACAACTCGACTGGATTCCCGGCACTTTGTTCGCGTCAGCCGCCCCACCGCCGCCCGATCGACCTCCTCCCAGGACCTCTGACGGTGCACCTTCAAAGAGCACTAAACACCAATGCTACAAATCTCTCTCTCTCTCTCTCTCTCTCTCTCTCTCTCTCTCTCTCTCTCTCTCTCTCTCTCTCTCTCTCTCTCCCCAATGGTACGTTTTTTCTCTCTCTAAACACCATGGTACAAATCTCTCTCTCTCTCTCTCTCTCTCTCTCTTCCTCTCTCTCTCTCTCTCTCTCTCTCTCTCTCTCTCTCCTCTCCTCTCTCTCTCTGCCATTGTTTTTTCTTCTCTCCTCAGCTCTTCACTTCAATTTACAATACTCTCCTCCCCCCTCTCTCTCTCTCTCTCTCTCTCTCTCTCTCTCTCTCTCTCTCTCTCTCTCTCTCTCTCTCTCTCTCTCTCTCTCTCTCTCTCTCTCTCTCTCTCTCTGTGTGGTTATGTGCTAAAGGAATTCTCGGAGGTTTTTTTTACTATTATTGTGTTTAGTGGTAGTATTTTTAGTAGTGACAGTGGTAGTAGTAGTCATAGTAGTAGTGCATGGTAGTGGTGGGGGTAGTTATATACACTCTCTCTCTCTCTCTCTCTCTCTCTCTCTCTCTCTCTCTCTCTCTCTCTCTCTCTCTCTCTCTCTCTCTCTCTCTCTCTCCCTGTAATCACGTCTCTTTGAAGTGTGGTGAATTGCTTTAATAATGTCTTAATTACTATCGCTGCTGTTTTCATGACTACTGCCGCAATGGTTTTCCTTGGAGGGCGCTGCGAAGTTTTATATGAAGTCCACTCAGTCAAAGGAATATACGTAAATATGCAAAGGAAAGAAAGTGATGATGTTATCTGGATTGTATAAACGAGGGACTGAAGAAGGTAAATAGTGAGGTGGATGAAAGCTTGGTAAATTTCCAGTTTGACACGGAATTCAGTTTGGTTAATGAAACAATTTTTTTTCTGGTGAGTTTATTTTATGTTTTGGGATTAATCTGCTAACCGTTTCTGTCGTCGCAAAGCACTATTTTTTATAGCTGTGATGGAAATATATACAAAACATAGACAAATGTACATGAATATAGAAAACAATATATATATAACAGTATGTAGGAACTAAAAAACTGAAATATTTGGATGAATGCAGGAAAATAAGATAAATAAGTCAAATAGTACTTAAAGAGGTGGATGGATATAGACAATCAAGCAATGAAAATGACGTGCATTACATAAATATAGAGTAGTATTGGAATTATATACGAGGATATTAAAAAAATAAACTCATATGTATTAGTAAATTTAAAGTGTGATAGCGTCAGACATCAAAGATAAAATTAATGATTTGTTGAAATATTGAAGAAAAAATTGATTGATTCCTTCATATTACATTAACTGATCTTTGAAGGGCAGACGACGATTGGATATACGATAAAAAGAACCCGTTATCGAAGCTCAGAATAAAAACTTCAATAAGAATGAATTGGATAGCTACAGAGCAGACCTATAAAGTCACTCTGTTAATTTGTCATAGAAAGAGAATACAACATCAACTATACTTAACCTAATCTAACCTAACCTAATCTAACCTAACCTAACCTATAAAGTCACTCTGTTCATTTGTCATAGAAAGAGAATACAATATCACAGACGACATAACTGATGAGGAGCAAGAGCTGTTTAAAAAATGAAAAGGTTGTGTGGATAAGCTTCTGAGAATGAAGTGAGAAATTTGTATGTTTATATATAGTTAAGTACAAGGAATTATTTGTCATGTGGCCGAGCGAGGAAATGATCGAAACAAAGTTACTGATTTTGTGTAATCTCTCTCTCTCTCTCTCTCTCTCTCTCTCTCTCTCTCTCTCTCTCTCTCTCTCTCTCTCTCTCTCTCTTCTCTCTCTCTCTCCTTTCTCTCTCAACAGACAAGTGGTACAGTACTATCAAAGTCGTGGTGGTGACGGTGGTGGTGGTGATGGTGGTGTAGTAGTGGTGGTGAAGGTAGTAGTAGTGGTAGTGGTGGTAGTAGTGGTAGTAGTAGTAGTAGTAGTAGTAGTAGTAGTAGTAGTAGTAGTAGTAGTAGTAGTAGTAGTAGTAGTAGTAGTAGTAGTGGTGGTGGTTGCGGTGATAGTAGTAGTAGTAGTAGTAGTAGTAGTAGTAGTAGTAGTAGTAGTAGTAGTAGTAGTAGTAGTAGTAGTAGTAGTGGTGGTGGCGGCGGCGGTGATAGTAGTGGTAGTGGTAGAGGTAGTAGTAGTAGTAGTAGTAGTAGTAGTAGTAGTAGTAGCAGTAATAGTAGTAGTAGTAGTAGTAGTAGTGATAGTGGCGGTGGTGGTGGTGGCGGCGGCGGAGAGGAGAACGTTCCAGCCAGGATAACGTATGTGGGGTTATTTGTACAAGCCTGGCCGCCTCATCAAAGTTGGACGGGTGAAGAAGTACACATCCCGGAGGCGTCGGCCCAAGTGAAATAAATGGCCAGGTCTCACGAAGCCCTAAATGATGGTGCGATTTAATGGGATATTATCAGCGGCCGCCAGATTACACGGGGATTTTTCTAGGGTTAAGAGTTTGTTGGGAAGTGAATGATTTATGGATTCTGTATATACGTGTTTGTTTTCTTGCTTTATTTATGTTTTTAATGATAGTATTATGTAGTGTTGTTTTTGGTGGCTGAAAAGGTAGGGGTTGTAGTGGTTAATGGTAGTAGTATTAATAGTAGTAGTAGTAGTAGAAAAAAGTAGTAGTATACAGTAGTAGCAACAGTATGAGTATGATCAGTAGTAGTAGGCTAGTAGTAGTAGTAGTAGTAGTAGGCTAGTAGTAGTAGTAGTTGTTGTTGTAGTAGTAGTAGTAGTAATAATAAGAGTAGTAGTAGTAGTAAGAATAATAATAGTAGTAGAAGTAGTAGTAAGAAATAATAATAATAGTAGTAGTAGTAGTAGTAGTAATAGTAGTAGTAGTAGTAGTAGTAGTAGTAGTAGTAGTAGTAGTAGTAGTAGTAGTAGTAGTAGTAGTAGTAGTAGTAGTAGTAACAGTAGCAGCATTGACTTTCATTTAACTTTTCATTTCACTATAATATCTTTCATACCAGCAACAATTTATACGGTTAAATTGACAGTGATGGTGATATACGAGACCATAATGAAATTCTTGAGTATGAATGATGAGATCCCAATAGAAGAGGTGAAAGTATTAAGGGTCCAAGCCATAACAGAGGCGGCAAGGGTCGTGGTGATAGAGTTAACGACGCAATAATTAAAAGGAGACGCTTCTGCATAAATTAATCCCCATGTGTTGACGAAGGGCCAAGGATCGTCCCCTCTAGGTTATAACAGGCGTCTTTATTTGCTGGAATATTAAAGCTTACAGAGGAGAGAAGCGGCGCCGAGGGTTTAATATGGGATGGCGTGATAGTTACATAAGTGAGGGAGGAAGACAGGGAGGTGATAGAGAAGGGAGACAGTGAGGGAGGGAGATAGGGCTGTGATAGGGAAGGGAGACAGTGAGGAAGGGAGACAGGGATGTGATAGGGAAGGGAGACAGTGTGGAAGGGAGAAGGCTGTGATAGGAAGGGAGACAGTGAGGGAGGGAGACAGGGATGTGATAGGGAAGGGAGACAGTGAGGAAGGGAGACAGGGATGTGATAGGGAAGGGAGACAGTGTGGAAGGGAGACAGGGATGTGATAGGGAAGGGAGACAGTGAGGAAGGGGGACAGGGCTGTGATAGGGAAGGGAGACAGTGAGGAAGGGAGACAGGGATGACGAGAGGCGGGTTGACATAAAATAAGGGAAGTAATATGCGATTATTGTGTATAAATAATAAATACAGCTGTGATTTGAGGGTAAGGAAGAGAAGATAGTAATGAAAAGGGTATATGTAAGTATGAGGGAAAATAATGGGCAGAGGAGAAAGAGTATAATTTTTATAATGTAAGGAAGGAAAGAATGATGCAATATGAGATGGTTTGAAAGGCTAGGAGAAAGGAAAGTAATGAACTGAACGAGAGAGAGAGAGAGAGAGAGAGAGAGAGAGAGAGAGAGAGAGAGAGAGAGAGAAGAGAGAGAGAGATGGAAGAAAAGCAAGATAGAAAAGAAAGAAGGCGTATTGTTAGTGAATTGTAATGACAGAGAAAAAACACATTCACGCAGACAAAGGCATTTCATGTTATATACAAAACTCAGTCGTCAGTCGAGGCCTCATAAGCGGATGGGCGGCAGACACAGCGGTTAATCGTTGACGCCGCTAATTGCAGTCGACAGTAATCCAGATCGCGATGGCTGACTCAACGACAGAAAAAAATAAATGTATCGTGTAAAAGAAACATTAAAGCCGATGTTTTCAGATTAATTACATATACCGTGAAGCGAGAGTCTCCGAGATTATCAATACAAAAACTATTGATTCACGACTTAAGGCCAAATTCAGACCACCACACCACCACCACCACCACCACCACTACCCCACCACCACCACCACCACCACCACTACCACACCACCACCACCACCACCACCACCACCACCACCACCACCACCACCCACCACCCACCACACCCACTACCACCACCACCACCACCACCACTACCACTACCACTACCCCACCACCACCACCACCACCACCACCACCACCACTACCACCACCACCACCACCACCAGCACTACCACAATCTCTTCCATCGACCGAGGAATTAACAAGAGAAAAAATTGACCCAAGGGAGCCAAGGAGGAGGAGGAGGAGGTGGCGGGGGCAGATAAAAGAGACGAAGACCCTTGAGGAACGAGCCATAGGGATTAGAGGATGATGCTGAACGAGGGACTAAGAAGGGGAATGAGAAGAAGAGACGAGGATTATTACTAAGAGGAACATAAAGAGGAGAAAGAGGAGGAGTAAGAGGATAAATGGGTGGATGTAGAGGAGAAAACACACTACAGAACGAAGAGGCGTAAGAAGAAGTGAGGAGGATTATTACTAAGAGGAACATAAAGAGGAGTAAGAGGAGAAATTGGTGGATGTAGAGGAGAAAATACACTACAGAACGAAGAGGCGTAAGAAGAAGTGAGGAGGATTATTACTAAGAGGAACATAAAGAGGAGTAAGAGGAGAAATTGGTGGATGTAGAGGAGAAAACACACTACAGAACGAAGAGGAGTAAGAAGTAGCGACGAGGATTATTACTAAGAGGAACATAAAGAGGAGGAGTAGAGGAGAAATGGGTGGATGTAGAGGAGAAAATACACTACAGAACGAAGAGGAGTAAGAAGTGAGGAGGATTATTACTAAGAGGAACGTAAAGAGGAGGAGGAGTAGGAGTAGAGAGATAAAGTTGAGTAGAGTAGGGAGTAGGTAGAGAAGAGTAGAGTAGACATTGGAGGAAGAGGTAGTCGAGGAGGAGGAAATGAGAATGAGAAGAAGCGACGAGGATATCACAAAGAGAAAAAGGAGAATTAGGAGTAAGAGTAATGTTTAGGCTCAGAAAAAAAGAAAAAAAGTAGAAATTGGAGGTCGAAGAAAACGAAAACGAGAATGAGAAGAAGAGACGAGAACACACAAAGAGGAACATGGAAGAGGAGGAGTAGAAGAAGTAGAAGAAGAGTAGGAATTGGAGGTCTAGGAGGAAGAAAACAAGGGCTCGGTGGCTTCCCTGCTGAAAGACTCGAGGGAGAATAAAAACAAAAAGAACAACGAAGAGAGGAAAAAGAAAAGTAGGAGTAGTAGAGAAGAGTAGAAATTGGAGGTCTAAGAAGAGGAAAAGGAGAAGTAGGAAGGACGAGTAAAAATTGAAGGTCTAGGAAGCAGAAAACAAGGGCTCGGTGGCTTCCCTGCTGAGAGAGTCGAGGCGTTAGCGCTATCATACAGGGGCAGGCGGGGTTTCGGGTGGGCTTTCCGGGCTGAGCTGCTGTCTTTGCCCCGTCAGCCGCACGCTTACTGCCCGGGTGACGTCTTAGGCTCGGCAACCCTCGGCAACCCTCGGCAACCCTCGGCAACCCTCCTCTCCTCTCCTCTCCTCTCCCGCCGCCCCTGAGACACGGTAGGGCTACAAGAGATCGCCTGTGTCGCCGTAATCACGCGGTTTCTTGGGGTGTGTAGGGATTGCCTTTAGGACTCGGGCTAAGCGGCGCAGTGAGGCATGTCTGATCCTATCTATTTTTTCTCTCTATTGGATACCAGAGGAAAGGTTTTTATTATGTGAACCTATAGAAACCAGGGGTGTGTGTGTGTGTGTGTGTGTGTGTGTGTGTGTGTGTGTGTGTGGGTGTGTGGGTGTGTGTGTGCGCGTGCGTGTGTGTGTGTGTGTACTTACGTATCCTAGCATAAAATGACAAGGCGACATAAGGTAAACAAACATGTATGTACCCTAGCAAGCGTAGCGGCCTCACAGCTTCAATAGGGAAGAGACGACAAAAGCTACATACACGGCGGCGTAGATTGAGGCGCGGGAGGCATACAGAAGGCGTTGGCGGGAACTGTGGGCGCTTAGACGAGTGATCTATGGCCTTACAGAATCGACCTCTCTGGCTTGGCTGAGGGAAATGAGGCTTTGGATGGGATAGGAGGGAGAGCGATAGGGGGAGAGGGGTGGTAGGTAGGGGAGATAGGAAGAGGGGGAGAGAGAGAGAGATAGGGGGCGAGGGGTAGTAGGGAGGAGAGAGAGAGAGGAGGAGAGAGGTAGTAAGGAGGAGAGATAGAGATAGCGGGAGAGGGGTGGTAACAGGTAAGGTAACAGGAGGTGAAGGAAAGATCAGAGAGTGGTTTGATGAACACGTTGGAGTAAGATCAAGGTATAGTGTTTGTGAAAGATGAATGAGCAGGAAATGAAAGGCGTGGAGAATATATACGTGTGTGTGTGTGTGTGTGTGGGAGAGAGAGAGAGAGAGAGAGAGAGAGAGAGAGAGAGAGAGAGAGAGAGAGAGAGAGAGAGAGAGAGAGAGAGAGAGAGAGAGAGAGAGAGAGAGAAGAGAGAGAGAGAGAGAGGAGAATTACACACACACAGCCATAAAAATCGGATGAACAGGGACACACATAAAAGACAGGAACCCTATAAAAGACGGCAATGTTATGGCGTAAGGAGGGAGGGATGAAATAGACCCTCAGACTGACACACGACAACAGACACGACAACAGACAAAACAGAAACGACAATAGACAACAGACAACACACACGACAACAGACAACAGACACGACAACAACAACAACACACAACAAACAGACACGACAACAAAACAGACACGACAACAGACAACGCACGACAACAGACAACAGAACGACAACAGACAACAGACACGACACACAGCAACAGACACGACAACAGACAAACAGACACTAGACAACAGACACGACAGACACAGACAACAGACAGACAACAGACAACAAACGACACACGACGACAACAGACAACAGACACGACACGACACAGACACGAACAGAACAACGACAACAGACACGACAACAGACAACAGACACGACAACAGACAACAGACACGACAACAGACAACAGACACGACAACAGACAACAGACACGACAACAGACAACAGACACGACAACAGACAACAGAACGACAACAGACAACAACACGACAACACGACAACACGACAACAGACAACAGACACGAAACAGACAACAGACAACAACAGACAACAGAACGACACAGACACGACAACAGACAACAGACCGACAACAACAACAGACACGACAACAGACAACAGAACGAAACAGACACAGACACGACAACAGACAACAGACAGACAACAGACAACAGAACACAACAGACAACAACACGACAACAGACAACAACACGACAACAGACAACAGACACACAACAGAACAACAGACACGACAACAGACAACAGACACGACAAAACAAAGACAACAGACACGACAACAGACAACAGACACGACAACGAACAACACAGACACGACAACAGACAGACAGACACGACAACAGACAACAGACAACAGACACGACAGACAGACAACAGACACGACAACAGACAACAGACACGACAACAGACAACAGACAACAGACACGACAACAGACAACAGACACGACACGACAACAGACAACAGACACGACAACAGACAACAGACACGACAACAGACAACAGACACGACAGCAGACAACAGACCCGACAACAGACAACAGACACGACAACAGACAACAGACACGACAACAGACACGACAACAGACAACAGACACGACAACAGACAACAGACACGACAACAGACAACAGACACGACAACAGACAACAGACACGACAACAGACAACAGACACGACAACAGACAACAGACACGACAACAGACAACAGACACGACAACAGACAACAGACACGACAACAGACAACAGACACGACAACAACAGACACGACAACAGACAACAGACACGACAGCAGACAAGACAACAGACAACAGCACGACAGCAGACAAGACAACAGACACAACGACAACAGAACAGACACGACAACAGACAACAGACCGACACAGACAACAGACACGACAAAGACAACAGACACGACAACAGACAACAGACACGACAGCAGACAACAGACACGACAACAGACACGACACAGACAACAGACACGACAACAGACAACAGACACGACAGCAGACAACAGACAACAGACAACAGACAACAGACAACAACAGACACGACAACAGACAACACACACGACAACAGACAACAGACACGACAGCAGACAAGACAACAGACAACAGACACGACAGCAGACAAGACAACAGACAACAGGCCTTTAACGTCCTCCAAGCGGAAAGGAATGGGAAAGGGCGATAAAAAAGGATGAAATAGGGGAGAAAAAATGAAATAGGGTAGAAATAAAAATAGAAACAGTGATGCAAAAGGCTATAAGATAAAAGTTAAGTCCACAATATGATGAGACACGGAAATAAAAATAAATAACGATGAAGAAGTAAAATTTTATGACGATTTGAGACATGAAAGTATGATACAAAGACGAAAAGACAGAAACAACGACAAAAAATAAAGAAATAAATTAAACGCGACGAGAATAAATGGTCACACACACACACACACACACAAAAAATATATATATAATAATAAATAAAACACAATTTCTATAAGAGCATCTATAATAATAAATAAAACACAATTTCTATAAGAGCATCTATAATAATAAATAAAACACAATTTCTATAAGAGCAAGTACAGTACATACAAGCTTATGACTCTCGAGGAAAACTAAATAAAACAGAGCAATACAAACTAAAGAATAACTCTCGACCTGTCACGTTCCCAAAATGATAACGTTTTCCTTCCCTTTTTTATTCATACGAGACATTTTCACGACTATTTCCTTCCTCCCTACCTCGTCTCCCTACCTCAAACCTCTTCGTCTCCTCCTCCACCTCCTTCTCTACCTCCTTCTTCCTACCTCCTTTTCTCTTCCCCCACCTCCTTCCTTACTTCCTTCCTCCTCCCCCTGCCTCCTTTCCTCCCTCCCCTACCCTCCCTACCTCCTTCTCTCCTTCTCCCTACCTCCTTTTCTCTTCCCCTACCTCCTTCCCTACCTCATCTCCTCCTCACTAACCTCCCTCACTTCTCCTTCCCTACTTCCTACCTCCCTCCTTTCCTCTACCTACCTCCTCCACCTCCTACCCTATATCTCCTTGCTACCTCCTTATACCTCCTCTACTTCCTTCCCTACCTCCACTACCTCCTTCCCTCCATCTCCCTATATACACCTCCTCCCCACATCTCCCCTACCTCCTTCTCTTCTCCTCTCTCCTTCCCTACCTCCACTTCCCTCCTTCTCTACCTCCTCCTCCTCCTCCTCTCCCTTCACCTTCCCTCCCCTCCTCCCTCCTCTTCCTACCTACCTCCTTCTTCCTCTCCCCTACCTCCCTGCTGTCTGTCGCCTGGAAGAGGGGAAGGCAGGGGAAGGAAGGGGGAGGAGTAGGAGGAGGAAGAGGAGGAGGAGGAGGAGGAGGAGGAGGAAGGGCGAGGCAAGACGGTAAAGAATCCAGCGAGAGAGACGAGTGAAGGGCGGTGGAGGGCGACACACGCGACACACACACACACACACACACACACACACACACACACACACACACACACATACACACACACATACACACACACACACCCCGCCTCTTTTCCGGACCTGGCAAAGGGCACTTGATAGACGCACTTCCATCCTATCCATCATGTGTCGCGTCCTTTTTCCATTTAGATTTAATCCCTTTTGCCTTCCTTATTTTATAGCGTTTCTCTCTCTCTCTCTCTTTATTCTCTCTGTCTGTTTCTCTCTCTCTCTCTTTCTTTTTCTCTGTCTATCTGTGTCTGTCTCTCTTTCTTCCTTTCTCTCTGTCTGTCTGTCTGTCTGTCTGTCTGTCTGTCTCTCTTTCTCTCTCTCTCTCTTTATTTCTCTCTGTCTGTTTCTCTCTCTCTCTTTCTTTTTCTCTGTCTATCTGTGTCTGTCTCTCTTTCTTCCCTTCTCTCTGTCTGTCTGTCTGTCTCTCTTTCTCTGTCTGTCTGTCTGTGTCTTTTTGTCTCTCTCTGTCTCTCTCTCTCTCTCTCTCTCTCTCTCTCTCTCTCTCTCTCTCTCTCTCTCTCTCTCTCTCTCTCTCAAAAAGGGTCTGTCTTTCAGCCTGTCTGTCGCTGGCTGTCTCTCTCTCTCTCTCTCTCTCTCTCTCTCTCTCTCTCTCTCTCTCTCTCTCTCTCTCTCTCTCTCTCTCTCTCTCTCTCAAAAAGGGTCTGTCTTTCAGCCTGTCTGTTGCTGGCTCTCTCTCTCTCTCTCTCTCTCTCTCTCTCTCTCTCTCTCTCTCTCTCTCTCCTCTCTCTCTCTCTCTCAAAAAGGGCCCAGGCATGCATATAAGGTGAATCTTTAGGCTGAATGTCTCGTTATAAAGCGATAAAAGTTCTTAAATCACCATGTATTAACAACGAAACACACAAAATATTGATCACTAATTAACAATGACGAGACATATGTGCTTACCTATCTATCTATCCTCCTCTTATCATCAGTTATCTATTTATCTATCCTCCTTATCTATTTGTCCTCCTCTACATCTACGTGTCTTCCTCTCCTTCAATCTGTTCCTTCTCCTCCTCCCTTTATCGTAGTTTTCCCTCCTAGTTACCTTTCGCTTCATCTTTGTCCTCATCGCTACCTCCTTCGCCTCTCTGTCCGCTCATAACCTCATCAGCGGCCGCCAAACTTTTGAAATCAGACACAAATGACTTTCAGAAGTTGACAAACAACCTTTACGCGTGTGTGTGTGTGTGTGTGTGTGTGTGTGTGTGTGTGTGTGTGTGTGTGTGTGTGTGTGTGTGTGTGTGTTGTGTCTTCGTCAGGTGGGTAGTGGACGCCGCCTCACCCTTTACTCGTCGCCGTCAACCGCTCGTAAAAAATCGCTCAACCACGATGACTCACTGTTGAGGTAGAAGAGGGAGAGAGAACAGACAGGGAAAACAGACAGACAGACAGACAGGAACAGACAGGGAGAGGTACAGAAAACAGACAGGGAGAGGAGAGAGAACAGACAGGGTGAGGAGAGATGAGAGAGAACAGACAGGGAGGGCAGAGAGAGCAGACAGGGAGAGGAGAGAGAACAGACAGGGAGAGGAGAGAGAATAGACAGAGAGGAGAGAACAGACTGAGAGAGGGAAGAGAACAGACAGGGAGAAGAGAAAGAGCATGCAGACAGGGAGAAGAGAGAACAGACAGGGAGAAGAGAGAACAGACAGGGAGAGGAGAGAGAGCAGACAAGAAGAGAAGAGAGAACAGACAGGGAGAGGAGAGAGAACAGACAGGGAGAGGAGAGAGAGCAGACAAGAAGAGAAGAGAGAACAGACAGGGAGAGGAGAGAGAACAGACAGGGAGAGGAGAGAGAGCAGACAAGAAGAGAAGAGAGAACAGACAGGGAGAGGGGAGAGAACAGACAGGGAAAGTAGAGAGAATAGACTAAGAGAGGGAAGAGGACAGACAGGGATATCCTTTGTTTGTTTTCTTTTTTCCTTCTATGTTTAAAATGTAAAAGATGTAAATATAGGTTTTTTTTTTTTTTTTTTTTTTTTTTTCATCACAGGGATCTGGCCAAGGGCACAACAAAAATGGGTAACACAAAGCCCGTTTAGTTGCCAGTCCCTATAAAGAAGACAGTAAGAGAATACAATAAAAACAAAGGGGTAGGCCAATTTAGTTCGGGAGGTGTCTTGTTACTCTTCTTTTGAAAAGATTTAAGTCATAGGAAAGTGGAAAAATAGAAACAGGAAGAGAGTTCCAGAGTTTACCAGTGAAAGGGATGAAAGAGTAAAGATACTGATTAACTCTTGCATTAGGAAGATGGACAGAATAGGGATGGGAATGAGTAGAAAGTCTTGTGCAGCGAGGCCGCGGGAGTGGGGGAGGCATGCAGTTAGCAAGTTCAGAAGAGCAGTGAGCATGAAAATAACGGTAGAAGAGAGCAAGAGAAGCAACATTGCGGCGGTGATTTAAAGATTGAAGACAGTCAGTCAGAGGAAAGGAGTTGATGAGACGAAAAGCTTTTGACTCAACCCTGTTTAGGAGAGCTGTTTGAGTGGATCCTCCCCAAACATGTGAGACATACTCCATACATGGGCGGATAAGGCCCCTGTAGAGAGCAAGCAATTGGGAGGGAGAGAAAAAAGGACGCAGATGCCACAGCACACCTAACTTCTTAAAAGCTGTTTTAGCAAGAGATGAGATGTGAGATTTCCAGTTCAGATTTTTAGTAAAGGATAGTCCTAGAATGTTCATTGTAGAAGAAGAAGACAGTTGAGTGTCATTGAAGAAGAGGGGATAGGGGGAAGTTAACCCCTTCACGCCCAGATCTTTCCTTTGCTATAAAAAATCATATGTTGTTAGGCATAAAATTACGAAAAGTAACTGAATATACCCAATTAGTTAGTGTATATGGATACTAAACAGGTCATATCTATAAAATGTTGCTTATAGTCATTACAAATCGTCTAATGGCACTCAAAATACAATGGAAATGATGTTCTGGGTCTCAAAGGGTTACAAAGGAGAGGTACAGACACAGGCAGGGAGAGGAGAGGCAGGAGAGATACCAGAGTGGATCAAGGAAACGGCGGGACAGGAAAAACATAGCGAGTGAACCGGAAGTTGAATAGAAAGGCGGGAGTGCGAGAGAATGAGAGTAGAGGAAGCGAGAGAGAGAGAGAGGAGAGAAAAGAGAGAGAGAGAGAGAGGAGAGAGAGAGAGAGAGAGAGAGAGAGAGAGAGAGAGAGAGAGAGAAGAGAGGAAATAGAGGAAGATACTAAGGGGAGGAAAGTTCAGTGTCAGGGTTTTCAGTGTGTGTGTGTGTGTGTGTGTGTGTGTGTGTGTGTGTGGTGTGTGTGTGTGTGTGCGTGCGTGCTGTTGTCGTGCGTGCGTGCGTGTGTGGGTGGGTGGGTGGGTGGGTGGGTGGGTGGGTGGGTGGGTGGGTGGGTGGGTGGGTGGGTGGGTGGGTGGGTGGGTGGGTGGGTGGGTGGGTGGGTGGGTGTGTGTGTGTGTGTGTGTGTGTGTGTGTCTGTGTGTGTGTGAGAGTCAGGTCTCCCAATCCTGCAACACGATGCAAGAACCTGAGATCTAAATCGTCTGTCACACGCAGCTGCTTCTCTCCCCTCCTTGAACCACACTTTAACCCCATCACCCACCTTCCCCCTTTATTCCCCCTTCCCTGCACCCCACTATAACCCCATTACTCCCCTTCCCCCTTCCCCGCACCCCACTATAAACCCATAACGCACCTGTAACCGACCCCTCCTAATCGTCGTGGTGGGGAGGAAGGGAGACAAAAAAACGAGGAAAAAGACAGGGTAAGAAAAACACTGAATAAGAGACGACAACTAACTAAATATGCAAGCAAGAAGAGAAACATTTAGGGAGTGCCGATAAAAAAGGCCAATCGCCCGATAAAAAGGCCAAACTCCCGATAAAAAAGGCCAAACGCCCGATAAAAAAGGCCAAACTCCCGATAAAAAAGGCCAAACGCCCGATAAAAAGGCCAAACTCCCAATAAAAAAGGCCAAACGCCCAATAAAAAAGGCCAAACTCCCGATAAAAAAGGCCAAACTCCCAATAAAAAAGGCCAAACTCCCGATAAAAAAGGCCAAACGCCCGATAAAAAAGGCCAAACTCCCGATAAAAAAGGCCAAACGCCCGATAAAAAAGGCCAAACGCCCAATAAAAAAGGCCAAACGCCCGATAAAAAAAGGCCAAACTCCCGACCCACAACTGAACTGAACTAGGCAGTGTTGGGGTATTGAGGTTAAAGGAATATGAAAGGGGTAGACAAGAGGTACGTACAATATAGACAGACTGGATGAGGTTAGGTAAGTGATAAGAGATTAAGTGATTGCGTGGTAAGAAGGAATATATGGAAGAAAAAAAAGGATGAGAGAGAGGAAGAGCGAAGAGAAGAGAGGAAGAGATAAGAGAGGAGACGCCGATAAAAAGGAGAGATGAAGAAGGAGAACGCAGAATGAAGAAGAGGAGTGTGGAGTAGAGAGTTAAGAGAAGAGAGAGGGGTAGAAGAGGTACGTAAATATAGACAGAGGAGTGAGGTTAGGTACTCGTAAGAGTAGATGTTATGAAGGAATATAGGGGATAGAAGAGAGAGAGAGAGAGAGAGAGAGAGAGAGAGAGAGAGAGAGAGAGAGAGAGAGAGAGAGAGAGAGAGAGAGAAGAGAGAGAGAGAGAGAGAGAGAGAAGAGAGATGAGAGAGAGAAGAGAGATGAGAGAAAGAGATAGAAAGAAAGAGAGAGAGAGAGAGAGAGAGAGAAGAGAGAGAGAGAGGAGAGGAGAGAGAGGAGAGAGAGAGAGAGAGAGAGAGAGAGAGAGAGAGAGAGAGAGAGAGAGAGAGAGAGAGGAGAGAGAAAAAAAAAAAAAATAAAGAGAGAAAGAGATAAAGAAAACAAAAAAAAATACATTTCTTTCGTGCATATCTCTTCATCCCAACTATTTACCTTTCATTTATTTTACCAGAAGACAATTCCACCGAGCAAATACCTCAGACCACCGTCAATAACACAAGTCTAAACAAGTCGAAAACGAATCTAAAACAAGTCCTGTTGAATATCTATAGTGAAGCGTTATACAAATTTGATTTTACATATATAAATTCTACCTATGTTTGCTTTACCAGTGGTTGTCGACCGAGGGAGAAAAAGGATAGAGTGAAAAACAATGCCAAAAACAATGCAAGAAGACCTATGCATCATTTATACGGTTATGAAATCAAACAAACTACAGTACAATGCAATACAAAAGGCTGAACAATAAAATGCCAGCAGGGAGATTGGAACTAATACCTATATGTGAGTGGAAATATATCGTACTATGTAAATGTTTTATTATATGAGTGTTTTATGTACTAATGAGAGAGAGAGAGAGAGAGAGAGAGAGAGAGAGAGAGAGAGAGAGAGAGAGAGAGAGAGAGAGAGAGAGAGAGAGAGAGAGAGAGAGAGAGAGAATTTAATACAATATCAGGACTAAACTTTTTGCTTCATCCTCTGATCCAACTTAAGAGAATGAAAAAGTTAAGACGTTGACTTTAATGGTGCCTTATATATTTTTTTTGGTTCACTCGTTATGACAAGGAGAGCAAGAAAAGGAGGAGGAGGAGGAAGAGGAGGAGGAGGAGGAGGAGGAGGAGGAGGAGGAGGAGGAGGAGGAGGAGGAGGAGGAGGAGGAGGAGAAAATAGAAGAGAATAAGAAGGAGATGTAAGAGGAAGAGGAAGAAGAGAAAAATAATAGGAGGAATGATGATGATGATGATGATGATGATGATGATGTTGTTGCTGTCATCGTCATTGTATTTATTGATTTTAAAGGGTAATGGTTGTGGTGGTCATGTCAAGCTGTATTTTTTTGTCCCTATTTTAAAAATCCATAAAATAATGTTGATAACTTTTTGAAATATTTAAACTCTAAATACTCGAGATTCTACAAGTCAAAGATTTATTGATTGACGAAAACTCATCACTCAGACTCGCAAATATCCTAAGATCTTGAATTTCTAAGGCCAATTTATATTGATCTAAAAATAACTTACCAAAAGGATAAGGTTGTACGGAAATAGGTCACTCAAAACTCCAGAAATGGTCAGAAACTTCACTATTATAAGTCGTGTCTTCATATTAACGTATCCAAAACTGTAAAATAGTCACTCAAGTTTGAAATTCCAAATATTTTCTTCATAATTTCGTTTGAATATATTTGCTACGACTTGAAATTTCGAAGCTACAATGCAGAGAAATGCGAACAATTGAACTTCCACAAAACACACACACACACACACACACCACACACACACACACACACACACACACAACCAAAAACATTAAACTGGTTCTTCAAATAATAAGTTCTAAAGTTATAAGACTGCAGCATTATTATAGTAACCTATGAAACGCCAGTAATATCAGATGCCACCGCAGTGAGAGGCCATATCACCCCCACGCACTGAAATGAACAAAACTCTTACTGAAACACCGAAATAATGAGACACGAAACCTACGCAATATCCAAACTATGAGACAATGAAACCAAGGCGCTCCAAAAAAGGAGACCCCGAGGTATGATGCAAAACTCTCAACATTTTTGCTTCCTCGCTGCCGTGGTAACTGTTGTCATTTCAGTCTGTGCAGTGGTGTACTTTCCTAAACTTTGTAAGATTGGGACATAGCGGTCATGAGTTTCGCCTTGCAATGAAACTATATTACTTTAAACTGAATGTGAGAGAGAGGGAAAAGGGGAGAGAGAGGGGAGGAGAGAGAGGGGAGGGGGGAGAGAGAGAGAAAAGAGAGGGGAGAGAGAGGAGAGAGAGAGAGAGAAAAGAAAAGGAGGGGGAGGAGAGAGAGAGGGGAGATGGAGAAGAGGGGAGAAAAGAGAGATAAAAAAACTAAAAAAATTAAAAAAAATCCACATTAACAAAAAAAAAACCCCCCCCCCCAAAAAAAAACAATTTTAAAGTCCCAATGTTATTCTTCATCAATAAAAAAATTTTAAAACCATTATTATGACCTACCACCTACCACACACACCTTCGCAATCTACCTTTCCTCCTTTTCCAAATTTTACCAAAAATTTTCGCTTGCCTTCGCAACCCGGTCCCCCCAAGTATCCCTTTTCCCCCCTTTCCCATTCACCCAAAAACCTACATTTTTACAACGGAGATAAAAGGGCACAAAACAAAAAAACCCCTCTGATACTTCCCTAAGCATCTGTATAAAAAAATTTCTCTCTATCCTCTACCCCCTCTCTCTCTGCAGGGTATCTATTTTCCCCCCCTTTCTCAACGCACCCTCCCCCTCTCCCCTTTCTCAACGCACCTTCCCTATCCTTCCCTCTCCTCAACGCACCCCTTTCTTCCCTCTTCTCAACGCACTTCCTTTCCCTTCCCAAACCCCACCCCCCCCCTCATTCCCCCTTTCCCCCAAAAAGCACCCTTCACCTCCTTCCCCCTCCTCAAAAAGCACCTCCCCCTCATTTCCCCCTCCTTTTAAGCACCTTCCCCCTCATTCCCTCTCCTCAACGCACCCTCTCCCTCATTCCCTCTCCCCAAAAGCACCCTTCACCCCCTTTCCCCCTTTCCCCAAAAGCACCTCCCCCCCATTCCCCCTTTCCCCAACGCAACCCCCCTATCCCTTTCCCCCTTCAACCCCACCCTCCCCCCTTTCCCCCCCTCTCATAAATCCTGCAATATCGCTCCGCCAACCAGCTGGGAAGAGCCGGTAATCGCCCCATAATGAAGTGAATATGTCCGCTATCCCAGGTGGTTGGCAGCTGGTGTAGTTTGCTTCTCCTGCCGAGGGGGCGTTAATTGTCAATCTCCCTGTTTGATTATCGCCGCCTCTAACCAGCCTCGATCACGCCGTCAGAATGTCAGTGGCAGGGGAGTGAATAATCAACATGGGAGATGGAGACGTCAGCTATAGACCAAGGCAGGCCAGACCACCTACACCTGCTTTGTGGGTTACTGATGATAGGACGTAGGTAGGGAAAGGCAGGGGATGGTACTGTATATGCAGGAAGGAATGGTGAGGTGGGAATGAATGCTATAGTGTTGATGTAATTAAGTAGAGAAGGAGGAGTATACAGTGACAACAAAGATTAGGACGCCAGGTAGGGAAAGGCAGGTGATAGCAAGGACAAGGCAGAGATCTAAATTCCCTTGGCCTTGGTTGATTGTACATGCAAGAAGGACTAGTGAGGTGGGAGGAAAAGCTATAGTGTGTTAATATAGTGACGCAGAGGAGGATGAAGAGTATACAGTGACAACACATATTTGGACGACAGGTAGGGAAAGGCAGGTGATTGTATATGCAAGGTGCAAGGATACATTTTGCACCCTTAAAGAGCAAAGTTGCACCTTTTTTTTTTAGTGTGTACAGTGAAGAAATAAATTAGGATAAACCAGGACAGTGCAGGGAAGGGACGTGCCACACTAAAAGCAAAGGCGGAAGAAGAAGGAGGGAGGACAAAGGAGCACAGTGAAGGAAGGTGGTGGGTGATGGACCAGGCACGCACTCAGGAGGCTCTCTCATGACCCACCTCCGCCGTGTGGCTCAAGGGGCGAGGTGTGGAGGTGTATGTGCCTGCCTGGCGTCCCTTCCTGCCTCATTCCCTGCCTCGTAACACTCACGTCTCAGCCTTTCCTTTCCTGCTCGACTAATGGACACGCTTCACCTTTGTCTTGTACGCCATTATCAGGAGTGCAAATCCGCCGCCACTCTCCTTTGACTGAGACACACGACCCGCCGCTGCTGTCACTGCGCGGAGAGGCGATCTTGTTACGGCAATACAAAGGCTAGTGTGTTGTGTTGCACGACATTCGCAAGACTGGGGCCGCGTCTCTATATACTGGATTCTATGTATAGGTTGGCAGAAATGCTCCCAAGTAATACAACAAGACTCAATTGTATAGGTTGGTCAGAAGTGGTCTCAAACAATACAAGACTACAGGATGCAACACTACAGGAACTACCTCGTGTAGGTCTCGCAGCCTCTTGTAGCTTCCTTATATGTATAGAATGGCTGGAGGAGGAGGAGGAGGAGAAAGAGGAGGAGGAGGAGGAGGATAAGGAAGAGGAAGAGGAAGAGGAGAAGAAGAATAAAACATATATATGAGAATAAGAAACCAGAATGATCTATTATATTATTAGAATATGAGGAAAGCGAAAAAATAAATAAATAATAGAAGCTGTGAAGGGAAAAGATGATAAATATGTATATGAGAATAAGAAACAAAAATGATCTTTTATTAGAATAAGATAAAAGAAGAAGAATAGAGAAATGATAGAAGCTGTGAAGAAGAAAAGAGGCAATGTCATCAGATAAAGCGTCCCCCTTTAAACCCCTTTCCCCCCCTCCCCCCGTTTTTTTCCCGCTGCCAAAACCGAACCCTCTTAAAAACAAGGGCGGGGCCCCGGGGTTTACTTTCCAAAGGGGCAGGCGGGGTCATGACGAAATGTAACAAAACCCCAATAACTCCCCAAGAACACCCAAAACCCCTTTAAAAACACCAAAACCCCTTTATAAACACCAAAACCCCCTTAGAAACACCAAAACCCCCTTAGAAACACCAAAACCCCCTTAGAACCCAAAAACCCCCCCTTTTGAAACCCCCCAAAAAAAAACCATAGAAACCCCAAAAAAACCCTTTTTTAAACCAAAAAACAAAAAACCCCTAAAAAAAACACCCAAAACCCCCTTAGAAACACAAAAAATCCCCTAAAGAACTACCAAAACCCCCTTAGAAACACCAAAACCCCCTTAGAAACACCAAACCCGCTTAGAAACACCAAAAAAAAACCCCTAAAAAACACCCAAAACCCCCCCGTAAAAAAACACCAAAAAAAAACCCCCTTAGAAAACCCAAAAACCCCCCTTTAAAAACCCCCTAAAACCCCCTTAACAAAACCCCCCAAAAACCCCCCTTTAAACCCCCAAAAAAAGAAAAACCAAAACCCCAGGGAAAACCCAAAAACCCCCCAAAAACCAAAACCCCTTAGAAACACCAAAACCCCCTTAGAAACACCAAAACCCCTTAGAAACACCCCAAAACCCCCCCTTTGAAAACCAAAACCCCTTTTGGGAAAAAAAAAAGGGGGGGGGGAACCCCCAAAACCCCTTAAAACACCAAAACCCCTTAGAAAAACCCCCCAAAAAAAAAAAACCCCCAAAAAAAAAAAAAAAAAAAAAAACCCGAAAAACAGAAAACCCCTTAAAAAAAACCCGCCCCAAAAAACCTCCTTAGTAAAACCAAAAAACCCTCTAAAGGGGGAAAACCCCAACCCTCCTAAAACCCAAACCCCCTCAAAACCCCAAAACCTCGCAGGATGAACCCGAAATTTTTTCCCGATGAAGAAAGGGGGGGGGAAATTTTGTGTTGTTTTGGGGCAAGATAAAATGCAGGGGGCTTTAGGGAAAATAAATGCACTTGGGTTTCCAAAGGGGGAAAAAAAAAAACAAAAGCTTGAAAAATTCTTTTTGATAATTTTGGGGGAGGGAAAAAAGTCAAGAGTCCATAGACGTTCAAGAGGCCCCCCTAATTGAGCTTTGAGACTTTCCCCAACCGAATTTTTTGAAAAGGTTTTTTTTGAAGGAGTGATAAGCGTGGGGTTTTTTTTGCCCTTTTTTTACTATTTTTAAACTACTAACTGAATTTCCCAAATGTTTTTTTTTGGATTTTCTCTCTTCTAAATCATCACCACGAATTTTTCCCCAAACATTTTTTTTCTAATTTTTCTTTTTCAATTTTTCTTTTTCCAAAACTCTTCGGGGGGCGAATTTTAAGGGATACTTTCTTTTTTAAATTTTTGGATATATAAGTGCATTTAATCCCTAAGCACAGCACGTATCTTATCCTCTAACAATACAAACTTCTATCTATAGACATATAACTTCATATTCCGAAATCGTTACGTGTGTGATTTTCTTATATTTGATTTTTTTTTTTTGCTGCCGATTATTCATAACTTACATTCGTTTTTAATTTTTTGGGGATCTTGTTTTAAACCCCCTTCACACCCGGAAACCTTTCCTTGGCTAAAAAAAATCGGGGCTTTTTTGTTAGGGCCCTTAAATTAATAAAAAATAACTTTTAAAATACCAAATTTGTTTAGTTCCCATGAGGAACTAAACCGGTTTACCCCATAAAATAGTGCTTGAATTCGCTAAAAAAACGTCCCAATGGGACCCCAAAAAACAATGGAAATTACCTTTTGGGTCCCCCAAAGTTTAAATTTTTTTCGGGGGAAAACTTTTTGGTTTTAGTTATTTTTGTTTTTGTTGGGGGGTTTTTGGGTTTATTTGGGATTTTTCCCAAACATAGACCCTACAACCCTTCTTAATTCAACATCGCTATGAGTTCCAGAGTTCCTTTTTTTGACCCCCCACAAATTGGGATAAACCAATTTAAAAACCCGAATTACTATAACCCCTCTGATTACCCGGGCGTGGCCCCTCTCCCTCGAGGGTGAAATAAGGGGACACGGGGCAGGAGCCTATTGTGTGGGGGAAGGCACCCAAACGGCCCCTTTATCGACGGCACGAACCCCCAAAAACAAAAAGACACAAAAACCCCACACACACACACACAAACCCCACCCCAACACCACACACACAAACCGCGAAAAGGTTTAGTCCCAGGGGGTCACTTAACCTTTTCCCCCCCCAGACCCTTTCCTTTTTCTATATAAATCGGGCCATTGTTTAGCCATAAAATAAAAAAGCAACTTAATTACCCCATTTTTTTAATTGGGCAAGGGAAAATTTCAGGTCAAACTATAAAAAAATTGCTTTTTAATTCCATACCAAACGTCTAAGGGGATCCAAATTTTTAGTGGAAAAAACGTTCTGGGCCTCAAGGGGGTTTAAAAGCCTTTGCCCGACCGAGAGATTTTCTTGTGCAGTGGTTGGACAGTAGTACATTGGGGGTCCCCTACTTTGCCCCAGTTTCCCTTTTTGCTCTGGTACGCTGCGGGCCCCGGGGCCCGTCCCCCTGCTTTGTAAATTTAAATGCTATCTCCGGAGGGAGCGGCCCTTAAATTTTTTAAAAATACGTGGCTTTCGAAGGAAATATCCGGGAAAAGAGTGGGGGTTTTTTTCTTTGGTTTCCCCTCTTTTCGTGGGTTTTTCCCGCTGTTTTTTCCCCTCTTTTTCGTGGGTTTTTTCCAGTGTTTTTCCCCTTCTCGTGGGTTTTCCAGCTGTTTTTCCCCCTCTCTTTTCGTGGGTTTTTTCCCGGGTGTTTTTCCCCCCCTCTTCTCGGGGGGGTTTTTCCCCCTGTTTCCCTCTTTTCGTGGGGGGTTTCCCCGCTGTTTTCCCCCCTCTTTCGGGGGGGGGGGGTTTCAGCCCCGTTTTCCCCTCCTTTCTCGTGGGTTTTCCCCGCCCGTTTTCCCCCTCTTTTCGTGGGGGTTTTCCCCTGTTTTCCCCCCTCTTTTCGTGGGGTTTTCCACTGTTTTTCCCCCTCTTTTTTGTGGGGTTTTTTCCCGGGTGTTTTCCCTCTCTTTTTTTGGGGGGTTTTCCGCTTTTTTTCCCCTCTCTTCTCGTGGGTTTTTTCCCGCCCGTTTTTCCCCCTCTTTTTTGTGGGGGTTTTCCACTGGTTTTTTTCCCTCTCTTTTCGTGGTTTTCCCGCTGTTTTTCCCTCTCTTCTCGTTGGGGTTTTTCCCGCTGTTTTTTTCCCTCTCTTTTCATGGGTTTTTCCCCCGTGTTTTTCCCCCCTCCCTTTTCGTGGGTTTTTCCCGCTGTTTTTCCCTCTCTTCTCGTGGGTTTTTCCCCGCTGTTTTTTTCCCCTCTTCTCATGGGGGTTTTCCAGCTGTTTTTTCCCCCTCTTCCCCGTTGGGGTTTTTCCCGCTGTTTTCCCCCTCTTCTCGGTTTGGGGTTTTCCCCTGTTTTCCCCCTCTTTCGTGGGGGGTTTTTCAGCTGTTTTTCCCCCCTCTTCTCGGGTTTGCCCGCTGTTTTCCCTCTCTTTTTCATTTGGTTTTTCCCGCTGTTTTTTTCCCCTCTTTTCGTGGGGTTTTTCCCGCTGTTTTTCCCCCTCTTTTCTCGGGGTTTTCCCAGCCCGTTTTTTCCCTCTCTTCTCGTGGGTTTTCCAGCTGTTTTTTCCCCCTCTTCTCGTGGGTTTTTCCAGCTGTTTTCCCCTCTCTTCTCGGGGTTTTTTCCAGCTTTTTTTCCCCCTCTTTCTCGTGGTTTTCCAGCTTTTTTCCCCCCTCTCTTCTCTGGTTTTTCCAGCTGTTTTTCCCCCTCTTTTTCTCGTGGGTTTTCCCCACTTTTTTTCCCTCTTTTCCGTGGGTTTTCCAGTTTTTTTCCCTCTCTTCCGTGGGTTTTCCGCTTTTTTTCCCCTTCCCTCGGGGGTTTTTTTCCACTTTTTTTTCCCCTCCTTCTCAGGGGTTTTTTTCCACTTTTTTTTCCCTCTCTTCTCAGGGGGTTTTTTCCAGCTTTTTTTCCCTCTCTTTTCGTGGTTTTTCCAGCTTTTTTCCCCTCTCTTTTCGTGGGTTTTTCCAGCTTTTTTTTCCCTCTCTTCTCAGGGTTTTTTCCACTTTTTTCCCTCTCTTCTCGTGGTTTTTTCCAGCTTTTTTTCCCCTCTCTTCTCGGGGTTTTTTTAGCTGTTTTTCCTCTCTTCTCATGGGTTTTTTTTCCCGCTTTTTTTCCCTCTCTTCTCGGGGGTTTTTCCAGCTGTTTTCCCTCTTTTCTCGTGGGTTTTCCAGCTTTTTTTTCCCTCTTTTTTTCTTTGGGTTTTCCCTGTTTTCCCTCTTTTTTCGTGGGTTTTCCAGCTTTTTTCCCCCTCTTCCCCGGGGTTTTTTCCCCCACTGTTTTCCCTCTCTCCTCGGGGTTTTCCAGTGTTTTTTTCCCTCTCTTTTCTCATGGGTTTTCCAGCTTTTTTTCCCCCTCTTCCATGGGTTTTTCCCAGCTGTTTTCCCTCTCTTTTCGTGGTTTTTCCATTTTTTTTCCCTCTCTTTTTTCGGGGTTTTTTTTTCCAGCTTTTTTTTCCCTCTTTTCCCCTCAGGGGTTTTCCCAAACTGTTTTCCCTCTCTTCTCGTGGGTTTTCCAGCTGTTTTCCCTCTCTTCTGGGGGTTTTCCACTTTTTTTTTCCTTCTCTTCCCCCATGGGTTTTTCCCAGCTTTTTTCCCTCTCTTCCGGGGTTTTTTTCCCCTTTTTTTCCCTCTCTTCTCGTGGTTTTCCAGCTGTTTTTCCCCTCTCTTTTCTGGGTTTTCCAGCTGTTTTCCCTCTCTTTTCGTGGGTTTTCCAGCTGTTTTCCCTCTCTTTTCGTGGGTTTTCCAGCTGTTTTCCCCCTTTTTCGGGGGTTTTTCCAGCTTTTTTTCCCTCCTTCTCGGGGGTTTTTCAGCTTTTTTTTCCTCTCTTCTCATGGGTTTTCCATTTTTTTCCCTCTCTTCTCGGGGGTTTTTCCCTTTTTTCCCCCTTTTCTCGTGGTTTTCCGCTTTTTTTTCCCTCTCTTCTCGTGGGTTTTCCAGCTGTTTTCCCTCTCTTCTCGTGGGTTTTCCAGCTGTTTTCCCTCTCTTCTCATGGGTTTTCCAGCTGTTTTCCCTCTCTTTTCGTGGGTTTTCCAGCTGTTTTCCCTCTCTTCTCGTGGGTTTTCCAGCTGTTTTCCCTCTCTTCTCGTGGGTTTTCCAGCTGTTTTCCCTCCCTTCTCGTGGGTTTTTCCAGGTTTTCCCTCTCTTCTCGTGGTTTTACTTTTTCCCTCTTTTTTTTTCGGGGTTTTCCGCTGTTTTCCCTCTCTTCGGGGTTTTTCCGTTTTTTTCCCTCCTTCTCGGGGGTTTCCCCACTTTTTTCCCTCTTTTCCCCTCGGGGTTTTTCCCCAGCTGTTTTTCCCTCTCTCCTCGGGTTTTCCGCTGTTTTCCCTCTTTTCCAGGGTTTTTTTCCAGCTGTTTTCCCCTCTCTTTCTCAGGTTTTTTTCCCCCAGCTTTTTCCCTCTCTTTTCGGGGGTTTTTCCAGCTTTTTTTTCCCCTCTTTTTCGTGGTTTTTCCAGTTTTTTTTTCCCCTCTCTTCTCATGGGTTTTCCAGCTGTTTTCCCTCTCTTCTCGTGGGTTTTCCAGCTGTTTTCCCTCTCTTCTCGTGGGTTTTCTAGCTGTTTTTCCTCTCTTCTCGTGGGTTTTCCAGCTGTTTTCCCTCTCTTCTCGGGGGTTTTTTCCACTGTTTTCCCTCTCTTTTCGGGGTTTTTTTCCATGTTTTCCCTCTCTTTTCGTGGGTTTTCCAGTTTTTTCCCTCTTTTTTCGGGGTTTTTTTCCAGCTTTTTTTCCCTCTCTTTTCGTGGGTTTTCCAGCTGTTTTCCCTCTCTTCTCGTGGGTTTTCCAGCTGTTTTCCCTCTTTTTTTCGGGGTTTTTCCGCTTTTTTTCCCTCCTTCTCATGGGTTTTCCCCACTGTTTTCCCCTTTTCCGGGGGTTTTCCACTTTTTTCCCCCCTCCTTCTCGGGGTTTTTTCCACTGTTTTCCCTTCTTCCCTCGGGGGTTTTTCCAGCTTTTTTCCCTCTCTTTTCGGGGTTTTTTTCCAGCTTTTTTTTCCCCTCTCTTCTCGGGGGTTTTCCCCATTTTTTTTCCCTCTCTTTTTTTCGTGGGTTTTCCAGCTTTTTTTCCCTCTCTTCTCGGGGGTTTTCCAGCTTTTTCCCCCCTTTTTTTCGGGGGTTTTTTTCCAACTTTTTTCCCCCTCTCTTCTCGGGGGGTTTTTCCGCTGTTTTCCCCCTCTCTTTTCGTGGGTTTTCCAGCTGTTTTCCCTCTCTTCTCGTGGGTTTTCCAGCTGTTTTCCCTCTCTTTTCGTGGGTTTTCCAGCTGTTTTCCCTCTCTTCTCGTGGGTTTTCCAGCTGTTTTCCCTCTCTTTTCGTGGGTTTTCCAGCTGTTTTCCCCCTTCTCTGGTTTTCCCCGCTTTTTTCCTCTCTTTTCGGGGGTTTTCCGCTGTTTTCCCCCCTCTCTTCTCGGGGGTTTTTTCCAGTTTTTTCCCTCTTTTTTTCGGGGGGTTTTCCAGCTGTTTTCCCCCCCCTTTCTCGTGGGTTTTCCAGCTTTTTTCCCTTTTTTTTTTTTTTTCGGGGGTTTTTTCCGCTGTTTTCCCCTTTTCTCGGGGGTTTTCCAGCTGTTTTCCCTCTCTTTTTCGTGGTTTTCCACTTTTTCCCCTCTTTTTCTGGGGTTTTTCCAGCGTTTTCCCCCTCTCTTCTCAGGGGTTTTTTCCAGCTGTTTTCCCCCTCTCTTTCCAGGGGGTTTTCCAGCTTTTTTTTCCCTCTCTTTTCGTGGTTTTCCAGCTGTTTTCCCTCTCTTTTCGGGGGTTTTTCCGTTTTTTTCCCTCTCTTTTCGGGGGTTTTTCCAGCTTTTTTTCCCTCTCTTCTCGGGGGGTTTTCCAGCTGTTTTCCCTCTCTTCCTCAGGGGTTTTTTCCCACGGTTTTCCCTCTTTTTTTTCGTGGGTTTTCCAGCTGTTTTCCCCCCTTTTTTTTTTCGGGGTTTTTTTTCCAGCTTTTTCCCTCTCTTCTCGGGGTTTTCCAGCTGTTTTTCCCTCTCTTCTCATGGGTTTTTCCCCAGCTTTTTCCCCCTCTCTTCTCAGGGTTTTCCAGCTGTTTTCCCCTCTTTTCGGGGGTTTTTCCAGCTGTTTTCCCTCTTTCTCGGGGTTTTTTCCACTGTTTTCCCTCTTTTTTTTCGGGGTTTTTTTCCAGCTTTTTCCCCTCCCTTCTCGGGGTTTTTTTCCCACTTTTTTCCCCCCTCTCTTCTCGTGGGTTTTTCCCAGCTGTTTTCCCCCCTCTTTTCCTCGGGGGTTTTTTCCAGCTGTTTTCCCTCCTTTTCGGGGGTTTTTTCCAGCTTTTTTTCCCTCTCTTCTCGGGGGTTTTCCAATTTTTTTCCTTTTCTTCTGGGGGGTTTTTTTCCGTGTATTCCCTCTCTTCTCATGGATTTTCCAGCTACTTTCCCTCTCTTCTCGTGGCTTTTCCAGCTGTATTCCCTCTCTGCTCGTGGGTTTTCCAGCTGTATTCCCTCTCTTCTCGTGGGTTTTCCAGCTGAGGTAATGGTGGTGGTAGGGTAATGAGGAGGAAGGATAGGAGGCATAGGAGGTGGTGAGAGGGGATAGGAGAGGATAGGAGGGATGAGAGAGAAGGCTGTCACTTGCATGCTGCCGCGTAAAGGATTTTTTTTTATGATATTTTCCGTGAACTTAAACAAAAATATAACCCCCGCTCTGGCTAAGCCCTTCAATGTCCACTGCAATTTAATTCAATAGCAAAACTGTTGCCTCCACTCAGTCACTGAAATCAAATTTGTGTAAAACTCCTCTCGCTTGCAACTTCATTTCTTTCCCCCCCCCTTACTAACTCACTGTAAGCTTATTTGACACCTCACCACACCCAAAAACACAACCCCACACACAACACCACACAACCCCACCACACACACACACACAGAGAAAGACCGCCTATATCACCACCAAACACGCCAAAGAAAGAAGAAAAGACGAAAGAAGACAAAACGGTGAATTGGATGTGTTACTTAACCACTCGTCTTGGTTACCACACACACACACACATACACACACACACACACACACAACAACACACACACACACACATACACACACACACACAAAGACCGCCTATATCACCACCAAACACGCCAGAGAAAGAAGAAAAGAACAAAGAAGGTAAAACGGTGAATTGGATATGTTACTCACCCACTCGTCTCGGCGGCGCTCAAGTGTCTTCGGGGGACGCAGTGGAGTGGCGTGAGGCGGTCTGCGAATAACCAGACGCAGGAACAATCGTAGAAAGAGCGGCTGGTGGTTGGGAAATAGATGCAGGATGGATGCGTGAGGGATAGACATACTCTTGCACTATTTTGTAGAGGGAAAAATACAATCCAACCGCACGTCTGAAAAAATAGAGAGAAAAAAAGAAGTTTGTGGATTTATGAAGGGAAAAAGGTATTAATAATTATGTTTCATTTTTTTTCCTGGTTATACTGTAGTAGCATCTCCTCCGCCTTTCTAAAACAAGCAGGAAATTTTATTTTACCCTCACGGCAGAGAGAAATTCACCGACAACATTTTGTTCCGAAAATTATTAAAGTCTACCTGAAAACTGCTTATGGCAATGAGTTCACTTTTCATTAAAACTTAATAAACGCACGGTGTTAGGGCGGCGTTTTCTCTCGTGCTCACAGGTAAACAAAAAATTAATATGAGCAAAAAATAGGATCGTACCTATGGGAAAAAGATTAGAATTTTTTTTGTTTTAAAAAAAAAGTAAAAAAATGTCATGTTTTTTTTTGAATTTTTATGTTAACGTATATACAAAACTCTTATGGTGTTTTGTTGTGGGTGTGTTGTGTGTGTGTGTGTGTTGTGTTGGTGTGTGTGTGTGTGTGTGTGTGTGTGTTTTCAACTTAATCTAGACATATAAATCAATACAAAAATAAATAAATAATAAATAAAACAAATAAAACACACACATAAACAACCGCAAAAAAAAAACTCTCAACAAAATATTTTTACTTTTTGAATTAATTGCTACTCGTAACCTTTCATGTTAAAAAAGGGGAAAAACAACGTTGAAGTTAATAATTAAATGGCAACGAGTATATTTTTAGCCCCAATGATCTGTTATTATATAGTGTTCTGTCTATAAAAGGACTCAATAACCTTTAATAATTCCCTCGTTTCCCTAATATAGTTTTCATCATAAGGACTCATAATTATATAACCTTCCATTCTCCTTATTCTTCCCTCATTTCCCTCTTTCTACTATCCATCCTCTTCTCTTCCTTAGTTCCTTAACCCCTTCACGCCCAGATCTTTCCTTTGCTATATGAAATTGTCTGTGATTAGCCACAAAATTACGAAAACTAAATGAATATACCACATTAGTTAGTGTACAAGAATACTAAAATGGTCATCTCTATTAAATTTTGCTTATAGGCACTAAAAAATCATCTAATGGTACCCAAATTACCATGAAAAATAAGTTCTGGGCCTCAAGGGGTTAAAATACGAAAAAAATGAATCCCATGCTATTCTTCCCTCACTTCCCTCCTTCTACTAGCCATCCTCTTCTCGTCCTAAATTTTTGTTTTAATTTAATATGAAAAAAAATATCAGTATCAGGACTCACTTTAACCTTCTCTTCTTATTCTTCCCTTATTTCCCTCTTTCTTTTATATCCATCCTCTTCTCTTCCTTAGTTATTTTTGTTATTGTAATATGAATAAAAAAATATTTGGTGAGGAAAAATCTTAATACGAACAAAAAGTATCAATATCAGGACTCACTTTAACCTTCTCTCCTTATTCTTCCCTTATTTCCCTCTTTCTATCATTCCATCCTCTTCTCTTCCTTCGTTATTTTTTATTATGATATGAAAAAGAATATTAGGTGAAGAAAAATCTATCATGTTGTCAGTCACCTAATTGGTCATTTTCGCGTTGGTCCAAAGTGATTGATTATTATGTGTGTGGGCGGTTCTGTATTTTCTCTCTCTCTCTCTCTCTCTTCCATTTTTCTCTCCCCCCTCTCCTCTCTCTCCTCCCCCTCCTCTCCTCTCTCTCTTCTCTCTCTCAAAAAAAAAAAAAATCTTTAGGTATACTTCAGTTTTACGACAATGATGATGATGATGATGTTAATGATAAAACTAACAACAAATATAATGCTAACAATGCTAATGATGAAATAAAAATAATAATAATGATAAATACGATTATAATAATATAGTGTGATGACCAAATATGTAAAAGGACAATTAAATGAGAAAGAAATATAAGGCAAAACACTTCTAGGCTTTAATTCTAGGGCTGAGAACTAGAAGGGCCAATGTCAAAAAATGGCTAATTTTAGATAAGTCCACCACCGAACTGGAAATTTATGTATCTATCATTGCAAAAAAATGATAGGTTATAATCTAAGTAATTACTGAAAAAAAATCTTTCATCTGCTGTTATTACCTGATGCCATGATGAAGGATGCAATATTTCAAACGCATTTTTCTCAAAACATAGGAATGTGACATTGGCCTTTCTTGTTCTCAGCCCTAGAATTATATATGCAGGAAAAAAATAGATTATGTGATTCACTCCCATCAAAATAATAGATGCCGGTAATATAAAGTGTCTTTCTTGCATTTATTTTAACCAGGCTTGAATAATTTTGACTCACGCCGATGTACTACCACCTCTACTGCTACTGCTACTACTACTACTACTACTACTACTAACTACAACAACAACAACCACCATTACCTACTACTATTGCTGCTGCACACGTAGAATAATAACCACAGTAACCTTCACAACCTCTGTAGCAGCAGCAGCAGTATACTATAGTTGTAGTGGTGGTGATGGTGGTAGTCTATAGTAGTAGTTGTAGTGGTGGTGATGGTAGTAATGGTGGTGGTGGTGGTACATTCACGGCACCTTCAATATCTGTCGTTGCCATAAGCCACAGTGTCCTCCTGTCTCACGCAGCAACAAAGGCAAGGCAGAGAGAGACGCGATTTACAACACATCGGGAAAACATTTGCGTTCGCTGGCAGTCACATCATTTGCATCAGTTAATAAGTTTCCATTCACTTCCCAGCGCCTTTTTATCCCTTACATCACCACCACACCACAACACCACAGTCACCCTCCCTTCCTCTCTTCTCTTTACCCCGTGCATCACCACCGCACCACACCAGAGCCTGTTACCCTTTTCTCTCTTGTTATTAAAGGTAACATAAAATGGTGGCAGCGGTGGGATACGAACCCCACGCCTCCGATGAGACTGGCACACTCCCTCCACTCTTACCCCTTGCATCACCACCACACCACCACAGCCACCCTTCGCTCTTACCCCGTGCATCACCACCACACCACACCACAGCCACCCTCCCCTCCTCTCTTTACGCCATGCACCACCACCACACCACACTCACCACAGCCACCCGCCCTCCCTCCTCTCTCCTCTCTACACAATAATTTCCCTCACCTGCTGTTCCAGTCATTTCCTGCCCATTATATACTGTGTGGTAAAGGATATATGACTCAACGTTTGAAAGGGTGTGTAACTTGTGCTTTACGTCATGGCTTGGTACCTTTTATTCGGTGACTGTTGTGTATTCGCCTGTAACTCGTTGTTCACTCGTGTAACTCGTATTCACTTGTAACTCAGCTCGTTATTGTAGTAATGTGTAATGACTATAAGTGGAGAAACCACTGTATATATACTGTACTTATCCAGCAGTTTATACAATGTTCTATGTAGTGAGAAATGGATCAGGAACGAGTGTAACCTTACGTCCTTGACACGATAGAGAACAGAGCGTCCTTCATATAGCATAAAAGCAACAGTATTAACCCCTTGAGACCCAGAACGTAATATCCATTGTGATTTGTTTACCATTAGACGCTGTTTAGTGAATATAAGCAATATTTTATAGATATGACCTGTTTAGTGTCCTTGTCGACAAACTATTTTGGTATATTCAGTTACTCTTCGTAATTTCATGGCTCGATAACATACATTTTTGTTATAGCAAAAGAAATATCTGGGTGTGAAGGGGTTAATTAAAGTTCTGCTGGTGGTTATATTAGTCTTGTAGATAGTAATATGTGTAGGTACAGTGGGCAAGGGATAAGCGACTAGCATGACTGTTTCCCGCACTTATCCTGCCGGGGAGTGGATGATTCGGGCAGGTAGCGCAGGAGGCCTGTCTGACGCACCTGTTTCCTGACAAGGCTGGGGCGGGTTGCTCTGGCTGCCCGCTCCAGGGAAACACACATTGCTGATTCTACTGATTCTGCATTTAACCCCTTCCCGCCCAGCTCTTTCCTTTGCTATATAAAATTGTTTGTTGTTAACCATAAAATTATGAAAAGTGACTGAATATACCAAATTAACTAGTGGACAAGGATATGTCATATCTATAAAATATTGCTTATATCCACTAAAAACCGTCTAATGGTACCCAAATGCAATGGAAATTACGTTCTGGGCCTCAAGGGGTTAAGCAAGAAGCAAGTTGCCCTATCTATATCTCGTATATTATATATGAGTATGAAACAAATAAAGAGTGACTGTATTTTCAAGAGATAAAGAAAATACTGAATAATTGATAGTTGCGTCCTATGCGTGAAGATCATATAGACTTAGTCCCTTCCCCTACACTGAGCTGTTAACACTGGTCTCGCGTCTACAATGACCTATCATGAACGCTTTCTGAATTATAAACTTATATATTTACTATAACGCGTTCAGCTCACAACTTGTTTCTCACACAGCAACACTTACCCATCAAAAGTTTTTGAAAATGGATGGATCTACAATTGCATCCCCGGCATTTCCAATTATCTAAAGAAAAAAAATATTTTCGGATTTCTGGCTGCTCAAAAAACATTCCAAAATTGACGACGATCAGGTTTTTGTTATTTTACCGCAAAACTATGAGTCGTAGAAGAAAACTTATCGAAGTAATAAAGGTTCATCTTGAGGTGTTCTACATCAAGCAGTAATGGGCTCCTCAATACAACTCATGGTTGTCGAGAAAATTGATAATTTGTATAAATGCACGAATATGCTATTTTCTCGGTTATTTACCAATCAACATTTTTTCGCTTTACACCAAATGATAGCCCTCGATCTACTTCATATTTACTTCTCTATTCACGTTGCACTTATCTGCCATAGTTTTTTTTTGGTTATTGAAGAAAACGTGATTTAAACAAAAAATCAAGGCATTGTAAAATTTGCAATATTTTTTGAAAAATAGATTTGCTAGAAAATTTGTTCCTAGCAGTTTTCGGGCATGCTGAACACGAATCTGGAGTCAGATTTCAGTTACAATGATTAAAAGTCCCTATTTCAGCCAATTCACAATGACATGATACTTCCAGATATTCCTTAAAAATCACAAATTAGACAAAACTTACTACAAGTCATAAAAATATGATAGGCATTGCTAGATTAATCATTACTTCAATACAACGATCGGTATTAGTATTTTCAGTATTATTAATATTATTTTAATCCCTATTTGAGCCACCCATGCGATTGTCAAAGTACTTACAAAAACCTTGGAATACTATATCAATCCTGTGGGATTTTTAATGCCCTCCCATGACTCCTGTAGGATGCGTGGAGGAGCGAAGAGCCCCGTGAAGGACTCTTGAGGGATTGTATACCAAGCGAAGGATACTTAAATAACTCGAAAACTATGTTTTCAACATAAATGTTTTCAAAATTCAAACTTGCTCGAATTATGGAAAGTTATTGAAAAATTTGAACTAGTCTGAAACAGGTCGAATTATCCGAAGTATGAATTATACGCGTTCGATTTAGAGAGAGTTTACTGTATATCAAATAGTTTATCTCGATATGACTTCATGCGCAGTGTTATGCACGTAATGCAAGCAAGTGTTGAATATTTTATGAGACAACCAAGTATGCAATTTTCTATCAGTAGAGTCAGGTGATCTGTACTTTAGCATCCTACACACAGACAGACAGACAGGCATTGCAAAAATATTATTAAGAGAAAATAATGTATGATATTGCGAGCTGTAACATAAAAATCCACTCACATGCACACCATTCTCTTCCTCCTCCTCCTTCTCTTTCTCTTCCTCCTCCTCCTTTTTCTCTTTTTCTTCCTCCTCCGCCTTCTATTTTTCATTCTCCTCCTCCTCCTCCCCCCTCCTCCCCCCCCCCTCCCCCCTCCTCCTCCCCCCCTCCTCCTCCTCCTCCTCCCTCCTCCTCCTCCTCCTCCTCTCCTCCTCCTCCTCCTCCTCCTCCTCATTCCTCCTCCCTCTCTTTCCCCCTCCTCCTTTTGCGAGCCTCTTTCCCATCACACTCCACCATCGCAATTTTACGCTCTATATATACGACAACTATTACGGCAGCGAGGACTGACCAGAAACTTTTAGAAAGAGGTTAAAATAAATGGTCCTTTTCGTCTGCCGTGATAAGAGAGAAGTCGCAGTAATCTAAAAGCCAATTTCAAAACTTTAGACGTGGCCCGATTGTTCCTTTTGAAGACTTAGTGTTCGACTGACATTTTTACTCACTTGTTCTCATCTCTCATTTGATTACGTTTTCTGTATGAAATAATAAAATGCCTACATTGATTTATTTGCGTCTCTCTCTCTCTCTCTCTCTCTCTCTCTCTCCTCTCTCCTCTCTCTCTCTCTCTCTCCTCTCTCTCTCTCTCCTCTCCTCTCTCTCCTCTCCTCTCTCTCAACGTTTGTCTATATGAAAAAAATTCCTACATTGATCAATTTACGTCTCTCATTTACTGACTGACTGACTGACTGACTGACTGACTGACTGACTGACTGACTGACTGACTGACTGACTCTCTCTCTCAAAAGACCACCTCTTAATCTGCTTCCTCATCGCCATCATTCTTACTTTTTTTTCCTCTCTCTCTCTCTCTCTCTCTCTCTCTCTCTCTCTCTCTCTCTCTCTCTCTCGCTTTATCTCTCACTCGCTCTCCAATCTTTCCAATTCCTGCCTCCTTGTCTTCACTTCTTAATCTGCCAAGGACGGAGATAACCCTTCACTGAGAGATTCTTTTATTTTTTTTACAAAGTTTATCTTCACTAAATCTTGCAACCAGACCCAATCTCTCTCTCTCTGTCTCTCTCTCTCTCTCTCTCTCTCTCTCTCTCTCTCTCTCTCTCCTCTCCTCTCTCTCTCTCTCTCTCTCTCTCTGAATTATCTCGGTGATCTATATACAATAGAATTATTGTGAATAAATGAATAAATAAAGACATGAGAGAGAGAGAGAGAGAGTAAGATGAGAGAGTAGAATGAAGAGAGCAGAGAGAGAGAGAGAGGAGAGAGAGAGAGAGAGAGAGAGAGAGAAGAGAGAAGAGAGAGAGAGAGAGAGAGAGAGAGAGAGAGAGAGATAAGATAAGATACTTTGATCCTATCTAGACATTTTGCAAGTACCAACTACAAGGTTATTGACTATACAAAGCGCCACCACGCCAGGACGAACTTGGTGGCCTGGAACCGCTGCTGACCGAATGCAGGAAGAGAGAGAGAGAGAGGAGAGAGAGAGAGAGAGAGAGAGAGAGAAGAGAGAGAGAGAGACGACATGATTCATTAGAAAAGTCAGAGAGGAAAAAAACCAATAACATGGCAAGAACAAAGGCAAGTTTTAATGGGAGTCGTTTCGATACTGTGTCACAAAAACGACTTTTTTACATTAATGCTTCAAAGTGTTTTTTCAATACAAGCACTCTAATAAATACTATATAAATACGTCTCTCTCTCTCTCTCTCTCTCTCTCTCTCTCTCTCTCTCTCTCTCTCTCTCTCTCTCTCTCTCTCTCTCTCTCTCTCTCTCTCTCTCTCGATATATTAAATTGTATTGCTAAAATACCCTGTTTATCAATATTTTCTTTTATATATACACATAAATGCATATATATAAAATTATTTCTTTTATACCTGACATCTGTTGACCCCTTAACCCCTTGAGACCCAGAACGTAATTTCCATTGTAATCTGGGTACCATTAGATGATTTTTAGTGAATATAAGCCATATTTTATAGCTATGACCTGTTTAGTATCCTTGTCGACTAACTAATTTGGTATATTCAGTTACTTTTTGTAATTTTATGGCTCAACAACAGACGATTTCATATAGCAAAGGAAAGATCTGGGCGTGAAGGGGTTAAGCCAAAATTGTCTCCGCCCAATAGTAGTAGTAGAACCAATAGTAGTAGTAATAGTAGTAGTAGAACCCAATAGTAGAACCGAACTTGCATCCCTCGAACATATTTCATTTAACGATACACCAACCTTTATTTAACATTCACATAACTCTTTTCATCAGCTTTCTTATTTTTTCAGTAACTTTTTATCACAAGTCATTTACAGAACTCCTAAAACAAGGATTTCACGATCTGCCATTTCGAGCTTAAAGTATTCATATTTTAGATCACGTTTCTGAGATATTTTTCAAGGTGCTTTTAACCCCTTGTGGCCCAGAACGTAATTTCCATTGTAATTTGGGTACCATTAGACGATTTTTAGTGAATATAAGCCATGTTTTTATAGATATGACCTGTTTAGTATCCTTGTCGACTAACTAATTTGGTATATTAAGTTACTTTTCGTAATTTTATGGCTAACAACAGACGATTTTATATAGCAAAGGAAAGATCTGGGCGTGAAGGGGTTAAGCTATCTATTACTTGGAACACTTTACTAATAGAAAGCAATGGAGTAAGTATTAAGGCAGGTCTTGATTTCCTCCTTCAAGGCATCAGAGGCTTGGACGAAGGAAAAATTGTTAGCGTAAGTGCTATAACCAAATTACGTGATTTCCGCAGGGAAATCTTGAGGGATCCAAAATTATGGTGGTGGTCTAGGTGAGGCAAGAGTTTAATCTTGCAAAGGAGGAGGAGGAGGAGGAGGAGGACGAGACGAGGACGAGGACGAGACGAGGACGAGGACGAGGACGAAGGACGAGGAGGAGGAGGACGAGGAGGAGGAGGAGGACGAGGAGGAGGAGGAGGAGGACGAGGAGGAGGAGGAGGAGGAGGGGGAGGAGGAGGACGAGGGGGAGGAGGAGGAGGGGGAGGAGGAGGTGGAGGAGGAGGAGGAGGGGGAGGAGGGGGAGGAGGAGGAGGAGGAGGAGGAGGAGGAGGAGGAGGAGGAGGAGGGAATACAAGGGAATGAAATATACTAAAAATAAGTCTTTCTCTTGCATGACAGAACTTCTGATCCCACATTAGGTATTTGAAAGGTACATTTTTGTCGGAAGTTCACATAACTTTACATTGTTCACGTTGAAAGTAATTGCCATTTTTACAACGATCA
>JACEEZ010004774.1:10000-20000 GCA_016584305.1 Chionoecetes opilio | reverse complement strand
AACCAGACCATCCCATACATAGTAAACGAACAGACCTGACCAGACCAGACCAGACCAGACCAGGCCAGACATGACCAAACGAAACCAGACCTGACCAGACCAGACCAGACCAGACCAGGCCAGACATGACCAAACGAAACCAGACCTGACCAGACCAGACTAGACCAGACCAGACCAGACAAACCAGACTAGACCCAGACCAAACCAGACCAGAGCAGACCAGACCAAACCAGCGCAGACCAGACCAGACCAGACCATCCCTTCCCAGGCCAGACCAGACCAGACCAGCAGGAAGGACATCTGGCGCCGGTAAAGAGTAAAGCCCCGACTAAAGTAACATATAATATCTATAAGTAGCTTTGGACCCTGCTAGTCATGCTTCGCCTTAGTTAATCCAAGACTTGCAGTGTCATAAGGCGATGGCGACCCGTCACATTAAACACACATATGAATCCTGAAATAGTCTTTGCAATGCTTCTTAAACACACGTGAGCATTGTAACTGAAGGCAGGGGTTAGCCAGTTCCTTTCATGACTTGTGCTAATCATGGGACCTTAGTTTCAGACCAAGAACCATAGTTTATACATCGTCTTGGTTATACTAGGAAATAGACGTCCACACTAAAGATGTGGAACGTGTCCAAGCTCGCACAGGCTAAAGTCTACTTTTTAAAAACCCTCACCTTACATAAGATTACATAAGATTACTTAAGATTACTTAAGATTACTTAAAAACAAGAACAACAAATTGACATTTACAAGCCAATATGCACTCTAGACCTTGCCTCCATTCGTGGATTAAACATTTTACAAGCCTATATGCACTCTAGACCTTGCCCCCAAACGTGGAGTAAACATTTTACAAGCCTATATGCACTCTAGACCTTGCCCCCATTCGTGGAGTAAACATTTTACAAGCCAATATGCACTCTAGACCTTGCCCCCATACGTGGAGTAAACATTTTACAAGCCTATAGGCACTCTAGACCTTGCCCCCATACGTGGAGTAAACATTTTACAAGCCTATAGGCACTCTAGACCTTGCCCCCATTCGTGGAGTAAACATTTTACAAGCCTATATGCACTCTAGACCTTGCCCCCATACGTGGAGTAAACATTTTACAAGCCTATATGACAGATTCACCAATCTATTTAGTACCAAAGAATGAATTCGGCTGAAATAGGTGTCCAAACGAGCAAAGCGAGCTTGGACAATGACGCGTGGTAGTGGCAGGAGGTGAATGATTGGAATGGACTCAGTCGTCAGGTGGTCAATGAGTCTATAGGGGTCTTTCAAAGAAGTCTGGATACATTCATGGATAGGGAAGAGAGGTGGATGTAGGTAGAGTTAAGTAACAGAAACTACCTCGTGTAGGTCTCACAGCCTCTTGTAGCTTCCTTATGTTTTTATGTTCTTACGTGTGGTAGTGGCAGAAGGGGAAGGATAAAGGTACAATAAAACAGAGCAAGGGGAGAGAGGACCTGGGATCGCCTCGTGCTGCTGCTGATGATGCTACTTGATAAGGGATAAAGGATAATGCTGCTGGATAAAGGATGGGGGAGAAGATACAGAGAAGAATGGTGAAGGAAGGTACAGAGAAACAGAGCAAGGGGTGAGAGTATCTAGGGTCGCCTCGTGCTGATGATGATGATGATGATGCTGCTGCTGCTTTTGTCAATAACACACTACTAATGGAGGAACTATTACCACCGGAAGCTCGAACATATTCCAGTCCGGCATATTTTTTGGTATGGAAATATCGCGGGTCGAGGACGCGTAAGGGACGTGCGATGCATTTAGTAGTGTGGGAATTCCATGTTTTTGTGGAACTAATGCATTGTAAGTTTTTATTTTCAAAGAGAATCATTAAGAATAGATTTTTCAACGCTGTGCAACTTACGTATTGTGTGGAAAGGAGGTTTTCAATTTATATATGCACACACACACACACATACACACTCACACACACGCACATAAACACCCACACACACACACACATACATACACACACACACACAACACACACACACACACATAATATCACGTCTCTTCACAGATTACCATTAATAACTCTATTTAATGTTCTCTTAGGACGCCGAGTCATGGCCTTTATACATAAGAACATAAGAACATAAGAAAACTAGGGGGGGAGCGACACTCAGTAGAGCGCATACCTCCGCCCAAATATTTCATCAATTGGTTGCCATGGCAACAGTTGTGATTCGATTTCATCCAAAATTAAATCAGTTCTTTCTTATACCAAATAGACTTGGTATACCAAGTTTGGTCCAAATCTATTCGTAACTTTTTGAGAAATCCTGTACACTAACAAACAAACAAACAAACAAACAAACAGACAGACAGATCGGGGTGAAAACATAACCCCTCCAACTTCGTTGGCGGAGGTAATAAGGAAGCTACAAGAGGCCGTGAGACCTACACGAGGTAGTTCCTGTGACCTGTATACATATATGACAATACTATATCTGAGGCTCAACAAGGATGCTGCAATGAAAAGACCGAATAGCAGGAACGACAAATAGCGACCAGGAATAAAGTGGACAATGCCCTTCACCTTCTATCAGGATCTCGTGTGGGGAGCGAGGCAGAGTGAGGCAGCCGGACTATTTCTGCGCACGTCAGGTAGATGGCGTTGCTGTACGAGATGGGGAGCGAGTGACTCATGAAATTAAAGGAAGAAGAAGGAATCCCCCGTGATGGCTCAGCAGGCGTGTGGGGCTTAGGATCCAATGCCATATATGAACATTCTGATCCTCTATAGGCCTGAATAGACATAGGGGATTTTGATATGTGGTATTATCATGCTACACACACACACACACACACACACACACACACACACACACACACACACACACACACACACACATATAGATGAGTATTTTATTGTCCACAAAAATGCATAAAAAGAAATGACATATACCAAATCACTCATGGACCAGAAATTTACTCTAATCAATAATTAACACAAGTATCAAGTGTCTATATACATTTTTATATTGGAAACGTTGAGGCGCCTTAGTATTATTTTCATATAAAAACAATACTTCCATGCACTATATAATGGCATTACCTATCATTTTCATACACACACATACAAAGGCATTAGTTTAATTCTCCTATTCACGACCTTCTAAGTCACTATAGTCTATTCACTTAAGCTGGATTCTTGGGAGCTGCTCGATGCCTACCCGAGTATGTAAGGACGTCGCTGATTGGCTGATGCACGCAGGCTGGGTGGTGATGGTGGTGGTATTTTGGTAGCATCAGCCAATCAGCGACGTCCTTACATACTCGGGTAGGCATCGAACAGCTCCCAAGAATCCAGCTTAAGTGAATAGACTTTAGTGAGCTTTAAAAGGAGGCTAGATGCATGGATGGGAATGACAGGTGGATGTAGGTAGTGTTAAGTAACAGGAACTACCACGTGTAGGTCTCGCAGCCTCTTGTAGCTTCCTTATTTTCTTATGTTCTTCTCTATTCCCTCCCTTACTCTACGGTCTACAACCACCACTACCTCCATTATCAAGTCTTCCCCCCTCCTCCTCGCCTCTCCTCGGGTCTTCGTGTGTGTCTCGGCCGGAATCCGTAATTGAGCGGCCGAGCTGAGTCCACGAAAGGCACATCAACACTGCTGACGGCGGCCACATTTACAACTGATGTTTCATTCGCCTTAAACTCCAAAACCGCGAATCAAGGAGGAATGGCTGAGTGTGGTGAAGATTGAGAGAGAGAGAGAGAGAGAGAGAAGAGAGAGAGAGAGAGAGAGAGAGAGAGAGAGAGAGAGAGAGAGAGAGAGAGAGGAGAGAGAGAGAGAGAGAGAGAGAGAGAGAGAGAGAGAGAGAGAGAGAGAGAGGAGAGGAGAGAGAGAGAGAGAGAGAGAGAGAGAGAGAGAGAGAGAGAGAGAGAGAGAGAGAGAGAGAGAGAGAGAGAGAGAGAGAGAGAGAGAGAGAGAGAGAGAGAGAGAGAGAGAGAGAGAGAGAGAGAGAGAGAGAGAGAGAGAGAGAGAGTAATTACTGAAACACAAAGGCCTCGTGACCCCTAACATAATGCCCGGCTTCTTACCTTGATGAATATCGACGGTTTATCAGACAGGTCACAGATTACGAACCTTCACATTATTTAATCATATTACATGGCACGATTGCATATTGAACGCGCGCTCTCTCTCTCTCTCTCTCTCTCTCTCTCTCTCTCTCTCTCTCTCTCTCTCTCTCTCTCTCTCTCTCTCTCTCTCTCTCTCTGACTTATTTTCTGTACTTTATAACCTTTATATGATGAGCTAACCTGATTTCTTTCTTTTCTGTCTAGGTACTTCCAAGTCTGTCTGTCTGTCTGTCTGTCTGTCTGTCTGTCTGTCTGTCTGTCTGTCTGTCTGTCTGTCTGTCTGTCTGTCTGTCTGTCTGTCTGTCTGTCTGTCTGTCTGTCTGTCTGTCTCGCTCTCTCTCTCGTCGACATAAAACATCCAATCGTACTGGTCCTGTGGGATGTACGATGGAATATTTTAGTGAGCTCAATAGTGTGGGGTTTACAGTGTACACAATATCATAGCCTTAAACACTCGCTGACTTCCAATGCAAATAGTTATTGTAGGAGGGGCGAATGTAGTTACTTCAAGACTTACAATAATTTCAGAGAGTAAGAGAAAAAATATGACCCACAGACTGTAAATAATTCAAGTCGCTGAGATATTAGAGAGTAAGAGAGAAAAACTAAACTGAAAGACACGCACACACAGTAAATAATTCAAGTGGCTGAAATATTACTCAGAGAAAAGATTTTGAATTTGAAGGTCAAGGGCGAGTAGAAAAAACATACTGAAAGACCCAGAGACTAAACAATTCAAGATATTAGTTAGAGACAAGGCTAAAGCTAAAGTTCAAGGCTGAGTGTGCATGAGAGCGGAGGTGCCGAGGCTTTTGTGCAGGTGTAAATGACAGCAAGGAAATGTGCAGGTGTCGGGGGTGTTGATGTGAATGTCAGGGAGGAGATGTAGGTCGCATGGAGGGAATGTGGAGGTGAGAAAAGGAATGCGGAAAGGCAGAGAGAAGGAGTATTAATGGTAGTGTAGGAATGCGAGTGAGAGGGAGGAGATGGTGGCTGGCAGAGGGAAGATTTGCATAGGGCAGGAGAGTGATGTGGAATGTCTGAATAGTAGAATGCAGGAGATAAGGGAATAAAGCAGAAAGCAGAGGTATAAATGAATACTATAGCTAGAAACAAAGCCTTATTCTTAGCATCGGGGTTTGAAATCTAGAAATAAAGGCAGAAATAGCATAGCATAGCAGAAAACAGGGAGATCTAAAGGAAATTTAACTTGAAGGAAAGTTTTATCCTTAGCATTGGGGTGCGAAATAGAAAAATAAAGGCGTTTGAACTATAAGTATATCCAAAATTGATGATAATATTGTGTGATTTTCATAATAATGGTGGTAGAAATATATTGTGAAATGTCTGAATAGCGGAAAACAGGAGACGATAAAGGAAATTAAACTAGAAGGAAAGTTTTATCCTTGGCATCGGGTTTTGGAATCTAAAAATAAAGGAGTTTGAACTATAAATACCTTCAAAATTCATGATATTATGGTGTGATTTTCATTATAATAGTGGTAAAAATATGACCAATATAATTATGCTCCCAAATTATCCGTAAAAGTAGAGATTCATGTGTTTGAAAATCTAGAAATATCGGAGTTAGAACTATAAATACCTTCAAAATTCATGATAATATGGTGTGATTTTCATTATAATGGTGATACAAATATAACCAATAGAATTATGCTCCCCAAATTATCCCTAAAATGTAGAGAATCATGCATGAAATCCTTGTCTTTGGAACACTAAGCGTCTTATTCCAATTTTCTCTCCCAATCATTGAGGGTTTTCCATTACGGCTATTAATCCAAGCCATTAGGAGTCTCCCTCACAAAGAGAATGAAAGGACTCGACCCTCAATTCACCACAAAGCACAAGTTATCAGGTACGTGCTCGAAGCTCATGAAGGGAGATCAGAATTAAGAAGAAGAACGAATTACTAAAGGCATCTTCTTGGAATATGAGGAGAAAATCCGAGGGTGTGATCTAAGCCGAGGAGGACGTCACGAGTCAGGCAGTGGCGATACATAGCGAGAAGAGTTGTGTTGGTTATTTTGATGCCACAGATCTCTGGTTTCAAATCTGTCTTTTACCTAGATTTTAAATTGACTTTTTTTCTTAATATCCATGTCTGTTCATTGCGGGGACTTTGCTTTAGTCTAATTCAATTTATGATGTTTCCTTCTTGCCCTTTCATGAACTTAAGTAATAATAATAATAATAATAATAACAGTAATACTAAAATATCACACGTTATTTTATACATGCTGTTCCTCTCTTTCTGCGAATTACAATACACTTCGCGCACCCTCCCTTTTATGTCACCCTAATACCTACGACCCTAATCTAACCTAACCTACGACCTAACCTAACCTATTCTCACGTAACCTCACCTCTTCTCAACCTAACTGTTCTCCTTTGCCAGGGTAGCAGGTGGGCGTGAGGTTGTGTGTCAGGAATGATGCAACGAGGTTAAGCTGGCGTCAAGGGTGATGCATTTGTGTGTGCTAAAATGTTCCGGGTTTAATCCTTAGTGGAAGGTGAAGGGTGAGGCTGCCGCTGGGTCCCTGCCTTTGACTGACAGTGTGTGCCAGTGTTTACCTTACCGTGCTGGTGTTTTAATCATGACCTAAATAAATGTCTTTGGTATTTTTATCATTGTTCCTGCTGTGTATTAATTTCATTGCTTAAATAATTATACCGCAAAATACAAATTCAACGATAATTACATTGAAAAAAGTGTCCACTCCAAGAAAAACAATTCCTACTGCTTCAAAATGGGAGATCTAAGAACCCTAATGACGTAATTTTCCCTCTGTTCTTGTAAATTTGTCATGATATATTTGACTCTATTCTTAATATTGCTGAATGAATAGTTATTGGATGGTTTCCTAACATTGCAAAACATCAATGAACGTGGTGAAATGCTGAGTGAATATGCTTGAGAGAACCCAGCTCTAATAATTTAATTACTGTCTCATTGATGTTTAAGTATCTGTGTTTACGTCTAGTCTATTGACGGCCTTTCATGGGCGATAACTAACACGAGCACTTCATTACCTTGCATTGACACTTACACATTGAGACCTGCACATGAAGAGACGCAACACAAAATAACGTTTAAAGTGTTTCCAGGTTATCAGGAGCGCGACAGACAGACAGACAGACAGACAGACATGGCGGGAAAAGCCGAGCTACAAATATCACTCCAGAGGTATAAGTGGTCGTTCAAGCAGTGAAAAGAAGTATAAGTTCAAGCCCACTAACTACACTTTCTTTGACATGAAGCCTCACCACATCACTAAACGCAAACCTGAATGACGTACAAACTGAGTAACCAACAGAGCGACAGACAGACAGACAGACAGACATGGCGGGAAGAGCCGGGCTACACCTGTCACTCTAGAAATATAAGTGGTCGTTCAAGCACCTCGCCGTTTGCTCATCCTTCAACGACCCTCACCACGCCACTGAGCCATCGGTCCTCCAACGCAGGGAACTGACACGCATGTACTTAAAGCGAGACAACCCGAGGCCACCAGGTAACAAGAGCGCTTCAGAAATAGGCGGCGTGCAAGGTTATATATATTTTTTTCCTCTCTTATTCCGAGTCAGATTTGTCCAGGCATTTGAGTGGCATGTACCGTACGCACTTTAACCCCTTCACGCCTAGATCTTTCCTTTGCTATAAAAAATCGTCTGTTGTTAGCCATAAAATTACGAAAACTAACTAAATATACCAAATTAGTTAGTGGAAAAGGATACTAAACAGGTCATAGCTATGAAATATTGCTTATATTCACTAAAAATCGTCTAATGGTACACAAATTACAATGGAAAGCACGTTCTGGGCCTCAAGGGGTTAAACTATACATGTCTTGTTTAGCTCAACGACTCACCATTGTGACTCGAAACTTCAGTATATTGTTATCTTGATCACAAGTAACATGGAGATTGAAAGGAATATATATGTTTATGACTCACAATTAAGTATAGTAAATGAAGACACATTTCCGGCATCTGTTGTAACTAATATTAAATTTCCTCATTCATCTTACAATATAATTTTCGAGATGAACAGTACAAAATATGGAACAATTTCTGGTATCTGTTGTAACTAATATGCAATTTCTTCATTCCTCTTATAAGAATTCCCAGGATGAACTAATACGATTTGTCAGGCATGCATTGAATGACACTAGATACTTTAACCCCTTGAGTCCCAGAACGTAATTTCCATTGTAATTTGGGTACCATTAGACGATTTTTAATGAATATAAGCAATATTTTATAGCTATGACTTGTTTAGTATCCTTAACCACTAACTAATTTGGTATATTCAGTTAGTTTTCGTAATTTTATGGCTCACAACAGACAATTTTTTTTATAGCAAAGGAAAGATCTGGGCGTGAAATGGTTAATGATATAATGATAGTCACGGGTTAATTAAGGCTCCAATGATAGTCACGGGTTAATTAAGGCTCTAATAATAGTCACGAGTGTCGCCAATGGATGCATTCTGGGTCTGATACCGACACAGGCGAGAAAGGTTTTGTAACACGCGAGGCTCCGACAAGACAACCACAAAGCAATCACTAAGCAATCAGCATTAAATATTTGACCAAAGCAGAGACTGGGATTACCAAGAGAAGATCAACCTCTGAAAATAGATTTGCGAAAGTGTAGAATAGGAAAGGTGTTAAATGTGAAGGTTTTACAGGTTTTATTTTTTGTTTTAAGCTGTTTTTTTGTTTGTTTTTTCTTCAATTTTTTGTTGTATTTTATATCCCTTGTTTTTTTTGCTTCTATGTTAAATGTAATACATGTAAAAAAAGTATAAAAAAATAAAAAGGTTTAATATATACACTGGGCAGCCAATGAAGAAAAAAATATCAATATTAATTATTATAAACTGGCGAAAAATATGATTTGTGGATTTACGAAAATAATTAAGGGGCCAAATTATAGCTATTCAGTATTAAGAATTGGCATACACACTGAAGAAATATGAAGAAAAAAATTGCCTATGAAGAAAAAAATCAATATAAATTCTACCATTAGTAAAGATTGTAAAAGGGTAAATATCCATGTTTTTGTAAAGCAAGACGTAATGAAGAGAATTGTAAAGCGTAAAAAGTTAAGTTCATAAAGCCTGCACAACGAAGAAAAAAAATCAATATTCATTCTAACATTGCAAAGACTGTGAAGGAGAAATTTAATATCCATGTTTTTGTAATGCAGGACGTAATAAGAGCATTGTAAAGCATAAAACGTGAAGTGTATAAACCGTGCAGCTCTTTCAGCCAATGACGAAAAAATCTATATTAATTCTAACATTGCAAAGACTGTAGGAAAAAATTTAATATCCATGTTTTTGAAATATAAGGCGTAATTAATAGCATTGTAAAACGTAAAAAGTTGAGTTTATAGAGCATGCACAATGAAGAAAAAAAAATCTATATTATTTATAAAATTACAAAGACTGTGAAAAGCTAAATATCCATGTTTTTGCGATATAAGGCGTTGTAAGTATAGTAATAGCCCCTAACCCCTAGCCCGATAGTCAGAGCATTGTAAAGCATAAACCATTGAGTGTATAAACCGTGCAGCTTTTTCAGCCAATGACGAAAAAACCAATACTAATTCTAACATTAATAAAGACTGAAAAGCTAAATATCCATGTTTTTGCGATATAAGGCGTAATGAAGAGCACTGTAAAGCATAAACCATTGAGTGTATAAACCGTGCCGAGCTTAATCCAATACTCGAACAAGACGTCAAGACTCGAGGTTCGACGCTGCCTTATCAAGTATTCCTTATCAAGGTTCAAATATCGATGTTTGATTGCATCTCTCAAGCTGTCTTTGTGTGTGGCTGTGGGAGG
>JACEEZ010004774.1:0-5000 GCA_016584305.1 Chionoecetes opilio | reverse complement strand
CTCTCTCTCTCTCTCTCTCTCTCCTCTCTCTCTCTCTCTCTCTCTCTCTCTCTCCCCTCTCTCTCTCTCTCTCTCTCTCTCTCCTTCCTAAAACATCTTCAACATATCCTAGGAGAAAAAATACGGCAGCTCTTTTTCCATATTCTCTCTCTCTCTCTCTCTCTCCTCATCTCTCTCTCTCTCTCTCTCCTCTCTCTCTTCTCTCTCTCTCTCTCTCTCTCTCTCTCTCTTTCTTCCTAAAACATCTTCAAACATATCCTAGGAGAGAAAAAATACGGCAGCTCTTTTTCCATATTCTCTCTCTCTCCTCCTCTCTTTTCTTCTCCTCTCGTCTCTCTCTCCTCTCTCTCTCTCTCTCTTTTCTCTCTCTCTCTCTCTCTCTCTCTCTCCCCCTCCTCTCTCTCTCTCTCTCTCTCTCTCTCTCTCTCATACTCTTCTCCTTCCTAAAAACATCTTCAAACTATCCTAGAAGAACAAAAAAAAAGAATACAGCAACATTTTGTCCCTATATTCTTCATAATCCTCGTTATTTTTATAGTTATTGGTGCGTTGTGGTGAAGGGGCGAATGTGTGAGTGATTTAGCTTGGTGAAAAAAAAGAGTGAGTGTCTCGTATTGCATGGTGAATTGATTGCTTATTTTGTTGTTAAGAGTGATGACGAGTGAATTTTTTACTTCTATCTGTATACGTCACTGAATAAAAGGATATATTGAGTAGGATATAAGGATACTAAAAGGATAACTATAAGGATACTAAAAGGATAACTATGAATAAAAGGATAAAGGCAGGATAGAGGTATAAGTTATAATAATGATGACGCAATGGTAGTGGTGATAGTGACGATATAAAAGAGTGATATTCCTTATGATGTAACAATACAGATATGACGAAACACGAGTAATTGAGGTAAACTTTCTCTATAAAACGCAATTTCCTCCCGTCACTCACTGTCAATCATACAAATACGGTATTGTATATATGCTAACGCCATGACGTAACGTATTGCATCATGCTTCTTATGCTTCATCATCAGTATTATTGCAGACGTGATGCTGAACCATGCTGAGAAGGTAAAAGCCGTAAATTATATGGCTTTTTTCCGTCATCCCTTGTGCAGTTACGTCGTAGAAGCCATATTACTGTCCTGTTTATTTTGATCATAGCTTAGATACGGTTTGATGAGAGGGAATTGCTGTGATTTTGCTCTTTCGATTATGTTTTCACTATTTCTACTACTACTATTATATAACCACCACTGCCTCTACTACAACAATAACAACAACAACTACTACTTCTATTACTACTACTACTACTACTACTACATAACCACCAGTACCTCTACTATTACGACTATTACAACTACTTATACTGCTACTACTTCTATCTATATCCTGCTGCTATTACTATATCACACATAAAACAAGAAGGATATGTTTACAAAATCAATATTACAGCAAGTACAATTATCTTATCTTACTTCTGTGTTACCATCATCATCACCACTACTCTCATCACCACTTATTACGTCCCTATTTAGGGGGAAGGAAAAGGGGGGAGGGGGGGGGAGGGGGAAGGGGGGAAAAGGAAGGGGGGAAAAAGAGAGGAAAGGGGGGAAAGAGGAAGGAGGAAGAGGGGAGGGGGAAGGAAAAAAAGGAAAAGGGAGGAAGAAAAAAGGGAAAAAAAGGAGAAGGGAAAGGAGGGAAAGGGGACCATTCGCTAGAAAGACCCTTTGCGTATGTCCCCGTCCTCCCTCTCAACCTTCTCGGGCCTGATTAGCTTAGTATGCCGCCTGGCGCTCGGGATCCAACCTTCGCAAGTCTTCCTTCAATGAGCGGTAAGCGTGCCCGCCCCACTTACACAGCGCGCCGCGGGGTAAATGCCGGGCTTCAGGCAGGAATAATTTATACCTTATGATATGAGTTTCCCGGGTTGTGTCTGTGGGAGCTCATTTATGCGTGTTAATAAGGGAGTAAGTTCTGGTTTAATAGGATTTAAGGTTTGTGTGATTATTAAGGTAGAGGAATAATGTCATGTGAGTTTAAACAGTAGGGAATCTCTGTTATTGCCAATTCCACGATGCAAGATTGTGTTCATGGTTATTCCCATTGGTTTTATAAAGGTACATAGGTTAAAATAAGGTTGAGCATTGTCGTAATGAAAAAACTGACTCTATATTCGGGGTTCATCATGAGTGAAAGCCGCTATGGACCAATTTTCATGAGAATCTGAGGTTCAAAAATGTTCTCGAAAATCTGCAGGGATTTAGAATTTTTAGAGAATTTTTTATAGGATTTTTTTTTTTTTTTTAAATAACTCAAAAACTACAGTGGAAGACAGGGAAGTTATATATAAGTTATGTATGAGGCGTAGGCAAAAAAAATATTGAATAACAAAGATTGAGAAGGAAAGGTCGTTTCATTTAGCGCAAAACGTATATATTTTTTAACAATCTCTGAGAAGAACCTTTTAGGGGGCTTAAAGAATTTTTTTTCAAATTTATTTTCCCACTTTTAAATCACAGAAAAAAATAAGTCACCCAGCGAACCAAATTTCCCCTCCAGCGCTCATCTCCCTACCTGAAAACACCCAAAAAAATTTAAGCAAAAGATTACAAACTCGAGAAACACAGAAAGGAAAGACTGAAAACCCTCTTGATTATTTTCGCCTCAAAGTTTGCAGACTGACAGACATTGAAATCCACCTTCACTTTTCTTACTAAATCCATTCACGTTGACCTCTTGAGACCCAGAACGTAATTTCCATTGTAATTTCACTACCAACAGACGATTTATAGTTAACATTAAGCAATATGTAGTAGATATGACCTGTTTAGTATCCTCATCCACTAGCTAATTTGGTACAGTCAGTTATTTTTCGTGATTTCATGGCTAACAAGATACGATTTTTTTTATAGCATAGGAAAGATCTGGGCGTGAAGGGGTTAATCCTTATTGTGACTGTCATTATGTAGCCTCAAAATCATCTGGTTTAAAAATATACCGTCGGGAACAACAAAAATGCGAGGGAGACGGTACCGGGAGAGCTTGGAGTCGTCGTTAATAATGCACTGAATGAGACTTACAAACATTGAAATCTATCTTTACTATCCTTATCAAATCCATTCACGTTAAATCCTTATTGTGACTGTCTTAATATTGCCACAAGAACATCTACTATAAAACTATACCGTTGAGAATAACAAAGACGCAAAGAGGAAGCAGTAACGGGAGAGCCTTGAATCGCGGTTAATAATGTGACTGTTGACTGTGATGATGGGATAATGGGACATATTGTGACTGTTATTATATAGCCACAAGAACATCTATTTTATTAACATACCGTCCATAATAAGAGACGCGAGAAAGACGGTAACAGGGGGAGGCTTGGGTCGCAGTTAACCCCTTGAGACCCAGAACGTTATTTCCATTGTAATTTGACTACCATAAGACGATTTTTAGTAACTATAAGCAATATTTTGATAGATATGACCTGTTTAAACGTTATTTCCATTGTAATTTGACTACTATAAGACGATTTTTAGTAACTATAAGCAATATTTTGATAGATATGACCTGTTTAAACGTTATTTCCATTGTAATTTGACTACCATAAGACGATTTTTAGTAACTATAAGCAATATTTTGATAGATATGACCTGTTTAAACGTTATTTCCATTGTAATTTGACTACCATAAGACGATTTTTAGTAGCTATAAGCAATATTTTGATAGATATGACCTGTTTAGTATCCTTGTCCATTAAATAAAATGGTATATTCAGTTACTTTTCGTAATTTTATGGCTCGACAACATACAATTTTATATAGCAAAGGAAAGATCTGGGCGTGAAGGGGTTAATCTATACTGTGACTGTCATTATGTAGCCAACAGAAAATCATAATAACATACATTGAAGAAATACAGAGACGCAAGGAGGAAGCATTAACGGGGGAGGCTTGAGTCGCGGTTAATAATGCATGGAATGAGACAATTGAATCATACTTACATACTTTGAAATCTACCTTTATACTAATCTTACTAACTCCATTCACGTTAAATCCGTATTGTGACTGTCATTACATAGCCACAAAATCATCTATTTTAACCCTACACGCCCAGATCTTTCCTCTGCTATATCAAAAATTGCCTGTTGTTAACCATAAAATTACGAAAAGTCGCTTATATACCAAATCAGTCAAACGACAAGGATACTAAACAGGTCATATCTATAATAATATTGCTTATATTCACTAAAAATCATCTAATGGTGGTCAAATTACAATGGAAATTACGTTCTGGGTCTCAAGGGGTTAATAACATACCGTCCAGAATCAGAGACGCGAGAAAGACAGTAACAGGGGGAGGCTTGAGTCACAGTTAATAATGCATTGAATATATTGAAGTGTCTTGTTCCGGAGGTCCGTGTGAAGAGGAGGGAGTGAGCGGTGTGTTGCGGGGCTGGCGTTCCCTGTTCCCCCCTGACGTCGCGCGGGGAAGGTCCTCGTAAAGGTGACGCGCCAGGAGGCAAACCAAAGGCTGTCGAGGTCACATGTTTCAGATTTTTTCAATATTTTTTGGTGCTACTATATAAGCCAACCTTTTGTACGGTTATAAATCACCCCTTTTGTATTTGTTTCATACACATATACAAACAAACACACATGATGACAAATAAAACAAGGAAATAATAGTTGGATCAAATCAAATGAATCTTATCAGCAAATACAACAATTGACAAAGATGAAATAATATTGAAATCAAGCTTCATGTGATTGCATTGGGGTTTGTTGAAGCTTTAACTCTCCGGCTAAAAATACGCTGGGATGGAGGTTACTAACGCCAAACTTACGCATTATCAGCTTACTAACGCCAAACTTACGCATTATCAGCTTACTAACGCCAAACTTACGCATTATCAGCTTACTAACGCCAAACTTACGCAATTATCAGCTTACTAACGCCAAACTTACGCATTATCAGCTCTTTCTAACGCCAAACCAA
>JACEEZ010004772.1:7500-19335 GCA_016584305.1 Chionoecetes opilio | reverse complement strand
AACTTTCAATATCCGTATGTCTTCAATAACACTAATTATGTCGGGCTTCCATCGGCTGAGTGTTTCTTCAATACCTAAATAACACTTGTCGCCACGTGCTTGCGAGGCGCCATATATTATGAATTTCACCACTAAAGCATCCCTACAGACTTGTACTATGTGCCACGGAAGAGGTATGTACAGTAGTTTATGTTATGTACCTGCCTTCAGTGACACATAAAAGTCTGTAGTGATGCTAAAATTCGTAATATATGGCGCCTGGCGACATTAGTGCACCGTGGCGACTATAGTGTTATTGGCGCTAGACATCCGTAACCTTAATGGTGAATCACAGCGAACCTTTTCCTCTCCTTGAAGCAAATAACAACTCCTCTTCCTTCACCGTGTTGGCGTGACACCTGTTTCCTCCCGGGGTCTGGTAATAACACCTGTTCTCCTGCCTCACGTAAACAGTAACACCCTATTTCTGCCTCACCTGGACAGGGACACCGGTTTCCTGCGCCAGGTAGAATGGTAGATAATGACACATGTTCCTCCACGTCAGAAAGGCAAAATACATCCAAATATCTGTTTTTTCGTTTATATAACAGCATAGTCAAAGATACAGTACAGTAATTTAACAGTAGGATACAGTGAAAGGTAGAATGGTAGATAATAACACATGTTCCTCCACGTCAGAAAGGTAAAATACATCCAAATATCTGTTTTACTTTTATATTACAGTATAGAGTCAAAAATATCTTACAGTAGGATGACGCACAGTAAATGTATATGTTATTTATGTCAATTTTCACATAACATATATTAAGTTCAATCTCTTACTATCTTTTTTATAGGGACTGGCAACAAGCGGACTATTCGTTTTTTATTTTTGCCCTGTTATTATTCGCTTTTTATTTTGAGATGTAAAAGAAAATTTGACTCAAGCGGTAAATGATGTTTAGTCGTCATGCTCCTTTCCCTTGTTGTGTATATGGTAAGGTGGCATCAACGTAGGCAACACCTGTACTATAAGATCTCCCTCATCCCCTACAGACACAACTCCTTTAGTTCCTATTCCCCGATTACTTTTGCCTTCATTCACAACTGTCCGTAGTTCAGCACCTTTCCCGGCATAAAATTACGCTTTGACTCGTAAACATCTTGTTACTCGCACGCCTTAAGTTTTGCGTACATCTATTCTTAACCCCTTCACGCCCAGATCTTTCCTTTGCTATAAAAAAAAATTGTATGTTGTCGAGCCATAAAATTACAAAAAGTAACTGAATGTACGTACCAAATTAGTTAGTGGACACTGGACAAGGATACTAAACAGGTCATATCGATAAAACATTGCTTATATTAATTAAAAATCGTCTAATGGTACCCAAATTACAATTAAAATTACGCTATGGGCCTCAAGGTGTTAACACTAACTACACACTAAGAAAAAAAGGTGCAAAATGTGTCACAGATTTTGCACCTTCAATAAGGGTGCAAAGTTGCACCCATAAGGGTGCACAATTGCACTTTTAAGGGGAGTTGCACCTTAAGAGGTGCAACTATGCACCCTTATGGGTGCAACTTTGCACCCTTACTGAAGGTGCAAAATCTGTGACACATTTTGCACTATTTTTTCTTAATGTGTATATTTATTCACACATTCCAAAACACAACATTTGGAATAACAAGCTTACCACTGATAATAGAAAGTTGTTTTCGCAGTCATGCATATATAGAGAAAAAAATATATGGGTCGCGATCGTAGTTTCAAGATAACGAGTACATAAACATTCATTCTACATAATTCATTCTTCATTTAGAGTAACAAAATTGGATGGATTACCTTTAAAGCCAACCCTAGCGTAGTACCAGGATGAAAGAAACACACACACACACACACACACACACACACACACACACACACACACAACACACACACACACACACACACACACAACACACACACACACACACACACACACACACACACACACACACACACACACACACACACACACACACACACACACACACACACACACACACACCTGTAGATCCTGTTTATGGGAAATCAAGACCTATACATTTCTGGGAGGAGCCTCGACTCTCTCCTTAGGGAATGGAATAGACAGTCAGGTGGCATCAAGATCCTCCATCGCGATACACGGAGAGCAGTAGCGTCCAAAACAAGTCCAAAACAAGTCCAAAACAGGTCCAAAACAAGTCCCATACATCAGATCGTTGGCCAGACACAGGTAGGATGTAGACCACAGGTAGAATAACAAACACGACATACGCCCTTTCGCTTCCAGGGCTTCATCTCGGGTCGTTATCTGTTGGTGGTGCTTAGTCAGATTAAAGACTTGAGAGAGAGAAGGAGAGAGAGAGAGATACAGAGAGAGAGAGAGAGAGAGAGAGAGAGAGATTGATTGATTGATAATTTTTTTTTTATTGGCCTTAATATTATACAAGTTATTATACATGTAGAGAAAATGTCAAAGCCTTTGTCCATTGAGTCGTAACTCTTTTATGGACTTTATGCTAAAATAAGAGGTCAGCAGATGTAGCGTGTAGGACGGCCTAATGCTAATTTACATATGAAAAAACTAAATAAATAAAAAAAAAAATTATATTCCCTACTGAATATACTACTTAATTTTATCAATTAAATGAAATAAATTTAATAAGTATATTAAAGAATATACACAAACAAGCATTCATACCATAACAGTACACATACATAATAGTACTGTTAAAGAGATCAATGATAATTATCACATTAATTATACAAATCACAATTATAATAATAATAAATTAATTTTAATAGTTACTTTTCAACTTTTCTTTTATTTGCAGTTTAAATGGATTTAATTCTTTATTCCTTACATCATCTGGAAGTTTGTTCCACAGTTTAGTTCCCCGAGTGAGAACACTTTGTTGAGCATGGGAAGTTCTACACAATGGAAGTTTGAGATTATTGGTTCGTCTGGTTTGTATGCTATGCGTTGTGGTCTGAAAACCACTGTCAATTTTGTATGTATTCAACGCCTTATAAACAAAAGTTATAGTCTGATAGTCGATAATACATTGGTTATTTTAGAAGTTTCAACTCACCGAAGATGGGCTTGTTGTGGTCATACCGATTATCTAGGAGCGACATTATGCAAATATTTTTTCTGATTTACAAATAGTGATCAATATATGTTTTATATGCCCACCCCAGTAGTGCACAGTACAATAAATATGGATATGCTAATGATAAATAAATAGTCTTAAACCTTCAATATTACAATGGTTTCGTATTCTATATCTGACACCTATTATTTTGAATATTATCATTACATTCCCTATGGGTTTCCATCTTAGCTTGCTATCAATAACAACTCCAAGGATTAGCTTCTTGTACCTCTTTAAAATGAGATTATCAATTTTGATATTGTCGGCCATAGTGTGTGTGTCATGTGTGAATGTGACTGCATACAGTGAGTTTTATTGATATTTAATGTTAGCGTGTTTACCATTTTAACCAATCAGCAAATGTACCATTCAGGTTCATTGTATGTCTTATTCATTTAAATCTCCCCCCCTTCTTCCTGTAGGGAAAAATGGAAGTGTATCAGCAAAAAGTAAAAATTTTTAGATTTTTGTTACATAGAGTTATGTCATTGATGTAAATTAAAAATAATAATGGTCCTAGGGACGGATCCTTGTGGCACACCACAAGTAAGGACTGTTGTACGACGATGCACTACTATTAAAGAATGTATAATGGTCTGTCGCTGAGATAAATTTCAAACATCTGAAGACTGGTCACGAATACCGTTAAATCATTAGTTATCTTAATTAAAATGGAGTGATTAATAGTATCAAAAGAGAAAGAGAGGAGAGAGATGAGAGAGAGAGATGAAGGAGAGTAGAGAGAGAGATGAGAGAGAGAAGAGAGAGAGAGAGAGAGAGAGGACGAGAGAGAGAAGAGAGAGAGAGATTCAAGATTCCAATACTTTTATCACATGTAACAGTGTGAAAAAGACTGGCCATGATAATAGTTTTATCGCGGTATACAAATTAAGGGAAAATGATGATAAAATAAGTACAACACTACTATGACTAATATGAGTGGATAATGCAGAGAGAGAGAGACGAGGAGATGAGGTTGAGAGAGAAGAGAGGAGAGAGAGAAGAGATGAGAAGAGAGAGAGAGAGAGATTAGAGAGGATGAAGAGAGAGAGGAGAGAGAGAGAGAGAGAGAGAGAGAGAGGAGAGACAGTCGATGAGGAGGAGAGAGAAGGAGAGACGAAGAAGAGGAGAGAGAAGGGGGTATGTTAGAGAGTAAAAGAAAACAATGAACAAACACAGTTATCCCTTTAAAGACCAGCGATCAAAGATAAACATAAAACAGAAGAGGATCTCCCCGCGGAAACTACAGAAGATAAAGAGAAAGAGAGAGATAAGGAGAGAGGACGGGTAGAATAGAGGCATAGGAGGAGGATAATCTGAGGAGAGGAAGAAGAAGAGGAGAAGAAGAGTAGCAGGAGGCCGTTGGTGTGAGTGGTGGTGTGGTGGTGGGGATGATCGGCATGGCAGGATGATGACAGTGTGCTGCGGCGATGTAATGATGATGGGCGGTTTGTTGGGAAAGGAAATGACATCGATGGTGAGATGGTGACATGGTCCCGCGGTCAGGTGAGGCGGGCTGGCGTTCGGTGAGTCCGAGAAGTGGCTCTGATAATGGTTGGAGACGCACTGGTGATGGTGGGTGTCCGGGGGTACTGGCTGGAGGTTGGTGGTCGAGAGAGAGAGAGAGAGAGAGAGATGAGAGAGAGAGAGAGAGAGAGGAAGAGATGAGAGAGAGAGAGAGAGAGAGCGAGAGAGGGAAATAAAGGCGTCACGGGTAGTGAGATCAAGGAATTTTTTTAGTTATGGTTATTTATTTTTTGTATTCGTGTTGCTACTTTCGTAATCATCCACAGACACCAAAAACACCACCCACACACACACACACACAACACACCCACACACACACACACACCACACACAACCGCAACACGCACACACACCACACAACACACACCACACCACACACACACACACACCCAAAAGGCGCCCGCAGTCTACCCAACGAATCAGTCACCCTCACACAAACACACAGGTATTTTTCCCGCACAGACACACCTTTAATTAGCTGAGTTTACACAACCCCACAACCCCCCCCAACCCTCCCCAACCCCCTCCCCCAACCCCCATCCCCACCCACGCCCCTCTCTTTCTTCCATCCCTTCCTTAACACCTCTCCCCCCTTTCCCCCTTTCCTCCCCCAAACCCCTTTCCCCCAATCCGCTTCCTTCCCCCTCCCTCTGCCGGGCCCGAGCACGAGTGAAAGGCCAAGGACTTACGAGGGAGGCGATAACCGATCTAAAGTTGCGATAATTGATCCTTGGTTGGTAATAAGTGATGGCGTGATCGATATGGAGGTCGTTGCCTTGGTGGGAGTTCGAGGTGGGGGAGAGGGGGTGTGGGAGGACCCCTGGTGGTGGTGGGGGTGGGGAGGGGGGGAGGCCCTGCGTGGTGGTAGTGGTGGCGGTGGGTTTGGACAAGCAAAGAGAATACTGAGATGGATATCACTAATGGCTCGCAGGAGGAAGGAGGGGAAGGAGGCAGGGAGAGGAGCGGAGGGATAGAAGGAGAAGGGAGACGGAGGGAGGGAGGGAGGAAGAGAAGGAGGGAAGGAGGAAGGGAGAAGGGAGGGAGCGAATGAAGGAAGGGAAGTGAGGTGAAGGAGGGAGGGTTAGAAGGTGATCTGTTGTGGCCAGCCGCAACAGTCCATTAAGATGTTTCAGTAACGGGTATTTATCTCTCAGTCACCTGCTGCCTTGATGGTTTTATTTACTGCTCATGAACTTATTGGACAATTAAGTGAGTTAGAAAATTGTCACTGAAACAAACACGACGGGCACGAGAAATGAGAAGCAGTTTATATCCTGAAAAATGTCATGAGTTACTCTTCAGCAATGTTTAGTAAGAATGCTCACTTACTTAATATGCAATCAGGAATTAAGTCATCAAATATAATCCGTCCAATGTTGATGCAATAATTCCACGTCTGCGTAGTCTCCACCTCTGCAAGGACTCTCCTTCTCCCCCCTGGCCCTGACTCACCCTCCAACCCCTTCTCCACCCTGGCGCGGACTCCCACCTCCACCCCTTGATCCACCCCGGGCCACGCCCTTCACAGGAATCCATCTTGTTAACGTGGCTCTTACAATCTTCTCTTATTCTGGTGTGGGAGCAGGTTTGCTTTTATTAGTGGAGGATGCGACCCTCATCATAGGACCTTCTTATCTTAATGGGTTTTTTCATATTTTTTGTAGTCTTTTTTTCTCAGCTCATCTAAGTCCTGTGTACCTTTATTGTGTGTTAGCTTGTGAAACACTATGGTGGGGCGACAATAACCTCGTCGTCGTGTCGCATTATTCTCAATAGTCACTCTTCCCTCTCCCTTTCAGCACTTTATATATATAATTTCTTTTAATTAAACCAGTTCTAGGGTATTTTTTCTTCTCTGCCCAATAAATGCCAAGTGTGCTAAACATATCAGCGAGCGATGACGAGGAAAATGATTTCGTCTGAACTGCAAAAATATATAATCATTGGATATGAGTATAACTGATTAAAAGATTGTGTTCTCTCGGGGGGAACAGTTTGCGGACCATCACAGAACAGATGGGCGGACAAGACAGGACAGACAAACGCATGCACGCCTATCCTCCCCTCCGCCTCTCCCTCCTCCTCCTCCTCCTACTCCTCTCCTCCTCCTCCTACTCCTCCTCCTCCTTTCTCATCCTCCTCCTCTACCTCCTCCTCTCCTTCCTACTCCTTGTGCCTCCCCGCCTGAAAAAACATTCCTAAGATGTCCAGGATAAGTGCCAAAAACAAACACGCGTGGGACGCCCCGGGCGCATGCGCACTATCGTCTTGAAGGATCAGAAAGGCCGCTCGCTTGCAAGGGACTCCACGGTAATACCTGCTGTCACCAACACTCGCCCTCCTACATTAACCACGTTCACTGGGACTCACTCGGCCTTCATTCCCTCGCCGTGCCTTCAAACCGGCGCTCCCACCAAGACCTAAAGACACATCGTATAGGCTTCACGGGCTTCATTCTAACACCTTTACTGAAAGGAATCCCATCAAGGAGTACGAATAGGTCGTCAGGAAATTCTAGACGGAGGATGGATTCGACTTGTCTGGGTGAGGGTGGAAAAGGGAAACGAAGCGAAAATAAAAGCGTGTGATGGAAAGGGGGACGAGGCTTGGTGGTCAGCATGGGGTCATTTGTGCCCAGTGGGGGGTCATGGGAGGTCACTTCTAAACCCGGGGTCAGGCCTCAGACGGACGCCCATCAACCGCAGCTTTGTTCTTTAGACTCTGAAAGGTTTATTATGTTCCCGAGGCTGCCGTCCACCAGCAGACGGTAAGGCAGGAAGGACAAATAGACCAGAAGCATAGCCAGAGAACATAGAAGATCAAATCCTACATACACACACCACACACACACAACACCACACAACACCACACACACACACACACACACCCACCACACACACACACACACACACCACACACACGCACACACACACACACACCACACACACACACACCACACACCACACACAGACATACACAACACACACACACAAACACACAAACAACACACACACACACACACACACACACACACACAGACAAATAGATAGATAATTTATTGACACAGCATTAAAAATTACACATAAATTGATAAAAGACAAAAACACATAATACGTCTCGAAATGAAAATTTCCACAAATTGAGTAACAAAACTGTACTCCACAAAGAAAACTCCCTAAATCCCAAAACAAAAAAACTAAACACACACACACACACACCCACACACACACACACACCAAACACACACACACACACACAAACACACCACACACACACACACACAACAAACACACACACACACACACACACACACACACACACACACACACACACACACACACACACACCCACACACACCACAAACACCACACACACAACACACACAAACCACACAAACACACACACACACACACACACACACACAAACACACATCAGAATCAAGGAACAAGACTGGTTTGCGATGGAAGGACGAGAAAGAGAAAGGAAGCGCCAGAGGAGGAAAAAAATATAAAGCGGAAAGCCCCCTCTTTGGAATAGGAGGGGGGAGGGTGTGGAGAAAAAACGAGTGCGGGTTGAGTTGGGGTTTCAGGGTGTGTACAAAGCCAGCGGAGGTTACTAGGTGAGGTAATGGCTGAGGGTGCGGGTGTTAACTTAATGTTGGTGTAGTGGGTGGTGTGGTCATGGTAGTAATGATGTTTGTAGTGGCTGATGGTAAGACTGTTATCGTTTATGAAGTAAGTGAGGTTAGAATCCTGAGAGAGAAAGTAAAGGAATGGAGGTGTAAGGGGTGTTAGAGGTGTTAGATTAGTTAGGATGTTAGATAGAGGTTAAAGGTTAGTGGCTGTTGGAGTTCGTGTGTGGAGGGAGAAAAAGATGGTTGAAAAGTTGTGGTAGGTTGTAGTGTAGTAATGTGGGATGGTGGTGGTGGTGGTGGTTGGTGATGTGGTAGTGTAGTGGAGTGACTGTAGGTGATGGTGGTTGGTTGTGGTGGGTGGTAGGTGTAGTAGTAGTAACTGTGGTGGTGATGGTGGTGGTGGTGGTGAAATGAAAGGTGATGATGATTTGGATTTCGTGGATTGTGGGTTTTGGGTTGTAATGGTGTGGTGCAATGACGAATGAAAAGATGCGAAAGCGATAACTATAATTGGTGATGCTGGTGATGGGGTGGTGAAAAGATGTCGTGCATTCGTGACTCGTGGTATACCCGTATTAATGATGTAGTTGTATGTCATCATTTTGTTTAAAGTGATGGTGAAAAATGTTTTGTTTTTTTTCATTTTGGACAAAGCTTGATTTTTTTCTTTTTTCATTTTTCTTTTCTTTACGTTTGTCAGGTGATGGCTCGGTGGTGGTGTGCTGCGGGGATGGCGATGATGGGGAAATAGCAGTGATGGGGTGGTTTGGTGGTGGGGGGTGGGAGTGTACGCAAGTATTGTAGGTGCGTGCGTGCGTGCGTGCGTGCGTGCGTGTTCGTGCTGTGCGTGCGTGCGTACGTTGCGTGCGTGCGTGCGTGCGTGCGTGCGTGCGAGTGCCGTGCGTGCGGTGCGTGCGTACGTGCGTGCGGGACGTGCGTTTGCGTACGTGCGTGCGTGCGTACGGTGCCGTGCGTGCGGTGCGTGCGTGCGTACGTGCGTGCGTGCGGCGAATGTGATACCTGTTTGTATTGATGCTGTTTTTTTCAAATTAATGAAAAATCAACAATATAATTTAGGATCGAGAGAGAGAGGAGAGAGAGAGAGTGAGAGAAAGAGAGAGAGAGAGACGGAGAGATGAGAGAGATGAGAGAGAGAGAGAGACGAGAGAGAGAGAGATGAAGAGAGAGAGAGAGAAGAGAGAGAGAAGAAAAAAAAATAATAATAATAATAAAGCATTGGAATAAGAAAAAACTTTAAACGTGAATCAAACGGACCGAATCGATCCTTTCCTGAGGCTAATTTTCCAGCATTACCATGACAAGGGCGATGGGGAGGGGGAGAGAGGGAAGGGAAGCGGGAAAGGGAGGGAGGGGGAGAGGGAAAGGGCAGGGGGAGACGAGGAGAGGAGGGGGCGAAGGAGCGACGGATGGAGAAGGTGAGGCCGTGTATGCAAATTTTCACGGTCTCTCTGAAAAAAAGTCGGGCTGTGAGGATGGCGGAGGCGGTTCATTAGAAATTTAACAGGACGCGAATTATTCAAGGACTGGGGAGGGAAGGGAGGGAGGGAGGGAGGAGGGGAGGGAGGGAAGAGAGTGGAGGCGTTTCAGCTTGAGGTAAACCCGAAGCGGACTAATGGACCTCAACCACTTCCTGTTGTGAGGGATGACGGAGACTCTAGTCTTGTTTCCTCGGGGCCCTTCCCATAATGCGAGTGTGGTGTGTTGTTGTGTGTGTGTATGTGTGCCAATCATTCCTTAAGCACTTTTCATATTTTCCTTGTCAGTGTTTCATTTCTTACATACAAGTATAATATACATGCTAAACATATAATATGATGACACATATAATGCTACCGTACATATAAGACATACACACACCCCCGGTGGTAACATTGAGATCTACCATTCGTTTTGTTTATTCAATATATTTATTATTGATTTTATTTATTTATTATGTATTATTTTTGTCAGGCAGCATACATGCAGGGTGACTCTCGTATTGGGTGTTGGTTACCTTTCACCCAAAATCTTGTTGTTATGGATTCCTGCATATAAACAAAAGGATTTGCCGTACAATTTAGTCGTTTTTCTTTTATTTGTATGTGCTAAATCTATGGAAAAACACTTTCATAATTTGTTCATATTCCGTTATACTTGTTAGATGGCAGTAAAATCTATGATGAAGATAATAGCCTATAGGCGCTATAGGCTCCAACGTAAAAAATTGAAAATAATGATAATGAAAGATTGTGAAACTATATTTTTCCATCCGCTACGTCTTCATAGGTTTTTCATATTTGTATGTGTGGATGGAATCTATAGCAAACCACTCTTCATATTTTGTCAGATCAGTTATACTTATTAGATGGAGAGTAAATCTATGATGAAACTATATATTTCATCCGCAAGTACGGCACTGAGGTGGACCGCCAGCTGCCGTCCCGCTGAGCTCGCAAACCAAAGCAGGTTCAACCATCTTGTTGGAGGATCGAAGCGTAAAGAAAAACGTTTTCGAGAAAGGATACAGTCTCACTTGTTCCTGGTGACTCCGAAATCCAGTCCTTTTGTGAGTGGCTCTGAAGATGTTATTACTTATATTCTCCATTGTGCGTAACATTCTCGCTCCACAGACGAGGCATCGCGGCCATTAGCGGGTGAGGAAGCTATACTGAGGGAGGGAGGCAAGGAGGCTGCTCACGCATATACAGACAAGTTTGACTTCCTTATGATGGTTTCTTTTACAGTTAAGGATATCCTGAGGTACTAAAAAAAGCAGGTGATTGAATGCGTCAGTTTGCACATTCTGGGAGAGTGTCACTTTTTTTTGCTACACCTAAACCCACCCCTTGACAGGGACACATGGTCGCAGAAGATGTGCCCAAGTACTTAAAAGGGTATTAAGGGCGCGTGATGATGTCTTGCGTGAAGAGTGTGATTGTGCTGGCGATTCACAGCGTGGAGGAAGATCCTCGTTTAAACTAAAGCAGCTCTGTATTAGTGTTATAAGTAGCAATAACAGTAATAGGACCAGCCATGGATCAACGGACTCGTTACCTATTAGACTTACCAGAGGGTTTCAACGGTACACAGCTTACGCCCACATTTGTTCATTCACCCATGTACTGTAGGACTTTCGATAAAAAAAAATGATATAATTAATAATAACACACACACACACACACAAACCACACACACACACACACACACACACACACACACCACACACACACCACACACACACACACACACACACAACACCACACACACACACATCCCAGAAGTGGGCACCGCCAAACGAAAATCCACTTCCGCCCAAACGCAAATCCGCAAACCCAATCATACGTCCGCAACCACAAGTCCGCAAATTCTTAAAAGTTCACCCTTCCGCAACCCACAAAGTCCGCAAATTTCTTAAAGTTCACACTCCGCAACCACAAGTCCGCAAAATTTCTAAAGGTCACACTTCCGCACCACAAGTCGCAAATTCTTAAAGTTCACACTTCGCAACCGCAAG
>JACEEZ010004771.1:27500-34779 GCA_016584305.1 Chionoecetes opilio | reverse complement strand
ACGCACTATCCTTTAAACAGCGGTCAACCTGAGGGCGCGCCCCTTAGGGGGGCGTGAGTATTTACCCAGGGGGGCTAGAGCCAAGAGAGAAAAAGGAAGAACTGTCAAGTATTTAACTTTAAGCTCGGCCTTCGCTTCAACATAAAGCTCGCTCGCGAGGGTGAGCGAAGAAAGTTGGTACAAAGATGTATGGGTGAAAACTCTGCGGTAACGCCTTGCCATATTACACTAACTCAGTAGACTATTGCATTATTATTTTTTGTTAATAGTATTTCTATTATTGTTATCATTATTATTATTATCATTATCATTATTGTGATCATCATTATTGTTGATAATATTGTTATTATTATTATATTAAACGTGATCTAATTAAATCTGCTGGGTATATGCAAGGTGTTCATGAATAAGTATGTGCACATTAAAGCACATTTTCTGAAGGGAAGGCATGGAGGCAAGGACTAACTACTAAGGGGGTATGGTGGTAAAAAGGAAAAAATAAACAGCCTTAAACCATTATCAATAGTTCTCATAAAGTAAGACATTGGATTGTAGGCAACAATTTGCAAAGCATTTTTTTTTGCCATATTTAATCGTATCTTATTGTGACTGCCTAGAATGTGTATAAGCCGGTTAAGAACATCAAGGACATGCTTTAGAGGCGGTGAAGGTAGGAACACGGAAGGGCTTCTGAATGTGGAGAGGTTTGGTGGGTGAAGGAAGACTGATGTATAAAGCTGAGGAGAGGAGCTGGTATGCGAGCGTACGAGAGTGATGGGATGCTTTGGCGAGTGTGGTGATGGAGCAGAAATGGTCTAATTGAAAGGTATGGTGGGCGAGGGATTGGTCAGGTGACTTGATGGAGTGTCTGGTGTATGAAGGCAGGCTGTAATGGTAAGGTAAGGTAAGTGGGGAGCATACGCTATGCTGCGCGTGGTATTCGGTGCTCATCTCCGTGGCGCCCCCTAGAGCCTGTGGTAGGTGAAGACCCGTTACCCCGGGACACAGGGCTAGTGTGACACCCGGGTTACCACAGTTACATTCCCCAGTTACCCCAGGTACCCATTTATCAACCCCGAAAGTAAGGAAGAACAGCTGGGTTGGCTGGTCACCGACCTTCCCTGGCCCGGATTCGAACCAGGGCCCGCAGATTCGTAGCCAGGCACGCTAGCCACTACACCACGGAGGCGACAATGGGTAAGGGGATAATCAGGGTAGTGAGACGAAGGCTTGATAGTGGATAAATAATAAGAAAGGATTATATCTGACAGGTTTAACAAATATACACTATTTTAATATTTGTTCTTATCAATAATGGGTTTGATAATGGTATAAGCATGACGATTAAAGTTAGATACATGCATCTTACTACATAACTTTGATTTTATCATAATAAATCGATATATGATAGTTATTTAATCAAGATAAGGACTATGTGTATGTGAAGATATTGCAATTCATTCATTATCAGGGTAAAAAGTAGTCGCGTCACTTTAACCTCAAAAATCAATTCATCACAATAAATTGCCTGACATACAACGCATGGTACTCATTTAGATTAAAGGACAGTACTATACTTTAAAAAAAAAAACAAGCTATGCACGAGTACAAGAGAGGCAGCGAGAGGGGCTGATGACGAGGTAATAATAGGTAAGTTGTAGGAGTAAAGCTCTGAGCGATGCGCGGAATAACTATCTTGAAACAATGAAAAAAAAAAAAGGAACAACATTCTCTGCGTTGAATCCTGGGTGAGTGGCCGCGTGTCGGATGCCTCGTCCAGGCGATCAAGGCAAGGTGAAGCAAGTCCCTCCCTGCCCTTCCCTTCCCTCTGTGAAGCGCCGACACCACCACTGACTTACGTTAAGGCTCCAGTAAATACAAGGAACATTCACAAGTCCTGCATCCGTAACCCTCCCTGCTGCTGAGTGACAAGGACGTCTTGGCTTGGTGACAACTTCGCTCCCCCTACATAGCAACACACCCCTACATAGCAACACTCCCCTACATAGTAACACGCCCCTACATAGCAACACTCCCCTACATAGCAACACTCCCCTACATAGCAACACTCCTTTACATAGCAACACTCCCCTACATAGCAACACTCCCCTGCATAGCAGCACTCTCCTACATAGCAACACTCCCCTACATAGCAACACTCCCCTATATAGCAACACTTCCCTACATAGCAACACGCCCCTACATAGCAGCACTCCCCTACATAGCAACACACCCCTACATAGCAACACTCCCCTACGTAGCAACACGCCCCTACGTAGCAACACTCTCCTACGTAGCAACACTCCCCTACATAGCAACACTCCCCTACATAGCAACACTCCCCTACATAGCAACACACCCCTACATAGCAGCACTCCCCTACAAAGCAACACACCCCTACATAGCAACGCTCCCCTACATAGCAACACGCCCCTACATAGCAGCATTCCCCTACATAGCAACACCCCCCTACATAGCAGCACTCCAATACATAGCAACACGCCCCTACATAGCAACACACCCCTACATAGCATCACACCCCTACATAGCAACACACCCTTACATAGCAACACTCCCCTTTATAGCAACACTACCCTACATAGCAAAACTCCCTTACATAGCAACACTCCCCTACATAGCAACACGCCCCTACATAGCAGCACACCCCTATATAGCAACACACCCCTACATAACAACACTCCCCTACATAGCAACACTCCCCTACATAGCAACACTCCCCTACATAGCAACACTCCCCTACATAGCAACACACCCCTACATAGCAACACTCCCCTACATAGCAACACGCCTTTACATAGCAGCACTCCCCTACATAGCAACACACCCCTACATAGTAACACTCCCCTACATAGCAACACTCCCCTACATAGCAACACGCCTTTACATAGCAGCACTCCCCTACATAGCAACACACCCCTACATAGTAACACTCCCCTACATAGCAACACTCCCCTACATAGCAACACGCCTTTACATAGCAACACTCCCTTACGTAGCAACACTCCCCTACATAGCAACACTCCCCTACATAGCAACACTCCCCTACATAGCAACACTCCCCTACATAGCAACACTCCCCTACATAGCAACACATCCCTACATAGCAGCACTCTCCTACAAAGCAGCACACCCCTACATAGCAACACTCCCCTACATAGCAACACTCCCCTACATAGCAACACCTCCCTACATAGCAGCACTCTCCTACAAAGCAACACACCCCTACATAGCAACACTCCCCTACATAGCAACACGCCCCTACATAGCAGCACTCCCCTACATAGCAACACACCCCTACATAGCAGCACTCCCCTACATAGCAACACGCCCCTACATAGCAACACGCCCCTACATATCAGCACTCCCCTACATAGCAACACACCCCTACATAGCAGCACACCCCTACATAGCAACACTCCCCTATATAGCAACACTCCCCTACATAGCAACACTACCCTACATAGCAACACTCCCCTGCATAGCAACACTCCCCTACATAGCAACACGCTCCTACATAGCAGCACACCCCTACATAGCAACACTCCCCTATATAGCAACACTCCCCTACATAGCAACACTACCCTACATAGCAGCACTCCCCTACATAGCAACACACCCCTACATAGCAACACACCCCTAAATAGCAGCACACCCCTACATAGCAGCACTCCCCTATATAGCAACACTCCCCTACATAGCAACACTACCCTACATAGCAGCACTCCCCTACATAGCAACACACCCCTACATAGCAACACTCCCCTACATAGCAACACACCCCTACATAGCAACACGACCCTACATAGCAACACTCCTCTACATAGCAACACTCCCCTACATTTGGGGGAGGCGGTGGCCGAGCGGTTAGCGTCATGGAGTGCTGAGCTCAATGTCTCGAGTTCGAATCCTGCCGGGGGCAACTCTTTCAAGAGCCTGGTAGGGGAGCAGAAGGTCCTGAGTTCACGTCTCATCAAGGAGCAACTGTCAAATCCATCGTCGAGTGACTGAAGAAACCCGCATGCTGTTATAACCTGTTCTCCGTCTGCGTGTGCGACGAAGAAACTCCAGGGACAGCGTGAGCCTAAATTGAAGATAACGTCAGAGAAAACGGGATCTTCACCTAAGACCACAGGTGTCACTATAAGAATCCAGCCTGCGCCACCAACAGGCGAGTTCAACCAACATCATCAAGACCCTATAAGCCTACAGGCGCTATAGGCTCCAACATAAAAAAAAAAAAAAAAACATAGCAACACTCCCCTACATAGCAACACTCCCCTACATAGCAACACACCCCTACATAGCAACACACCCCTACATAGAAACATTACCCTACATAGCAACACTCCCCTACATAGCAACACACCCCTACATAGCAAGCAACACACACCCCTAGCTACATAGAAACACTCCCTTACATAGCAACACTCCCCTACATAGCAACACTCCCCTACATAGCAACACGCCCCTACATAGCAACACGCCCACTTTCAGCCTTCAGTACTTCAGCCTTCCTCTTTATGTGATGTGTATTCCGATATCTGATAGAAACGAGATACTTTTTCACGATCGGTGAGATATTTTGCTAAGAGTTTCGTGAGTCTATCGTAATACCTAATCCATATTCAGAATTTCAGATACCAAAACTTCTACTGATTTGATCCTCAAAATGGGGAAACTTTGTCTTTTTAGTACAACAAAGTCCCATCAGTATCGAGCTTAACCAGAAAAATGCCTGACTTGTGGTAATGTGTAGCTGGTCCTCTCTAGGCACTAAATCAACCTTAATATTCCACAAAATAAGAAAATAATCCACATAATAAGGAAAAGGACCTAGTGCAACACACGCCTTCATTCCCTACAGATTTTGGTCGATATTAAGAGTTTATCTGGGCAGCGGTTTCTCCCTCCAACACAACACACCAAGCCCTCCCTCCCTGCCCCGTGCCGCGTCCAGCCTTTCTCCCTCACCGTGCCGTGGCGAGGCACCTCACTGCTGCCTGCAAACTTATTTCCTGGAGTCTCGATCGTGGCGGTGATAAAGAAGAAGGAGGAAAAAAGAAGGTCAATGTATCATAAATTGTGCCCACTAAAAATTTGCAACACACACGCCACACCACCACACCGCACACACACACACACACACACACACCACACACACACACACACACACACACACACGCACACATACATACAAAATGGGTTGGGGTGTGTGGTGTGTGAGGTCCCAGCCTTACCCATACATGGTCTCTATGTGCTCTAAGCTCTTTCTTGTCTATAGGCCGATCGCCTCCCCTGCTGCTGGCTCTGTCGCTGCCGTGCTGCATGGGTGTAGGCGGACCCAGAACACGGGCACAGTAGCCACCCTTGCATGCTGCACGCGATGGCCTTCTTTGTACGGCCACAAATGAGGCATTGCTATGCTCCATGTTGTTTTTCAACCGCAGAGACACATAGAGTCCACATATCTCGCCACGACGGTGCGGAAGACACAGAGGTAAAACAAAATTTACACAAAGTTGTCTTGAAGAGCAATAATGAACACTCACTGACCTTGGAAATGAGTATTAGGGTCAGGCGAAGCGAGTCATGGGAGGCGAGGAGCAATCCTGGGCTGGATAACGTCCCCTTGCGAAAATAATGAGAAAAATTAGATTCATTAGAAGCACTTCGTGGAAGGTAAAGGGAGGCGGGAGTTGGAGGGGGCTGGGGGTGGGAGGGGTACTGGGGTCGGAAGGGCGGGGTTGGAGGGGGATTTAATATTGCGCAGTAACAGGGTTGTGACCTGCTTGATGCGTAACGCCAAAGCGGGGCTTGGGGTTATGGACAAAATATCTTGTGTCGGGTGGAAAGGAGCGTGTTATGTTGTAGGGATAGAAAATGTGTTGTAGCGTAATGGAAGGGATGAAATAAGCTTTCTTCAAGTGTTGGCGGAAGCCTATCGAAGATTATGGAGAGAGAGAGAGAGAGAGAGAGAGAAGAGAGAGAGAGAGAGAGAGAGAGAGAGAGAGAGAGAGAGAGAGAGAGAGAGAGAGAGAAGGAGAGAGAGAGAGGGGAGAGAAAAGAGGAGAGAGAAGAGAGAGAGAGAGAGAGGAGAGAGAGAGAGAGAGAGAGGTGTGTGTGTTGTGTGTGTGTGTGTGTGTGTGTTCAGGTTCAGTTTGTGTAGGAAACGTGTATGTACCATGTAGCGTACGTACCCCCAAGCCTGGCCCTCAGAAGCTACAAGTGACCTATGTAGCTACAAATCACCTCTGTAGTTTGTCATAAGGGCCTAACAGAAGCAATCACCGCAGCCTTTGGTATCCTTTTATTTCATGTCTCCTTTGTATTCACGTGATCCTCATTATGAACACATTAACCAGTGACACACAGTTGGTCTGTCTCACCTCCTATATGCCTGAGTCTCGCCCGGCAGCATATTCCCGTTTTCTGGAAGAGTATGTGGCGTTTACTCTTGAACACATCAGGATAGGTTACGTTAGGCTGCGGATGGGGTAGGTTACGTTTTCCAGGTCAGAACTTTGTAACTTTGCATGAAAATCACAATGAGGCTACTTTCGAGAAAATCCTATAGTTAGTTTCGGAGCGACAGCCAAGCGTCTTCACTGGGAAACCACATACTCGCATAGAGAACGGGAATATGCCGCCCGGCACTCCTAGCTACTCGAAATCAAGACTGAAACATCTACAACCAAACATGCAACGGGCTAGGAAGAAAATTAAGGAAAACATTCTTCACACGTGTCTGCTGGAGATGAAAGACTATCTCAGTTGTTGATTGTTTCTCGTTAACCTTGAAATAATTGCCTCAAGAAACATCTACTCAATTCTCGGCACTTTTCTGAATATGCCTAATGTCCTCTGCGCGAGTAAATCATCTTTCAGAGTTTGACTTTCTTTCGGAGCATGAGAAGTGTTAGTGAGGTGTTGCAGGTGCTACTCCACTTGCCGCCTCGTTGTTGCAAATCATACAAACTTTTATACATTTCACTTTCTTTTCTTTCTTTGTTGTGACAATGTTGATATACTTTAACAAAACATAGCACTAGAAAACTATCTGATTATGAGATATTGAGTAATAATACATTGAAGAGTTTCACTAATAACAGACAATATGGTACGCTCTATTTCCTTTTATTGTTTGAATTTTTTTTTTTCAATACGAGATTAAAGTTTCGTAACCGTCAAGGGATCGATTCCAGACTTTTTTGTTACGTTGAACCCTATAGCACCTGTAGGCTATTATGTTTTCCTTGAG
>JACEEZ010004771.1:17500-22500 GCA_016584305.1 Chionoecetes opilio | reverse complement strand
AGATAGATATGATATGATAGAACTTATGAGACAGACTGTGCGTTCATAAATAAGTACATTTAAAATAGTAAAATAAAAGAAAACAATAATAATAATTAGAAATAAATAATAAACAATCCTATTATATAATCTTGTTAAAGTAGAAAATAATGTCACCTTTCCGTAGCATTTCAGTATATATATATAAATAAATCGTGTGGGATGAATGGTTGGTGACAAGCTTATAAACGAGTAAATAAACGGTAAAACGAGTATATATTTACATACTATATTCATACATAATACATCAGATATTATGCATCATACATGTTTTCTTGGTAGTAAACATTGTTGTGAAATAAATATATTCACATAACGAAGAAGAGAAGAAGAAGAAGAAGAAGAAGAAGGACTAAGAGACATTACCTATAACGAGAAATAAGCTTATAAAAGTCAATCGCACTGTAAAACCGAAAGGCTGTATGTAAAGGGTAAGTCTCGGTAAGAGAAGAAGACGTTAAAGAGAGCCTGATACAATGTTTCATAAGAGTACACACGTCTTATAACATTACTGTAACAATAACAGCTGAATTAGCCATTTTTATATATGGGAATAACTCGTGTATCTCGAGCTGTTGGGAAAGTCTTTCTTCAAATGTTGTTGAAGATGTTGTAATTATGGTGACACTATACTGCTGCATTTTTTTAGTATCTTTATATCTATGGTGTCATTATATATGGCGATGTAAGAGAGAGAAAGAGAGAGAGAGAGAGAGAGAGAGAGAGAGAGAGAGAGAGAGAGAGAGAGAGAGAGAGAGAGAGAGAGAGAGAGAGAGAGAGAGAGAGAGAGAGAGCGAGAGCGAGAGCGAGAGCGAGAGCGAGAGCGAGAGCGAGAGCGAGAGAGAGAGAGAGAGAGAGAGAGAGAGAGAGAGAGACGAAACAGGATGCAGCAAAAAAAAGCTATGAGCATATTGTATGTTTGTACATTCATGCAAAAAACAAAATATGCTTTCAAGTATTTGTGCTACAAAGAAATGCTGATCGGTTGATCGATAGTCGTGTAGATATTGCGCCGATGACAACACAGTTAAGGTAAGAGCCGCAACCCCCTATGAAGGTGTTGGTGCGGCCAGCAGGTTGGAACCTGATGAGGCTGGAGTTGAGGGGCGAGGGAAAGATGCTTGCAGTAACACTCTACATAAGAGTCATTATTCTGTACTATGAAGGTGTTGGTGCGGCCAGCAGATTGGAACCAATGAGGTTGGAGTTGAGTTGAAGCTGGAACCAATGAGGTTGGAGTTGAGTGGTGAGTCCTAGGCATCGTAGCTTGGAGGCTCACCCTCGTGGTCGTTAAGGAACAATACTCATGAGTAAATACGGAATAATGACTCTTATGTAACGTCTTTTCCTCACCACTCAACTCCAACCTCATTGGTTCCAACTTCACGAGGCGTTTCTTCTTTAATATGGTGGGGGTCCCTGCAATCACTGACTCTTCAAAAGTAAAGGCGTACTAGGATGACCCAGACAGCAGAAATCTCCTGTTCAGTTCGCCTCCCAGAAGGCAAGCACGTGACTGCCATCCACCTGACGGCAGAGCGAGTCAACACCTGGATGTGCTGCACGCAGTGGCGCTTTCTCCCCATTGCTTCCATCGAGCTGGACCCACAACGCTGTGAGGTCTTGGACGATGTCAAGGAATTCCGTCAGTGTAACGTGACACTGAATGAAGAGACAATAAATACTCTTGAGGCCGACACCTTTGTGAGGATCAAAATCAAGAGAGAAAGTAAAACCCTTCGCAAGAAAATTATACAAACGGGACGTCTGATTGAAAATTTACAAGAACGCAGTGTTTCTCAAGGGAAAGTTGATCTGTCGGTGGATGTGTTGTCTTTCACTCCACTCACAGCGTCTTTGAAAGTTAATTATTCCCGTGATGAGTTTCCTAAGACCCACCAGGAAGCAGGTGAGCCACGAGCACCTAAGGACGAACTCCCTCCCAGTGTGGGAGAGCCGTGCGCTGAGCCTCGCCAAGGTGACGACTTGGCGGCCGCCGACCCGCCACTGCCTGCTGCGGGCAAGGCTGCGGACGAGGCAGACGAGAGCCCTCCGGTGCAGGTCGTGTTGGAAGACCTGGGAAAGAGTGTCTCAGAGGCTGCGTCCTCTATCACCATTGAGGCACCAATCGAGGCGTTGCTTTGCGAGGAGGACGTGAGCCACCAGGAGGTAATGGAGCCACTGGTGGAGCCCAAGGACAGCGCTCCTGAGCCTCCCTCACACCAGGCGCAACAAAGTGTGGCCGAGGGCGAGGATACATTGATTGACGAGCCAACAGTGATTGAATGCATTTTGAACATCCCCAGGCGTCAACGGAGAAAAATGATGGGTGGCCAAGGCTCATTTGTAAGCCGCCTCCGTGACTCCAACGAGGTGCAAGTCACCTTCGATTACAGAACCGGGATTCTAAGGCTGCGGGGCCACGCCCAACACGTGGACCGATGCCACGCTGACGTGATGAAAATTATGAACTTCTCACAGAGTAAGGACAACGTCCTCCCTCCAAAAAGGGAAGCGAAGGCTAGTAAAGCAGAGATGAAAATTGTGAAAACTTCACAGAGTAAGGAAAGCATCTCAAAGCAAAAAGGTGAAGTGAAGGCCAGAAAAGCAGCGGCCGTGAGTGAGGAAGTGAAGCCCCCTCCTGCACAGCCATCGCAGCAGCTGCAGAAGTCCGGCGACGAAGCGACCACTCAAGGAACAGCAATTCTTCGCCACAAAACAGAGAGTGAGAGAGTGGCAACAAAGGCCACATATGCACAGGCACTGAAACAGCCGCTGCAGTTGTCCAGTGGCGCCGCGACCACTGGGGGAGCTGTGACATGCCGGGATGTACACAGCGGTGTGCACGCGGCAAATGTAAAGGAACGCAAGGAAAAGACCATCCCGACAAAGGAAAAGGAGCACAGTGAAAAGGAAAAGAAACGCAAGGGAAAGACCATCCCGGCAAAGGAAAAGAAGCACAGGGAAAAGAACATCCCGGCAAAGGAAAAGGAGCACTGGGAAAAGGAAAAGGAATGCAAGGACATGAACAACCCGGTAAAGTCCTCCGAACAACTGGATACGCTCAACGAAAACAGAATTGTTAGCTGGAGTCTCAAAGTTCCCCTACAGTACCGCCAGCAGTTCACGGGGAGGAACAGCACCTTGCTAGAACCCCTTCGTGAACACCGCCAGGTGGACGTAGCTATAGCGTACCACCAGGCCAATCACCGGGTGGTATTCCAAGGCCCCAAGAACAGTGTCAAACGGTGCCACGACCAAGTCAAGAGTAGTTTTCAAGCGCGGCGGGCGTCGAACCCAGGACTTCAGCGGCAGGCAGGGGAGACACGAAATCCTGGACCTATCGCCCATTGAGTGCCTGAAACAACGCTGAAACGCCACTGAAACAACATCACTGAAACATCACAGAAACAACATCACTGAAACGCCTCTGAAATAACATCACTGAAATATTATTGAAACAACATAACTGAAACATCACTGAAACATCACTGAAACAAAATCATGAAACATCACTGAAACGCAACTGAAACAACATCACTGAAACGCCACTGAAACAACATCACTGAAACGCCACTGAAATAACATCACTGAAACGCCACTGAAACAACATCACTGAAACGCCACTGAAACAACATCACTGAAACGCCACTGAAATAACATCACTGAAACGCCACTGAAACAACATCACTGAAACGCCACTGAAACAACATCACTGCAACGTCACTGTAATAATATCACTGAAACAACATCACTGAAACGCCACTGAAATAACATCACTGAAACGCCACTGAAACACATCACTGAAACGCCACTGAAACAACATCACTGAAACGTCACTGAATAACATCACTGAAACACATCACTGAAACGCCACTGAAATAACATCACTGAAACGCCACTGAACATCACTGAAACGCCACTGAAATAACATCACTGAAACGCCACTGAAATAAATCACTGAAACGCCAAACAACATCACTGAAACGCCACTGAAACACATCACTGAAACCCACTGAAATACATCACTGAAACGCCACTGAAACAACTCACTGAACGCCACTGTATACACAACAAGTTTTTATCCGTCAGTGCGAAACGCTATCCGGTATATAGCTTCGTGGCTGTCAAACCAACGTCTTTTCCTCATCAGCTTCACCTTATTGCGATCTTGTGCTTCGTATGTTGGTGTAGCTGGTGATTCGCGAACATTACTGTGCTGTCTCTTGCGATTTCGTTTTGTTTTACTAATAATTATGAAGTAACTTGATTTTTATATGCTTAAGGATTGTGTTTTACTGCTTACCTTTAACACTTATACTTTATTAAGAGAGAGAGAGAGAGAAGAGAGAGAGAGAGAGAGAGAGAGAGAGAGAGAGAGAGAGAGAGAGAGAGATGAGGAGAGAGAGAGAGAGAGAGGAGGAGAGAGAGATGAGAGAGAGAGAGAGGAGAGAGGGAGAGAGAGGGAGAGAGGAGAGAGAGGAGAGAGAGGAGAGAGAAGAGAGAGAGAGAGAGAGAGAGGGAGGAGAGAGGGGGTGTTGTGAGTTGTAGAAAAAAAAAAGCAAAACCTAACCTCATACACTAACCCCTTCGTTGTACAGCATTGCAGGTAGACTCATGTATACTATATATATAACTTATATACATATATACTTAATTTCTTCACATTCACCCTCTAAACTACTCACTTACATAAAAGATTGCCCCCAAAATTTTACAAAATTTGGAGGTTTTTTTATGTTGTGTGTGTGATAGCGGGTTTTTGGGTTTTTTTATGGGGGGTTTGTGTGTGTGTTTTTTTTGGTGTGTGTGGGTGTGTGTGTGGGTTTGTTGTGTGTGTGATAGAAGTGTGTGGGGTTGTAGGGTGTGTGTGTGTGTTGGTTGTGTGTGTGTGGGTTTTGGTGTGTGTGAGATACAGGTGTGTTTTTGGTATGTGTGGGGGTGTGGTGATAGCAGTGTGG
>JACEEZ010004771.1:0-10000 GCA_016584305.1 Chionoecetes opilio | reverse complement strand
TCCATATTATCAGGTAAATATAAGCATAATTGTAGGCATGAGACCTTATGATAGAATGGAATTTTCGTCTCGCTAAAATATAGAGACTATATATAGTCCCTAGCTCCTTCAGCTTCTATCGTTACCCGGCTGATCCACAACACAAGGCCTTCTTCCTTCCCTCTATCTTTTCAGTGCGTGGCCCCAAAACCTTTTTTCTTTTGCTTCCCCCTTAAAACCGTTAAACCATCCGGATTTCCCCTTCATGTGGAAAAGGAAAAAAAAGTAGCCAAAACAAAAAACTAATTTGCTTAATTTTAAAACAATATTAGAAACTATATCCTCTTATCTATATGTACTTGAAGAAAATTAAATTCCCACATTCTAAGACATTTTTTTTTTGTCTACTAAAAAGCTAGTAATTGAGGAGTCCCTCAGGATGAATTCCCCCCCCAGAATCCTGAAATTTCCCCCCGGTTGGGAAATGCTGGGGTCTACCATTCTCCCCCACTAAAAAATTTTCCCCTCCTTCCCTCGAGGTGCCCGCAAATTCTAAGTATAATCATTTAGAATAATTCAAAGTCCAAATTTTCTGTAATCTTTTATAAAATAACGTAAAAATTTTGTTTTGTAGATGCTGGGGAAAAAAAAAAAAAAAAAAAATTTTTCGACGACGACCAAACAATTCTCCTCTGGTGCAAAAAGAAAAGATTTAAAACGGTGGGACTGGACACTGCCGATGATAAAAATGGGGGTTTTTAAGTATGAATTTAAAAGAGAGAGAAAAAAGGGGAGAGAAAAAAGAAGAAACAACCACACCCACACACCACCACCCCCACACACACACACACACAACCACACACACACAACCACACACACACACAACACACACACCACACACACAACACAATACACACCACACACACACACACACACAAAACACACACACACCACCCACACACACACACCACACACACACACACACACCACCACACAAAGGAAAAGGGGTTTTAGGGCGCACAGTAAGAAATTAAAGCAAGAAACAAAGCAGAAAAGAAAAGAGAAAAAGTGGATGCAAGAAACCGTGAAGGAAAATAATGTACACAAGAAAGGGGAAAGGGAAAGGGGAAAAAATCCCCAGCAAAAAAAGTCTTGTTGAGGAAACAAAATATGAAAAAATAGGTAATTAAAGACAACGTTATTTTGGGCCCCATTTGTTTACCTTTAAAAAATCCTAAGAAATAAAATAATTTTGAAGTTGAATGAATGTTTATTCGCTCACCGTGACCCTGGGAGTTTTAAACTTTTCTGCTGTCTGTCTGTCTGCTTCTGTCTGTCTGTCTTTCTGTCTCTGCGTCTGTCTCTGTCTTTACTTGTCTCTCTTCTATCTGTTGTTTGTGTCTGTCTGTCCCCTTTTCTTTATCGTTTTTCTGTGTCTATCTGTCTTCTCTATTGGGTTTTTTTTTTTTTTTTTTTCTCCCTCTCCTCTCTCTCTCTCCCCTCTTCCCCTCCTCTTCTCCTCTCTCTCTCCTCTCTCCTCTCTCTCTCTTTTTCCTTCCTCTCTCCTTTCCTCTCTCTTCTCTCTCTCTCTTCCTCCTCTCTCTCTCTCTCTCTCTCTCTCTCTCTCCTTCCCCCTCTCTCTCTCTCTCTCCTCTTTCCCTCTCTCCTCTCTCTCTTCTTCCTCTCCTTTTCTTCCTCTCTCTCTCTCTCTCTCTCTCTCTCTCTCTCTTCTCTTCCTTCTCTCTCCCCTCTCTTCTCTCTCTCTCTCTCTCTCTCTCTCCTCTCTCTCTCTTCTCCGCCTCTCGTGACCTTCAAGCTTTTCATAAAAAAAAAAAAAAGGGGCCCCTATCGCCCCGTTTGCCCCGCCCCGTGGGAGGACTTTTTGGGGCCCATAAATTAGGGAAGGCAATGATCAGGGAAGGGTTAAGTCATGGAATACAATAAGACACCTCGGGGAAAGCCTCTTTTTATCGTTTGACATGGGAAAGGCCCAACAAACTTAAGGGGGGGGGTTTTTTTTTTNGGGGTTTAACAACTTCACACCCTCACAACATCCTCTCTCCGTCCTTCCCGCCTGTGGGTTTTAATAACTTCACTGCCTCACAACATCCCCCTCTCCGTCCTTCCCGCCTGTGGGTTTTAATAACTTCACTGCCTCACAGCATCCCCTCTCCGTCCTTCCCGCCTGTGGGTTTTAATAAATTCACTGCCTCACAACATCTCTCCCTCCCTCCCTCTTTCCCCCCTTTTCCCCCCCTGTGGGTTTTAATAACTTCACTGCCTCACAACATCTCTCCCTCCCTCTCTCCCTCCTTCCCTCCCCCCCTCCTGTGGATTTTAACAACTTCACTACCTCACAACATCCCTCCCTCACTTAAATTCCTTCTATCTCTGTAGTCTCCATTATCTTTCTCTCCGCCCATTCTACTGCTTTCCCTTTAAACAGGTCCTTAAACGAAACACTTTTCCCTAATTGTTTTTCTTTGTATCTCGTCATACCGTCCTCGCTTATTTTCTTTTGTCATAATTTGTGTGTGTGTGTGTGTGTGTGTGTGTGTGTGTGTCCCCGCGCCCCCGCCGGCCCTGCATCGCCTAATGACCCAAGACTCCTCCCTAGGGCGGGGCACATGCACTGACAGGATTTACTACTTGGTATTTTTTTCTTCTAATTCCTACAATTTTTCTTATAGCCACAAAACCGATACTGCATTAGTAAACGATGTTCATTCCATTTTTATAGCTCCGTGGGGGGTGTGTGTGTGTGTGTGTTGTGTGTGTGTGTGTGTGTGTGTGTGTGTTCACCCACAGTTTTGTCAACGCAAGCTGGACTCACGATCGCCAATTTTACCCTCCCGGGAAGAGGTTGTTGCTCGTATAGTGACCGATCTTTAGGTAAAAATGGGACCTCACACACCACACATACCCCATCCCCTTCCTTAAGGGCGACAAATCGCCCAAATTTGTCAGTGAAAAATCCCCGGGAGCAGTGAGGATTCGAACCGGCTAACCACATAATGGCGCGCCAACGCTCTATCCACTTTGGACCATTGTTGTGGGTGTGTGTGTGTGTGGGGTGTTGTGTGTTGTGTGTTTGTAATGTTAGTTGGCCCTGTTCCCAGGGGTCGAATGAGCGACCACAGAATGACCACTGAACCACGCAGTGTGTGTGTGCGGTAGTGTGGTGCACCCGTGGGATGTAGACCTGGTACAAAAACAACACACCACACACACACACACACACCAACTGCACGTATAATCACAGTACGTACTTTCACTGCCACTAGCGACTACAAGCATCACGCCCCAGTTGGCCGACAAACGGACAACATCGATCCAGAGAGGGGGGTGGGGGATCGCACCTACGAATCACCTCTTGATCCTAACGTGAGGGTAATAGCGAGGTAAAAAGTCTTTCCTGACTTAAGCAGGATGAGGTACAAGAGGGCAAGTGTCAACATGATATGGTAACAAAGAAATCTTCACGCTGCTATAAGAGAGAGAGAGAGAGAGAGATTGAAGAGAGAGAGAGAGAGAGAGAGAGAGGAGAGAGCGAGAGAGAGCAGAGAGAGTAGAGAGGAGAGAGTAGAGAAGATGGAGATGTAGAGAGAGAGAGTAGAGAGAGAGAGCAGAGAGAGAGTAACACAGACTGCAGGCAAAGTGTTCAAACAAGTAATAATGGTAACAAAGAAATCCTTTACGCTATAGAAGAGGAAGAGAGAGAAGAGAGAGAAAGAGAGAGAGAGAGAGAGAGAAGAGAGGAGAGAGAGAGAGAGAAGAGAGAGAGAGAGAGAGAGAGAGAGAGAGTAACCAGACGCAGCAAGTGTCAACAGTGGTAATGGTACAAGAAGCTTTTACGCTATAGGAGAGAGAGAGGAGAGAGAGAGAGAGAGAGAGAGGAGAGAGAGGAGGAGAGAGAGAAGAGAGAAGAGAGAGAGAGAGAGAGAGAGAGATAAGATAAGATTTTCATCCTATCTAGACACTTTGCAAGTACCAACTACAAGGTTATTGACTATACAAAGCGCCGCCACGTCAGCACGAACTAGGCGGACTCGAACCGCTGACCGAATGCACAGGGACGCTGCACATTGCGAGCTCACGTCTCTACCAACCTTGCCACCCTGACGGGCAGAGAGAGAGAGAGAGAGAAAGAGAGAGAGAAAAAAAAAAGAGTTGGAAAGCAAGCATATATGAGATGGGAGAGAGAAACATGCTACAAAGAGGGAGTCATGGGTAGTGGGGACGGTGCGGGGAAGGGCACCGTTGCAGGGAGAGAGAGAATGGTGAAGAAGGTTGGGGTGGCGGCATTGGAGCGGGGGGGCAGGGGCTGTGTGTGACGTCCTTTCCTCTGAGTGGGTTGTGGGTCGTGGGTCGTGGCTCGTGGGTCGTCCCCTTGTGGCTGCGGGTCGGGGAGCAAGACAAAGGACAGGGTTGGAAAAGAAAACGCCTTTATATGTTCATGAATTTAAGCGACCCAGCACTCCCTCGCACTCCTACATGCCTCCTCCCTATACTCTATACCCTTTTTTTTTTACGAGGTGAAAAATCCTGATCCCTTGCTGCTTACTGACTGATATTTGATGCCAGGAGAAGGGAATATTACGCTTCTTCTAAATTTCAGTTGTATTTGATCATATTTTTCCATATTATCAGGTAAACATAGGCATAATTGTAAGCATGAGACCTTATGATAGAATGGAATTTTCGTCTCGCTAAAATATAGAGACTATATATATAGTCCCTACCTCCTTCAGCTTGTATCGTTACCCGGCTGATCCACAAAACAAGGCCTCTTCCTTACCTCTATCTCTACAGTGCAGTGGTTCCCAACCTTTTTTCTGTTGTTTCCCCCTTCAACCAGTTCAACCATCCGGATTTTCCCCTTCATGTGGACAAGGAAAAAGGAGCCAAAACACAAAACTAATTTGCTTAATAAAACAAGTATATAGACACTATATCCTCTATATCTATATATACTTGAAGAAAAGTCAATTGCCACATTCTAAGACATTTTTTTTATGTCGACTAAATGCTAATAATTGAGATGTCCCTCAGGATAAATTCCCACCCTAGAATCCTGAAATTTCCCCCCAGGGGGAAATTTCCCCCAGGTTGGGAAGTGCTGCTCTACACATTCTCCCCACTAAAGCATTCTCCCCTCCTTCCCATCAGAGGTGCACCGCAGTTACTAAGTACTAATCCACTTTAGATATATACTATACACCGTCCAATACTTGTCTGTAGATGCTGGATAAAAATAACGTAAAATCATTGTTCTCGTTCGTGATATTCGATGCTGAATGTTGCGACAACGAGCAAACAATTCTCCTCTGGTGCATAAAAGAAAAGATGCAGCGGTGGGACTGGACAGCTGCATCGATCATAAACATGGGTTGTGAAGTATGAATTAGAGAGAGAGAGACAAAGAGAGAGAAAAACAAGAGAAAAACACACACACACACACACACACACACACCGCCTGTGCGGCTCGGTGGTCTGGAACGTCGTGCGCCATCTGTGGTTCGCGCGCTCAATCCCCGCTCGCTCCCGGGGATTTTTCACTGACAAAAACGAGCGGTACTGTCCACCTTGAGCAAGGGGATGGGATGTGTGTGTTGTGTGAGGTCCCAGCATTACCTAAAGATCGATCAAAGCGATCTCCAAGCTCTTTCCGGGAGGCTAAAACTGGCGATCGCGAGTCCTGGTCGTGTGGGCAAGACCGTGGGTGAATTACACACACGCAACAAAGAAAGAAAAAATACTCCTCTCCTCCGTCGCCTCTGCCGTCCTTCTGAATGTATTACGGAAAAAGAAAAAAAATCGGTAGCTCTTCAAAAATGTATGTCACGGATTAATGCTAACCTTCAGAAGTGACACAGGACGGGCGTTCGCGGCGGCAGGGGAGGAGCGTGACTGACCGGCCGATCCTCACCAGGGACAGGGAGCACAGGGGAGGGAGCGCGTCGTAACAAAGATAAAAATAAAAATGAAGAGAGAGAGAGAAGAGAGAGAGAGAGAGAGAGAGCAGAGGAGAGGAGAAGAGAGAGAGAGAGGAGAGAGAGAGAGAGAGAGAGAGAGAGAGAGAGAGAGAGAGAGAGAGAGAGAGAGAGAGAGAGAGAAGGAGAGAGAGGGAGAGAGAGAGAGAGAGAGAGAGAGAGAGATGGGGAGAGAGAGAGAGAGAGAGAGAGAGAGAGAGAGAGAGAGAGAGAGAGAGAGAAGTAAACTTTCTTGATCCTCCATTTATCAGCAGTTTAAGCGAAAAACAATGAATCAGCCGGTCTGACTACACTTTATAGGAAACTTGTCGGTACATTCGTCTTGACTAACGTGAGCAGCGCCACACGAAGGAGAAGTGAGTCACGCCATTAATAATTCAAGTCTGTTAGCGAAATTATCAATCTATTATGGAGGAAGGCAGAGTAAAAAATGAAGGATTTGCTGCCAAAGTTAATTATATTTCGGGAAGGAAGTGTTCTGAAGTCTATTAGGATGTTTCTGGGTGAATGTTATATATTTCGGTGGGAATTAAGATTTTGCGAGGCAGTGGTGTTCCGAGGAGTAGGTATCAGGGTGTCTGGTAGCTCAAGTGTCGAGGTGTTCGCGGGAGGAGGTAAGGTAAGTAAGTATAAGGTAAGGTAAGAACAGGGTCAATATCTCTATGACCCTGGGTAAGAGGAGGTAAGGTCAGTAAGGTCGCGGGTATATAAGGTGTCCATGGGATGCTGGGAGGACAGAATGTTACGGTGCTTAGGCGGCGTCACGGCATCACAAACCTTTATGCATAACGAAAAACTTGAATGGAAGAAGCAAAGTTACATTCAACAGTTCATTCCCTAAGCAAATTAATTTTTTGTTGCTCTCCACATGAGAAAAGATGCACATTTTAGCGCATAGTAAAGATAAAGTCTGAATAACCTATATATACATACCTGCATTATCATCTCTTAAAAATATTGATCAGTTTTCGAAAACATGCTACCACTGCAGTCTCAATTAGTACTTTGTGCTGAAAATTGCAGCAAAACTTTTTCCCGTCAAGTGGTGGCTTAAAGGACACAGTTGAGTCACTGACAGCCAAGTCACGCACGCATAGGTCAGACTGTGGCGCTGGGTGGGCCTTTATAATGCAGGGGAGGATCACTAGGGACTCAGTACTGTTGGGGATCCGGTCTAAACGTATTGGAACGTAAAGATAAAGCTTGCAGTGATCAGGGAAGCTTAATGTCATGAAATACAAAAAGAACACCTCGGGAACGCCTCTTATATTATACGACCCTTTGACATGGTAATGAGCCAATCTTAGGAAGCCTGAGGAGTGACCAGGATTTCCCCTCTGAAGGATTTCCCCTCTGGCGGTTCCTCACGCCCTCTTATTGTCTTCTCTCGTCTTTGTCTGCTTGTTTATTGTCTTTCTGCTTGTCTGTATTTGTCTGTCTTTGTATGTTTGTCTGTATCTCTGTCTATGTGCCTGTCTGCCTCCCTGCCTCTGTCTTTCTTTCTTTCTGCCTGCCTCTCTGCCTGTATGCCTGTCTGCCTGTTGTCTGTCAGTCTGTTTGTCCATATTAGTATGTTTTGACTGTCTGTCTCTGTCCCTGTTAGTCTAGTCTTTTCTTGTGTAGTTTTGTCTGTCTGTCTTCTTTCCTGTCTGCCTTTCAGCCTCTCTGCCTGCCTGCCTGCCTGTCTATTTTGTGTGTTAAGTCCCAGTCAGTCTGTCTGTCTGTCTGTCCATCTGTCACCTAAGTTAGTTTGTCCCACTCTCAGTCTGTTAGGCTGTCTGTCTGCCTGCCTGTCCGCCCACCATCCCTTCCTCTCGCTTATTCTATGTTGACTCTTTATTCTTTTCCTTTCTTATATTCCCGTTGTGTCCTCCAGCCATTCTTTCGATTCCTCTTTAAAGCTTTCCTTTATTTATCTCTTGCCTCCCTCGCCCGAAGTCTTCTTCCTTCATCCCTAAAGAACTAGGAATGTCGATAGAGGAAAACTAGACTATTTCTTATTTATTTGAGGGTTTTTTTGGGTTCAATTATAAGGTTGTAAAGCTTTCGATGCTTTATATTATTCTATAGCATATATCTGTTACTTTGTCATGAGGCGAAGGAACAAAATATTGATGCATGACACACACACACACACACACCCCAACACACCACACACACACACCACAACACACACACCCCAAACACACCCCACACACAAAAACACACAAACCACGATAGTTACCTTCACGATGGTCTAGTGGATAGAGCGTTGGCGCGCCATTCTGTGGTTAGCCGGTTCGAGTCCTCGCTTGATCCCGGGGATTCTTCATTGCCAAATTTAGGCAGTTACTGTGCCCCTTGAGGAAGGGGATGGGGGGGATGAGGTCCCAGCACTACCCAAAGATCGGTCATAAGGAGCTCTAAGCTCGCTCCGGGAGGGTGAAACTAGTGATATCGTGTCCGGGTCACGTGGACAAGACCATGGGTGAATGACACACACACACACACGCACACGACCGCACACGCACACCCCAACACACACACACACAACACACACAGCTACAATGGATACAAATATAAAGTTATGGGGCTACAACAAAGGCAGAAAATACATATTTGATAAGAGCATCCGGTCACTGTGAGCGGACGCTAAACAACCAGTGATTTAAAAAAAAAAAAAATTGGTTTTGTATGGGGAGTGCGCGCGCGCGCGTGTGTGGGGGTGTGTGGTGTGTGTGTGGGGTGGGGGGGGGGGGGGGTAGAGAAAGAGAAGAGAGAGAGAGAGAGAAGAGAAGGGACGAGGAGAGAGAGAGGGTGGAGAGAGGGAGAGAGAGAGGATGAGAGAGCGAGAGAGAGAGAGAGAGAGAGGAGAGAGAGAGGGGGGGGGGGGAACGTTTATGGTAGGATGGTTTTTTTACATGAAAGCGGACTGACCAAGGAGATGGAGGGTAATACAATAAAATAAGAACCAGCAACACTTAATGCATAGAAAATTACTCTGTTGACCAAAATATTATTGATAAAAGAGTACAGAACCCCATCTTATAGCCGTTAACGCATTTCAAGCGGTAACTTATGCGAATCGGGGCACATAACGAGCGTGAGGCGAATAATAGCCATCCCAGGAGACCAGTGCCACGAATATCAGAGCATCTCGTGTCTCATTAGTCGCGTTCCGGAGACGACGAGGCGAAGGTCCCTTATCCGACTCAGCGACGATCCTTTGTCCGACCCCACGCTAATTACTTTCCAACGGCGAGGCACTGAAGACGGGTTGGGTAGGCGTGAGTTTAAAATGGGGCAAAGAGAGAGAGAGAGAGAGAGGAGAGAGAGGAGAGAGAGGAGGAGAGAGGGGAGAGGAGAGGAGAGGGAGAGGAGAGAGGAGAGAGAAGAGAGAGAGAGAGAGGGGAGAGGAGGAGAGGAGGGGAGAGAGAGAGAGAGAGAGAGAGGAGAGAGAGAGAGAGAGAGACGAGAGAGAGAGAGAGAGAGGGTTTGAGAGAGAGAGAGAGAGAGAGGAGAGAGAGAGGGGAGAGAGAGAGAAAAGGGGAGGGGCGAGAGAGAGAGAGAGGGGAGAGAGGGGAAGAGAGAAGAGAGAGAGAGAGGGGAGAGAGAGAGAGAGAGAGAGAAGAGAGAGGGAGAGAGAGAGAGAGAGGAGAGAGAGAGAGAGAGAAGAAAAGAAGAGAGAGAGAGAGAGAGAAAGAGAAGAGAGAGAGAGAGAGAGAGAGAAAAAGAGAAAATGAAGAAAGATGAGAAGAGAGATGGAGAGAAAAAGAGGAGGAAAATGAGAGAAGAGAGAGAGAGAGAGAGAGAGAGAAGAGAGAGAGAGAGAGAGAGAGAGAGAGAGAGAGAGAGAGAGAGAAGAGGAGAAGAGAGAGAGAGGGGAGAGAGGAGAGAGAGAGAGAGAAGAGAGAGGAGAGAGAGAGGAGAGAGAGAGAGAGAGAGAGGACGAGAGAGAGAAGAAGAGAGAGAGGAAGAGAGAGAAGAGAGAGAGATGAGAGACAAAGAGGATCGAGAAGGTAAGGGATGAGAGACCGTTTTAAAAAAAA
>JACEEZ010004768.1:20000-25061 GCA_016584305.1 Chionoecetes opilio | reverse complement strand
TCAGTACAAGCACTGTAAAACGTGACTTTAAATTTTTTAAAACTGGCTTTGTCAACGCTTTGGAAGTCAAGATAAATCACATCTACTGCTTTCGTCTCATCGAACGTGCTGTATACATCATTAAAAAAGTCTAGCAGATTTGTGAGGCAAGAACGTTTATTACGAAAGCCGTGCTGGGAGTTTTTTATCAGAATATTTTCTTCTAAGAATTTTACCACATTGTCTCGTATTACTGTTTCCATTAATTCACAGACTACGGATGTGAGGCTGATCGGTCTGTAGTTGTTCGGTTGTGTCAAATCACCTCTTTTCTGTATTGGAGTAACATTTGCAAGTTTCCAATCGCTAGGGACTTTACCGGAATTTAGGGATTTGTTAAAAAGTATTGAAAGAGGTTTGCAAATCTGGTGCTTCGCTTCCTTTAAAACTCGCGGTGCAATACAGTCTGGCCCGGGGGATTTGTTAACTTTAAGTTTATCTATTGCTTTTATTATTGTTTTTTCAAGGAATTCGCAACTCATCAACGGAATTACGTTACATTGATCGCAGCCCACTTCTTCCATTCCATTTATATCTTCAACTGTAAAAACAGAAGCAAAGTAATCATTTAATACTTCAGCCATCTCGATTTCATTATTAGTAAGATTACCGTTTTCAAGTGCAAGTGGACCTATGTTCGCTGTGATAACTTTCTTCTTGCGCACGTAACTGAAAAATTCTTTGGGGTTTGATTTACTGATACTTGCAATATATAATTCAAGATCTTTATTACTTTTCTTTATCAACTTTTTCGTATCGCGCCGTAGTCTTTCGAACTCTATTTTATAATTTTCATTTTGAGATGACATGTATAAGGTAGTATAAGGTAGGCCCGTTTTTTCTGTAAAAGCCCAGATTCGATTTGTCTGTTCCACCACTTGGGTTTATTTTTATTTTTACATGGATGTCTTTTACCGACTGGAACACAAGACTTTACAGTATTGTTCAAGATATCGTTAAATATCAGAGGAGGAGGAGGAGGAAGAGGAGGAGGAGGAGGAGGGACACAGATGGAGATGGATTTGAATTTGTGATATATGCTGTTGTTGTTTTGTTGTTGTTTTGTTGCTACTGTTATTGTCCAAATAACAGGCAGCAGAGAAAGAAAAGAGAGAGAGAGAGAGAGAGAGAGAGAGAGAGAGAGAGAGAGAGAGAGAGAGAGAGAGAGAGAGAGAGAGAGAGAGAGAGAGAGAGAGAGAGAGAGAGAGAGAGAGAGAGAGAGAGAGAGAGAGAGAGAGAGAGAGAGAGAGAGAGAGAGAATGAATGAGAGAACAAAAATTGAATCCTGTTTTTTTTTCTTTTTACAAAGCACCAACAAAAGCGACATTAGCAATAACCACCACCACCATCACAACAACAACAACAACAACCACAAATTTCACCTAAGGGAAGTTTTTCACGCTTCCCTAGTCTCACCTCTAGCGCATCCAATCAAATTATTATACAGTCGAATATCAAACCGACAAATATTATATTGCTAAGTGAATAATCATAAAGAACATGTAGATGATTAAGATAACAAGGTGCAAGACTGTCGAAATGCAAGGGAAGGGAAGGGGAAGGGAGGGGAAGGAAGGGGCAGGGAAGAGAAGGGAAGGGAAGGAAGGGAAAGGGTAGGTGAAGGGAAGAGAAGGAAGGGGAAGGGAAGGAAGGGAAAGAGAAGAGTTGGGATGGGAAGGAAGGGGAAGGGAAGGGAAGATGAAGGGAAGGTGAAGAGAAGAGAAGGAAGGGGAAAGGAAGGAAGGGGAAGAGAAGATAAGGGATGGGAAGGAAGGGGAAGGGAAGGGAAGGGAAGGGAAGGTGAAGGGAAGAGAAGGAAGGGGAAGGGAAGGAAGGGGAAGGGAAGGGAAGGGAAGAGAAGGGAAGGGAAGGAAGGGGAAGAGAAGGTGAAGGGAAGAGAAGGAAGAATACTATAAGGAAGAGAAAAAAACAAATACAAGACAACGAAGAGATGATAATGAAAGAAAAGTGGAATTATTAAAGGATCAAAGGAGAAGAGGAAGATGGAATGACAAAGAAAGGAAGGAGAAAATGTAGAAAGAAGCAAGAGGAATAAAGGTGTGGAGAAATATTTAGGCGCTGAGGAAACGTAAGAAGGAAATACACGAAGAGCGTGAGGAAAGAAAACAAGGAATAAAGAAGAAAAGGAAACAAATGGAGGGCGTGAGGGAAGTTAGAACCGGTAATATAATGATGAGAGAGAGAGAGAGAGAGAGAGAGAGAGAGAGAGAGAGAGAGAGAGAGAGAGAGAGAGAGAGAGAGAGAGAGAGAGAGAGAGAGAGGGGAGAGGAGAGAGAAGAGAGAGAGAGAGAGAGAGAGAGAGTATGGTAAGGAGATAAAGGGGAAAATGTGGAGACACGAAGAGAAATGGAGGGGAAAGAGGAGATAGGTCAGGTTTAGAAATGACGGAAATGTATGATGGTAAAGGGAGTGACAGGAGGATAGGAGGGAGGGAGAAGGAGGGAAGGAGTAAAGGAGAAGGGAGGGAGGGGAACGAGGGAGGGAGAGGGGAAGGAGGGAAGGAGAGGGGAAGGAATAAAGCGTAAAGAAGAAACCAGCCACGGAGACTCAGAAAGAAGAATAAGATCAAGACAATCCTAATGCTACACTGTCCCTTTCTCTTTGTCAAGTTGTGAGTCAAAACAAGACCTGAAGCAACCTGGATAGAGTCAGAACCTTACCTGTTGTTGTGTGTTTGTTAACCAGTGATGCAAAAGATAAAACGCGATGTATACACGTGGATAGAGGAATGTTTGTTTGTGGATAGGGACAGGATGGGTAGGAATTTAAGGGAAAAAAAAGATGAAGTGGAAAGATAACACAAAAACATGACAGAGACGAAAGAGAATAGCAAATAGGAAACGGGAGAGATGAATTGAATGAAAGGCTTAAAAGTAATGGAGAGAAGGGTAGGAGAAAGGGGAGCAAAGAGAGAAGGAGAATGGGAAAGGGATGGAGGAAGGGAGGGGGAAGCAGGAGCCCATTTATAAAAGCCATCTGACCCTTTCTCCATAAACCTGTGCGGACCTTCACCAAGTTTGAGTGATTAGCGACCTTGGGAGAAGAAGAAGAAGAAGAAGAAGAAGAAGAAGAAGAAGAAGAAGAAGAAGAAGAAGGACTACAAAGAAACGCAGAACAAAAACAAAAAAACCGCAAAATCTTCATATATGTCCTTTTAAGAGTTACAGGAACTACACTTTTTGAACCACATGGGATAAAGCAGAAGGAAAAATGGCAAAGTCTGACATGCGATTAATACTTGTAATGTAAGGAGAAAATAATAGCATCTGTCTCCTTTATTATATATCAACTTCAACAAAATCAAAGAAGCGTTTTGAATGTCAAAATATAAAGAAAAAGAAGAGGCAGAGACTGTGGTGAAGGGTGGGAAAGGAAAGTTAAGAGAGAGAGAGAGAGAGAGAGAGAGAGAGAGAGAGAGAGAGAGAGAGAGAGAGAGAGAGAGAGAGAGAGAGAGAGAGAGAGAGAGAGAGAGAGAGAGAGAGAGAGAGAGAGAGAGAGAGAGAGAGAGAGAGAGAGAGAGAGAGAGTTTCCATGAAAACGATAAAAAATGACAGAAAAAAAGTTAGAAAGGAAGTGAGTGAAGAAAGGACAGACAGACAGACAGACAGACAGACAGACAGACAGAAAGCAAACTCTGAACACCAATTACGATGTAAATCACCCTTAGTTGTCCTCAGCCTCAAACGAGAAAGTGAAGAAGAGAAGGAAAAGGAAAGGGCGGGAAGGGGGGGGAGAGAGGAGCCGCTGTGGTTACGTGAAGGGACGAGACACACAGGTGGGAGTGACAGGTGGGTTAGGGGGGAAGGAAGCGGAAGGAAGGAGGTAGGGAAGGAGTTGGCAAAGTAGAGGAGTTGAGGGCAGGAGGAGGAAGAGTTGACATGGAGTGGAGGAGTTTGGCGCGCGAGTTGGTAGAAGACACAAAGGTTGTTTTGAGTGGGATGGTGCGAGAGGGAGGATGAGAGGGGAGAGGAGAGGGAGAGGAGAATGAAAGGGAGAGGAGAGACACGGGGCAGACGCTACTGACGGAGGGCGAGATGATGAAGTAACAAGGAAGTAATAGAGTGATTCCTCGCCTGACTCCTCCTGCAGTGCAAGTCTTGATGGAAGGGAGGGAGGGAGGGAGGAAGAGGGAGGGAAGGAGGGAAAGTCAGGCACTTCGTTACGTATTCATAGCTTCATCTCTCTCTCTCTCTCTCTCTCTCTCTCTCTCTCTCTCTCTCTCTCTCTCTCTCTCTCTCTCTCTCTCTCTCTCTCTCTCTCTCTCTCTCTCTCTCTCTCTCTCTCTCTCTCTCTCTCTCTCTCTCTCTCTCTCTCTCTCTCTCTCTCAACATATGTAACTAATCGCATTTAGCTTCCCTGAATCTTAAATCTTAAATCAAAGGAAATACAAATTATTCTCGTCTCTGAATTCATATTTACAAAAAATATTACACCGCAGAACAACGATCGCACAGATGACGCAGATTTGTCGTGCAAAAAACGTGGTATTTGCATTTTGTATGGAACACTTTAGATTAATATTAATGGCGATTAAGCAGGGTGGTGATGACAGACAGACGTGTGTGTGCCGGTGTGAGGCGCCGCGTGATGGTGCGGCGGAGGAATGGGTGTCGTGTGTGTCGTGGCTTCTAATTAGGCGCCTAAGTTCCCTGGCAGCCTTGAAAAGCACAGCAAGGAAGAGGAATCACGGCCCTGCACATCACCTATTACACGCCAACACCACCTCTGAATAGCACGCTCCTGGGACACCTTGAGCCGCTACCCCAGCCTTCCCTCCACCACCACCACTACCACCACCACCACATCCACCACATCCACCACCAACACCATCACAACCACCCTCTGCCTCCCTGATGAGCTGTTTGTCCCGTCACTCTCGCGGCCAAGACGAGTGCGCCGCCAGTCACGCGTCAGGGATCTCCGCCAAGAGGTGAAGGATCAGGCACGCGAGGCCACGGTTCCCCGCCGCCCGTTGCTCCTCATCAAGACATACAGGTAGAT
>JACEEZ010004768.1:12500-17500 GCA_016584305.1 Chionoecetes opilio | reverse complement strand
TTTCTTCATGCTTTTTTTCAATAGTAAATCGGATAATAGGTTGTGTCTTGTATTCTTGAAATTCTCAGATGGTTGAAAGGTGGATCGTTGGAGGAGTTCACTGTTTGACTGTCTTTACTCATACTAAATCAACTTCCCCCTCCGTAACTGCGGTTCTATTTAATGATTTATTAGGTCACATACCAAAGTCAGTTAATATAAATTGTTGAGATGACGATGAAGAAAGTTGGGGAGAAGACCTCGGGAAATATTGGTCCGAGGCTGAAATGAAGAACGGCGAGAAATGCGGCACAGATGTGATGGTATTCGTTATGTGACGTTATTCCATGTGACGTTTGGTTTGCTTGACTCACACACTCGTTGGCAGCCTCGCGAGTCGGAGTCAGCCTGTCGTGCCTTGCTAAACTTTCGTCAGGAGTCGAGAAAATGTCCTAATTCATCACATTCGAGTTTGTCAACTTTTCTGGCAACTATCTTGTTAGGCGCTAATAGTCTTGATATTTACTTTTCCTTCCATTATCACACACACACACACACACACACACACACACACACACACACACACACACACACACACACACACACATACACACACACATACACACACACACACACGCACACACACACACACACACACACACACACACACACACACACACACACACACAGGTAACTACCCAGCTATGTCTTTGCCTTTCACTCACCTCAGCTTCATTACACATACAAGAGCATAATGTGAATTAGTCATACAATTACATATGCTTTTTTCACTATTATTTTTGATCCATACGAAGTGGGTTACATTGTTGAGGAAATCATATTTGTTTGCACGGTCTCATTTTTAAATCATGAACATTCATCGTTCAAACACTTCCTTTTGTTTAATGTCAAGTTAAAGATTTTATTGAGCATGCATTTTGCATATTTAATTTTATATCTTGTGTATTTCTATTTAATTTTATTAGTTTCTACATGTTTTACATTCAGTGTTGGGGCGAGTGGGGTGGTGGGCGCGGCCTGGCGGGCAGAGGGAAGGGCCGAACCATGCATGGCAATCAGGCACACAAGGTGACCAGAGTTGTTAAGATAAACTTTACGAGAAGCGGTAATCACAAGACACGCTTTGAGGATGAAAATATGAATCTCCGTACAACTTTCCTTTCCTTGAAGACAATGTACATCGTTAGCAGCAAGAATACCACGTCGGTGTTGCAGCACCCGCCTCAGACGCTCAACACCGCCCTAGTGTTGTTTGGCGTTAATAAACAATTTGTTTAGAAAAACCCTTCACTGTTTCTTTGTTTCCAGCCTCTGTTTGTGGCTTTACGAACTGCCTATTCACATGTATTTTCTTTCAATGTACATAATAGTTATACATTTCTTTACTCATATTTTATAATGAAAAATTTACATAAAGCACAGAGTGTTATGACATGCGATGAATTATATCTATCATCCATCAATATCTATCTATCTATCTCTATCTATTTATCTATTTATCTATCTAACCTATATCCATATATATATATATATATATATATATATATATATATATATATATATATATATATATATAATATATATATATATATATATAAATAAATTATATATATATATATATATATATATATATATATATATATATATATATATATATATATATATATATATAAGTGTTAGTCCAGGGCAGCCCAGCCAGCCTGGCAGTAGGCATGGAGAAGTGGGAGGGAGGCAATGAAAACTAAAATACACTGAGGCGTTTATCTTGCTGCTTAATACTGTTGCACGTGAGGGGAATGAGCTTCACGAGCAGGATATTATTTTACTTGGGCCCGTGGCGGTTCCTGACGGGCGGGAAGCGGCGTGAAGGCAGCGGCACCGAGGCAGCGTGGGGGAGGCGGGGCAGCGTGGGGAGGCGGGGCAGCGTGGGGGAGCGGGGCAGCGTGGGGGAGGCGGGGCAGCGTGGGGGAGGCGGGGCAGCGTGGGGAGGCGGGGCAGCGTGGGGGAGGCGGGGCAGCGTGGGGGAGGCGGGGCAACGGTGGGGGAGGCGGGGCAGCGTGGGGGAGGCGGGGCAGCGTGGGGGAGGCGGGGCAGCGTGGGGGAGGCGTGGCAACGGGGGGGAGGCGGGGCAGCGGGGGTCAGGCGGGGCAGCGGGTGTGAGGCGGGGCAGCGTGGGGGAGGCGTGGCAGCGTGGGGGAGGCGTGGCAGCGGGGGGGGTGGGGCTGGGGGCTGGCAGCGTGGGGAGGCGGGGCAGCGTGGGGGAGGCGGGGGAGCGGGGCAGCGTGGGGGAGGCAGGGCAGCGAGGGGGGGGGGGGGAGGCGGGTCACCGTGGACTGTCAGGGGCCACAGGAGATCACCAACGACCAGGGGCACCAAGTTTCACTACACTCGATTAGGAGCAGGAAATAATGGCGGCGTTGATGGAGATATCGGTGATGTGATGGCCTAGTGGACGACATTGGCACGATCTGGCAGGGGCGCGCCTCGTTAAATATCGGAGGGTAACAAACATAGAATAGATAATCCGATTGTACGTTCACACGGCAATAAATGGCATTCAGGTCAATCTCGCCCGTTCTCAACAGCCTTTAATTCGTGTGCCGAGTCCCGCCTCTCCGCCCCTGCCGCCACTGAGGGAAGAAGGATGGCGGGGCGGGGGGGTGAGGGGAGGGGGGGCACGAGAGGTATCAGACACTACAGAATGAGCTGCGTCAGGAAGAGAAAGAAGGTAATTAGTTTTTAAGGCAAGTTTTTCCTTGTAAATGTCGGAAGAAAAAGGAAGAGTTTTCCACCAAGCACACGGAGGCGAGGAGCACGTAAGGCATAGACACGGCTATAGGAGACTTACGCAGTGTACAACTATAGTGTATCATTAGCACCGGTGGCTTTATGTACATATTTTTGCACCGGAAATATTTTACGTTCTTTGGATATGACACGAAAATCTCCGGAACTTCGTGCATATCTGTGAAATTTCCTTGCAGACCTCCAATACTCTCTCTCTCTCTCTCTCTCTCTCTCTCTCTCTCTCTCTCTCTCTCTCTCTCTCTTCTCTCTCTCCTCTCTCTCTCCTCTCCTCTCTCTCTCTCTCTCTCTCTCTCCTCTCTCTCTCTCTCTCTCTCTCTCTCTCTCTCTCTCTCTCTCTCTCTCGAGAGTTCCACTCGAGTAATTCCACTGAATTAGCAGTCTACCATATCTGTCAGAACATTTACAATGCACTGGACAATAAAATGCTACAAATAACAGTTTTTTGTGACCTCACAAAAGCATTTGACACAATTTCTCACACAATCTTATTACACAAATTATCTATCTATGGAATACGTGGTAGTGCTCACAACTGGTTCAAAAGTTATTTAAGTCATAGAAAGCAATATACATCATATAATAATACATCATCTCCTTATAATGACATCACATGTGGAGTACCCCAGGGTTCAATTCTTGGTCCTGTGCTTTTTTTAATATACATAAATGACATCATTCGTAGCAGTAATAAACTTGAATTCATACTTTTCGCTGATGATACCACAATCTTTATTCAAGGCCACAATCTTGAAAATATTACAATTACATTGAATGAAGAATTAAATAAAGTTTCAAATTGGATTAAGAGCAACAAATTAACTTTAAATATTAATAAAACTTGCTTTATGGTCTCCAGTCCCCTTATGACTCAGCCAGTACACACACAAATAAAGATAAATAATCTATCATTACATGAGGTTTTCGAATTTAAATTTCTAGGGATATATATAGATAGTAAGTTGAAATGGAAAGAACATGATTGATATGGTGAAATCTAGGATATCGTTATACACAGGCATACTTTACAGACTAAGGCACTATTTGAATGTAAAATGTTTACAAGTTTATTTTACCCTAATATATCCACATCTTTTATATTGTTCATCTTTATGGGGAGGTGCCTATAAAACCTTCATTGACAGCCTCTTTATTAGTCAGAAAAAGTTGTTACGTGTTATGTTCTTTAAAAATCGTTATGACCATACCATCAGTATTTTCCGAGACTTCAAGTTATTAAAGCTTCCAGATATCATACTCCTTCAAACCAATCTTTTTGTACATAAATCCATACACTCTTTACCTTTAGACCTTGGCTTTAGAGCAATACCCTACAATGTAACCCGAAGACCACATGATTTACGTATACCATTGTGCAGGACATCACATGCACAACAGAGTATCTTGTCAAGAGGAACTAAAAGCTGGAACAACTTACCAGAACATTTTATTACTGATGAAAACTTAAAATCTTTCAAACGTAACTTGATAAAGAGCATGCTTGACAAATACAATGAAAATTTATAAACTCTTTACAACCATAAATGTCATATTGTGTTTTTTTTTTATGGTTATTAAGATTTTTTTTTTTATGCATTTAAAATGATTGGTTTACTATTGTTAACTTCCATATTATCATCCATAAAATGTTATATTTTCAAAATGGCCTGACCAGTCCCTTGCTATGTTATTATGTATTATAGCTTTCAGGTCCTATAAAAGCTTCGGCTTATTGGACCTGGCTTTATCACTATATGTAATATGTTCATATGTACAAAACTACATGGCCAAATAAATATATCAATATCAATATCTCTCTCTCTCTCTCTCTCTCTCTCTCTCTCTCTCTCCACTTTCATTAACTATGTCATATTCATACTTTTTCAGTCTAATTAACTTGAGAACAAATTACGAGTGTGTATAAACAGGTTAACACTTGTTCACAAACTATACAGAAAAAAACTCACAAACACACAAAAATACAAACACGCACGCACACAAAATACATACACACACACACATCTTAGTACGTAAGAAGAAGAAAACAGGAACAGGAAGGGAAACAGAGTCAAGCTAATTAAGTTTTCACCTTACCAATCCTGTCACGAAAATGTAAATTGTAAGTGGGGTGAAAAAACACAATTTACAAGCACCTTCGCATTTCCTTAAGGTGGGTGTGTGTGTGTGTGTGTGTG
>JACEEZ010004768.1:0-10000 GCA_016584305.1 Chionoecetes opilio | reverse complement strand
CCGGAAACAAATAAACACAAATTAAGTCTGTGAGGAAGTGGTAATATAATACGATTAGAAATTAAATCAAACGAAATGCAAATACGAACAAATATGTATAATTTGAATAATCCGGGAGCATGGGAAAGCAATACAGTGTAAGTTAAAGAAGGGTTTCCATGAAAACGGGGACGACGCACACACTCAAACCGAATGCAACACATTTCAAACTCTTCTAGTTAATTTAGGAAAAAAATACTAACCCGTTGAAAAGGCCAAACCAAAACACTTTTCATGATAAATGAAAGCCGCGGAGCAACGTGTTCCCTGCAGCCAGCGTAGAGGCGGAGCAAGAAGGCAATGAACGCAGCGTGCGGGGCAAAGCACAACAAGCCCGTCGGCAGCCACGTGTTTACAAGCCCAGTCATTGATTCCTGATGTGAATAAGCCACTAATGACACAGCTGGGTCAATGGCTGGGTCTGGCTCGTTTGTGGGTATTTACGCACCGTGTGTCCGCTTTCAAGTATTAGTTTTTGTTACAAATGTGTTAGACGATAATTATTCTCCTACTCGTATATTCCTTTCCTTATATACAGGTAACTCTTCTGTCTTTTCTCTTCTCTTCTATTCTCTCTCATATTTATCCACCCACTTTCCATTGCATTTTTTCTCCTTTTCCTCGTTCTCTCGCCTTCCATCCTTTCCTCTCTCCTCTCTCCCTGTTCCCGCTGTTGGCAGGGCTCAAGGCAGGGGAGGGGAGGAACAGGGGAGGGAAGTCTTCCTTTCTGATCACAGGAAATATATTACTGCCTAGAGACACAGAGCTTCCCCTCTGGAGATCATGCTGCCAAACTTCCCTTTAATTGTATAATTACTGTGTGTGTGGTGTTTCGTGTGTGTGTGTGGTGTGTGTGTGTGTGTGTGTGGTCTGTGCGTGTGTGTGTGTGTGTGTGTGTGTGTGTGTGTGGGGGGTGTGGTGTGTGTGTTGGTGTGGGGGTGTGTGTGTGTGTGTGTGTGTGTGTGCGTCGTGCGTGTGTGTGTGTGTGTGCGGTTCTTTGTGTTTACACACGCGCAGTTGTGTGTCTGGCTATGACTGAATCGACAGATATTTCCATGAACTCAATATGCAAACAAAATGAGTGTTGATTTGCTTACTGTATATGAGAGAGAGAGAGAGAGAAGAGAGAGAGAGAGAGAGAGAGAGGAGAGAGAGAGAGAGAGAGAGAGAGAGAGAGAGAGAGAGAGAGAGAGAAGGAGAGAAGAGAGAGAGAGAGAGAGAGAGAGAAGAGAGAGAGAAGAGAGAGAGAGAGGGAAGAGAGAAGATGAACGAACACAACAACACACACACACACACACACACCACACACACCACACCACACACACACACACACACACCACACACACACCATATCTACTCCCTACATCATCTAAACTCTTCCAATTCTCCTCTTATGTGGGGTTTTCCACTACATATAAAACAGAGGAAACACAACACACGCCAAGATACACATGATACTTATACCCGCGCCCTGGGAGTGTTGCTATGCAGGTTATATTAATGTGTATTGGGTTCTGGGTCTCGTCCCTCAGCGCCGGGAACCCGTGATCCGCGAGAGGGCGGCTATAATAGTGGTGAGAGTTGGCGACGCGGGGAAAACTCTTCGGTGACAGCTTGCCATTGTACACTTATATAATTATTGTGAGGGGAATTACTTTAGAGATGTGTAAGGGAAGGAGGGAGGGAGGAGGAGGGAGGGAGGGAAGGAGGATGGAGGAAGGAAGAGGAAGGAAGGAAAAGGAAGGAAGAGAAGGAAGGAAGGTAGGAAGGATAGGAAGAAGGAGGGGAAGAAGAGGGAAGAAGGAAGGAAGGAAGGAAGGAAGAAGGAGATGGAAGGAAGGAAGAACGGAAGGAAGGAAGGATGGAAAATATGAAAGGGAGGAGGGAAATGAAGAATGAATGAAGGAAGGAAGGAAGGAAAGAAACAGAGAATGAAGGAAAGAAATAAGGAAGGAAAAAAGAAGGGAAAGGAAAATGAAAAGGAATCCAAAAGTCCTATCGTGTTTAATCTATTTAACTATTGAATAAAGGAGCGATAGATGTAAGATAAACAAGAAAGACATATGTAAAGAAACAAAGTAGAGTAAATTTTCTTCCTGAGTTTTATTTTGGAAAGAAAATTAAAATCAATTCTGCACATGACAAAATAAGTACAAACAATGAGCATGGAAAGACAAAACATTAATGTCGAGACTCAAAACGAATGAGTAAATACTACGTACCTCCATGCAGAGCATAATAAACAAACAAGCAAACAAGTCTACCTCCAGCCTTTTGAGCCCAAAAATATATCCATAGGTANTACGTAAATCATACAATTATGTAAAATCTTAAGTATATTATATACAAAAGACAATACGTAATACATTTGTGTACTACAAAGGAAATATAAAAAAGTTAACCCATAGGCTGTGAAGGGATTAGTATCCATAATGTAAACAGGGACCTCGCCTCACCTCATGTCGCTGTACCCAGACTATCCTTGCCTTAATGAAATCCAGATCCTCTTCAAATATATTGATATTGTAATAATGATCAAATAAATGTCTAACCAAAGTCATAAAAAGACCTTCGGTATAAAAATAAATGTTGTATTTAATGATAGGATTGCTTCATCTAATCAGTCTTTTAAAAAATCTAGCTTGTATAAGGGCTGTGAGATGCCTTAATAATAATTTATTACAGTTTTCAGCAGTGATGTGGCTGCTGGCATATGTAGGCACTCCCGACATGAGTTTTAAACCATTATTGTATGCAACATTAAACGCTTTAAAAATATAAGATTTAAAAACTGAGGCATCATTCCATAGGGCCAAGCCATATTCAGGACATCAGTAAGAGTTAAATAAAAACAAAAGAACATTAAAATCTAAAAACTTAAAATCCCTATATACACTATTAAAAGATGAGTCAAATGAATTCAACCGAAAGTCGATGTCATCAGTATCTTTAAAATTGAAGGAAATAGTGTGTCCTAAGTATTTGAAGCAGCTCACAACGTTTAATTCATCACCATTAAATTTTATACTACCCGGTACAATTTGTTTTCTTAAATTAAATCTCATACATCTAGTTTTTTCTTTGTTTATCACAAGTTTGTGATTTTCAATTTCCTAACATAAACAATTGTATAATACCTCCATGTCGTCTCTTGACGCAGCCAGGAGAACCAGATCATCAGCGTAACCTACAATATTGAGTCTGTGGACACCAAGCCTACAGCCTGTGTCCAAGCTGGAAACTTTTTCAATAATGTCATTTATATAAAAAATAAATATAAATGGGGATAAAACACCTCCCTGCCTTACTCCCTGTTCAATGAAATAAAATTCACTCTTAGACTGATGCCATCTGACTTGTGCTTGTTGGTTTCTAAAATAGTGCATTAATGTGAGGGTCAGATCAACAGGTATACCTGAGGATAACAGTTTCTTACCAAGCAGGAAATGGTCTATTCTATCGAAGTAGTAGTAGTAATAATAGTAGTAGTAGTAGTAGTAGTAGTAGTAGTAGTAGTAGTAGTAGTAGTAGTAGTAGTAGTAGTAGTAGTAGTAGTAATAGTAGTAGTAGTAGTAGTAGTATTGATGTTATCATTATTATTATTAATATTATTATTACTAATATTTGTATTATTATCTTTTTATTATTATTATTATTATTATTATTATCATTACGATTATTGTTATTTAATCCATTGATATTTATTATATTACTATTATTGTTATTATCATCATCACTATATTATCATTATCAATGCTATATATTGTTATAGTATCATTATAATTATACTATTTTTAAGTAATTCATATTTTAAAGTAGCTATGAAGTTTCAAACTTCACAGTCATCATTATTCCCATCATTATTTTTATTATCGATGTATTAATATTATTATTATCTTTATTAAAATTTTATAATAATATTATTATTATTATTATTATTATTATTATTATTATTATTATTATTTATTATTATTATTATTATTATTATTATTATTATTATTATTATTATTTATTATTATTATTATTATTATTATTATTATTATTATTATTATATTATTATTATTATTATTATTATTATTATTATTATTATTATTATTATTATTATTATTATTATTATTATTATTATTATTATTATTATTATTATTATTATTATTATTATTATTATTATTATTATTATTATTATTATTATTATTATTATTATTATTATTTTATTATTATTATTATTATTATTAATTATTATTATTATATATTATTATTATTATTATTATTATTATATATTATTATTATTATTATTATTATTATTACTATTATTGTTATTATTATATTGTCATTTATATAATTGTAATAGTATTATCATTATTATTAATATTAATACTTTTATTATTAATATTATTACTTTTATTATTAATATTAACATTGTTAGTACTTAACTTAACTTTGTCATTTTGTGGTGTGTTTTTTGTCTGTATGCCTCCGGGTGATAATACAATTAGTATTAGTATTTTAATTGTTATTATTATTGTTACTATCATCATTGGTTATTATTATTAGTTTTACTATTATTATCATTATCATTATTATAATCATTATTATAATAATAATTATTATTTATATTTTCATTTTTTGTTGCTATAATTATTTCATTTAGTGTTATGTTATGAAATGATTAATGATAATAATCATACCAAACCATGTATATGTATGCATGTATATATATTTTTATATAAATCTCAAAATTTGTCTGTCTGTCTGTCTGTTCGTTATAGACTCGGCTACAGATGGCCAAAACCCCACATGCCGCACATATTTGGAATCCTCATGACCCAGCGGAGAACATAGGCTATGTTTCGATGGGCGTGGCCGATCCTGGTGGGCGTGGCCAGCAAAAACAACCTAAAAACGACTGTGGCTGCTATAGTCTCTGCTGGAACATTTTCTCTAGAATTCATACTAGAGAGAATGAACATTTTATGGGGATACTATTATTAATTTTAGTAAATCAAATTATTTTATTTTTCAGACTTGACACTGTAGTCCAACAATTGTTGGGCGTGATCGACTTGGGGGGATGGAAGATATTTTGAGGGGCGTGTCCGACCCCGGTGGGCGTGGCAAGCAAAAATAACCTAAAAACAGCTGTAGCGGTTAAACCATGCGAGATAGAGACTTGACTTTATAGTCCAAATTTGTTGGCCGTGATCGACATAAATATATATATATATTATATATATATATATAATATATATATATATATATATATATATATATATATATATTATATATATATTATATATATATATATATATATATATATATATATATATATATATATATATATATATATATATATATTATATATATATATTATCATCTATGTATGATAATTGCGATATGAAAAAAAAAGCCAATAAATATATCAATCAATCTCTCTTTCTCTCGTAAACACAAATCCTATAGAATATATCCCCATATAATATTTTATTTTCGAGTCCTATCTCTCTCCTCTCTCTCTCTATCTCTCTCTCTCTCTCTTCTCTCTCTCTCTCTCTCTCTCTCTCTCTCTCTCTCCTCTCTCTCTCTCTCTCTCTCTCTCTCTCTCTCTCTCTCTCTCTTTATCTATTTATTTCTCTTTTTCACCAACCGGCATGTACTACAGTGTCTAGTTATTCGAGATATCCGCATAACATCCGCATTCATGGATACTGATGTGTTAGGGAATGCGGATGTTGAATATAATGCGAATTTATAGCGGATGCGGATGCGTATTCGGATAACCGGTCTACCTTTATTAAAAATAACGAGGACGAAGAGTGCTAGGACGGAGAGTGTGAGCACATGGGGTTCAAGGATTAGGAATTCAAGAATATGGGATGCAAAAAAGAAGTGTTTTAAGATGGGAAATGCAAGGCCGAAAATACTTGAGACGGAGTGTGCAAGAATGATATGGGTTGATGGAGTGCGAGGACATTAATAGCGAAGACATGGAGTGCGATGATAAGGAATTAGAGAACAAGGATTAGGAGTATGGGCTGTGCGAGGACGAGGAGTGACCAACCTTAAAACTACCCGACATAAAAATTATTGGCTGTTTATGTCGACCATGTGAAATTGAGGAGAACGAGGAGGACATAGAGTGAGATGCCAAGGAATTGAGATTCTGAGAGACGCGAGACAAGAGAGGGGGGAGGGCAGGGAGTGGGAATAAGAGATGTGAACATGACTGACAAAAATATGTAAAATTATATGATGTGCAATGATATGAGATTAAACGAGACCTTATATATATATATATATATTATATATATATATATATTATATATATATATATATATATATATATATATATATATATATATATATATTATATATATATATATATTTGGGGCGTTGTAATGTCCAGTGACTCCATGGATGATCTGGATGGACATCAAGAAACAGCTACATAAGATCACAGCTGTTAGAAACACGATCCTTAGTAGGCTTTTCTTCTGCACTAAGGTGGTAAAGCTGGAGCTGTATAGCTATATAAAGCATATACTATAACTCACTGTGAGCAAGATACATAGTGGATACAGACTTCTGCCTATAAAACCTAGACTATTAGCTCGATTCTGCTCAAGCTTGCTCATAATATTTCTCATAAATATTTCTGGTCAAGGTGATAGTCAAGGTCAAAATTCGTGCATTGTGACCTAGTATCGTTCTGAGTTGACTGATTACTGACTCCTCCTTGACTATTGACCCGATTTTGATTTTGAATTCATTTTTGCTTTTTGCAAATTCAAATTTCAAATTCAAATTTGCTCACAATGTTCCCTACATGTAGGTGGTGCACAAAAATTATGCTCAAGGTCAAGGTCAGAGGTTACATGTTACATTAAAATTTAGAACCACGTTGTCACTTTCTTGCCACAAATAGTGTCCAGGATACAAGAGAATTAGCAATGTCTTTAACTTCCAATAGTCACTAGAAATTTACACGAATGTCTTTATACTGTTAAGTCTTTTTACTGGCACCAGTGCCAGTACTAGTGGAAGCCACTCCTGCCTCAGCAAGTACGCTGGTCCAACCACTGTCTTGAAGAAGAAAGAACACCGAGTGATCTCAGGCCAGCAATTTCAATGTGGAGTCCCTCAAACATTATCACAAAACTTGCCTCTCTCCATATTCAGGCCACATCCACTGTATCTGTTTGGACAGGGCAAAGAGGGGCTGGTCTGCTGCAATAACTGGAGTTTGTCCAGGGTTCAGGAATCTCACTGCCTCTTGGATCTTGTCCATTGCATGTTAGATTGTTGCTACAGAATGAGACTGATCTCTAAGCAGGGGAAGAAGTGACGTAATTGTAACTTCATACGGGGGACTCCTAAAATGTGAGGCATGATGTGCTGCCCATGTGATATTGACAGTGTCATTCACTTCATTGGTAGGAGGAAACTTCTCTAGCCGGGTGAACTCCTCGTCAAGGTGACTTGAACAACTTAGGGTCTGGCAATGACTGGTTTTACAGAAGGATTGAGATTCTTGCTGATATATGCTAGCTTTATATTGGTGTATGATTCTGGAAGCTCAGGAACTTTCTTCACTTTAGATCCTACTTGAGACTGAGGAGGCTTGCGTTTCACTCCTGGACTATCTGCATTGGGGTTCTGGAAAAGCGAAACACCCGTGCCATGGAACAATATACTGGTTGTACAGGCAGTGGGGTTGTGGTCGATATTATAGACAGCTCCAAGTATGAATAGATACTTCATCAAGATTGGAGAGCATACGACTCCATCTTCAACGTACGGATGTATCAAAGCTTCTCCCAGTTGAGATGGGATCTCAAGAACTCTATCATAAGATGTGCACATCCCAATGTCATGTAGCAGCTCAATAAGCTTTCACTTCCTCGTCTTCGAGTATACATAGAAAGTCCAATGTACACTGCCAAGGGAGTCTCCCGCTTTTTAGAGTGCCTATGGCTTGACGTCCCTTCCTTGTATTTGTCAATCAATCAATCATCGGGGGCATACGCTGGGGGGCGCGTCGCCTCGCCCACCCTACGACGTCACTCCTGGGGGTCACCACGAGCGAGTCCCCATGCAGGCTCCTTTCCATATCAAGCAGCTCTGGACAAGAAACATCAACTGGCTCCAGTCACGAGACTTGTGGGCGTCCCCTTGGCCCTACTTCACGCCGGATTGTCTCTTAGAGATACAACCCGATGGGTAGGATCGATTTCAGGGTAGCGTGCCACATGCCCATATAGCCGAAGTTGGCGCTGACGGACTATGAAGGTAATAAGCCTCAATTCAATCTCACGATGCAATCGCTGATTTGGCACGTAATCATCCCAGCAATACCCCATGATCCTGCGAAAACACTTATTACCAAAGGCATCGATTTTTCTCTTCAAGTCTCTATTTAGTGTCCATGTCTCACAACCATAGAGTAAGACAGGGATCATAAGCGACTTAAAGATCCGGATCGTTGTCCTCCTGCACAGGTACCGACAACGCCAAATACTCTTGCTGAGCGAACCCATAACACCGTGGGCTATGCCAATCCGTCGTAAGACTTCTTGACGTGATCCGCCGTCATTATGGACTTCGCCACCAAGGTATATAAAACTTTCAAAGATCTCAATGTCCTCGCCGCACGCATGAGCAGACGGTACTGTTTTATCTAGTAAGCCTCCAAACACCTTGACCTTGGTTTTAAGTCAGGAGACATCAAGTCCCAAAGACTATGCCTCCTCGTGCAGCGCCTAGAGAGCCATCAACAGGACCTCCAGCGACTCAGCAAAGATTACTGCATCATCGGCAAAAACAAGATCAATGATCTTGGTGTTGCCAAGGGATGCTCCACACTCACTTTGATCTACAACATTGCCCAATACCCAGCCCATACAAGTGTTGAAAAGTGATGGGGCAAGGACGCACCCTTGCCTCGCTCCTGTATTCACAGGAAAGAAGCTGGATACACCTCCCCCACACTTCACAGCATTCTCAGTCCCAGAGTACAGACCAATCATCAAACCAATAGTTCTTGCAGGAATCCTGCGAAGTCGCAGAAGATCCCAGAGTGACTCACGATGCACTGAGTCAAACGCCTTCTTGAAATCAACATAAGCTTGAAGCATCCCCTGTCGAAACTCACGTCGGCGTTCCACCAGGACACGAGGCGCTAGGATACGGTCCGCTGTTGACTTACCAGGGTGAACCCAGACTGCTGAGGTCTCTGATGTTTCAGCAGATGACTGCGGATCCGTGGCAGTAATAGATGAGCAAGCACCTTGCCTGGCACGCTAAGCAGTGTAATACTGCGGTAATCTAATACCGCTGTATCTGTCAGAACAGTTGTATTGTAGGAGTTGTGCTATTAGTGCAGTATGACTTGTATTCCCGTAGGATTTGCGTGTCAAAATTGTTTTTTTTTGCATTTCCTGGTTGATTTGGGGTTATACTGTGCGAAAATGGATGGGGCCAAATTTTCGACCCCTGTAAACCCCTTTTGGGGGGCATTTTCTGTCCAGTGGGGTCCCGGAACTGACAATACTACTAACTCCACTAATAATTTGGACCAATCTTTATGATCTTGGTAATATTTCAGGGGTTTCTGATGATGACAAATCCGTTTATGAGACTTTCGAGCTGACCGGAAGTGAATATAATCAATTTACGGCGGAGGCATGACGTCAACGGGGTCTGAACGGGTCCGATCAACAAAATTTGTCACGATGTTAACAACCTTGTCATGTAATACCTCTTTTTCAGGGTTTTCAGGTACAGGAAGCTGAATGGAGCAGTGGTTTTTGTCACCAGACCAATCATTTTAGAGATAATGAATGTCATGAGGTATTTGCCTTTTTTCAAAGCATCAATTATTATTCACACCCAATTCACTGTTCGATAATTGATATGATTTAGAAATGAAGGACAAAGATGCATCATATGTCAAGTATTACTAACATCA
>JACEEZ010004767.1:75000-82500 GCA_016584305.1 Chionoecetes opilio | reverse complement strand
AATAGGTCATATGGCATCCGTTTATCCGCACCATAAAGTATATAGTGAGGAGACTTGCCCGTGGACTCGCAAACTGAACTATTAATGCAAGCCGACACGTAGGGTAACCAATCTTCCCAATTGTCGTGCCAACTGCTTACAACAGGTCTCAACGCGTCAAGGATTTTCCTGTTAACGCGCTCCGCCAGCCCATTTGAGCTTGGATGGTATGCGACCGTGAAAGTCTGCTTAATATTGTACAATGTACAAATCTCCGTAAGCAATGCATTACAGAACTCTGCGCCATTATCACTGAGCAATACTCTTGGTGTGGAATAAGGGCAGAAAAGATGAGTTATTAATGCATGGGCTACAGTCGCAGCTGTTTTATTCTTCACCGGTGCAAGGACTACAAACCTTGAAAAGTGATCTACACACACCAAAAGATATTGTGAGCCGTGATGACTCTTGGGTAACTGTAGAAGATCTATAGCAACTACGTCACATGGTTGCTCAGGTGGAAGGTATTCTAATATAGGAGCGGGTCCTGGAGTCGTCCTTTTGTTTTGGGCACAAGATACACACCTGGCAACATCTTTTTCAATGTCCACACGCATCGTGGGCCAAAAATATACACGCCTCGCGGCTGCTAGGGTACGATTACGTCCCGGATGTCCAGCCATGGGCACATCGTGCACAATTTTGAGTACCGTCGGAACGAAAACGTCAGGAATAACATATTGTTCCACTGGGTCTCTTTTCTGTGGCCAATGTCGGCACAGTACCTTGTCAATCGACAGGAAAAATTGTGAGTAATTCACTGATAATGCTGGTAAGGAGGTCTCATCGCCAGACTCTAAGGCATAGATGACCTTCCCCCAAATTTCATGTTTACGTTGTTCGACGCCCAATTCATAGAGTGAAAAGTTCGGCACGGGATTTTCCCCTGTGACCGCACCCACCACCGGAACTTTTCGCGATAACGCGTCCGCTACCACATTTGCACGTCCGAGCATATATTTGAAGGTTGGGTTAAACTCTCGGATCGTCAGATACCATCGTGCAAGCCTACCGGATAAATTCTTACCCTTAAATAACTCAGTAACGGCTGCATGGTCGGTATAGACAGTTATTGGATACACAAAAATAACGTCTTTAAATTGTTTGAGAGCCCAAATTTCTGCGAGTGTCTCTTGATGTGTAACGGAATAATTTACTTCCGCCGGGATAAAAACTCTGCTCGCATACGCGATTACATGGTTCCTCCCTCTTTCATCTTTTTGCATTAGTACTGCCCCAAGTCCCTTAGCCGAAGCGTCTGTACATAGCTCAAATGAAGCTGAAAAATCTGGAAATGCCAATGCGAGCGTTCACGAGTGCAAGTTTTAACTCATCGAAACTTTGCTCCTGAAGAGCATCCCAGTCAAATGAGACATCTTTTCTTAACAGCTTATTTAGGGGAGATGCCATTCTGGCAAAAAATTTGATAAAGGGGCGGTAAAAGCCCGCTAGTCCCAAAAAGGATCTAACATTCTCAACACTCTGGAGTTGAGGAAAGTTTTTGACGGCCAATACTTTATCGTTAATGGTGTGGAGTCCCTCCCGGTCGACAGTATGGCCCAAGAAGCTAATCTTAGCTTTAAAAAATCACACTTGGTGAACTTGGCTTTGAGACCAGCTGACAACAGTCGCTGCAAAACTGACTCTAACGTTTTAAAGTGAGACTCATGGTCTTTGCTAGCAATTATAATATCATCCAGGTATGCGAACACGGAGTTACCTATCATACCGGCAAAAATTGTATTTATCATTCTCTGAAAAGTAAGAGGCGCAGATTTCAAGCCAAACGGCATCCGAAGCCATTCGTAGTGACCTCCCGGCGTACTGAACGCCGTAACCTCTCTGGAGGATTCTGTCATGCCGCCATTGGTACCTGCCAGTACCCGGTCCAAACTACTGAAAATTGTTTTACCCGGACCTAACGACATGAGCAGATCTTTTAGGACTGGTAACGGATACCTGTCATCTTCTGAGACCTGATTCACTCGCCGAAAGTCAATAACTGGGCGAAAAGTTCCTTTCTTCTTCGGGACAAGGAACAAAGGACTGTTCCAGGATGAGCACGAGTGTTGAGTAACTCCTTGCTCCAACATTTTCTCTAAATGTGTTTCTACCACAGCCCGTTGGCTATGGGGTAGCCTGTAAGCAGGAATGTAGGACAGGTTTGGTCCCTGGATGAGTTAAATGTGATGCTCCGCTGTATCGGTACCACCAAGAGCTTCACCGGGGAGTGCTATGACATCTCGGTACTGACCCAAGAGTTCCAAGAGCGAGTGCTTTAACTCCGGATAGTCCACGACGTTGACAAGCGAACTGAGGGTTAGTACCAGAGCCTGCTCGATGTCAACGGCAGACTTTTGCACCGTAGCAACACAAGAGTAGGTAGCTCCAATGGTTCAGGTACCACCTTTCGATCATACACCAACCTTTCCCCAAGGAAAACTCCATGTTTAACTCGCACTGTCCACCTGTGGTGTTAACAACCAATGCTGATGTGACATGTACTGCGCTGACAGTGCTAAGTGTCACCTCTACGGCCAATCGTTTTACTTTACTGGGGCCATCGAGACATACTTCACTGTCTGTAGGTGCATCAGGAACCGCCACTGGAACATGCATCGCCATACGATCGGGGATTTCATGGTCACCGACAATCGTGGCCTTCACGAGTTTCCAGCCCGCTGTTAGATTCACGCGAGCGTTAGAGACATGAACTGAAGGGAACTACACCAGTCGGTGGCCCTCGCTTATCGCTTCTCTTACCTGTGAGTGATTCGACATATAGGGGAGTCAGAGACATAGGAGAATCCATCGCCTTTAACTGCTTCCCTTTAAATGTTATTAAATTTAAGTTGGGATCTATCCCAATTCGATTAGACTTCATCGTAGCTAAACCCAACAGCCCGTCTACAGGGAGCTGAAAGTTGGATGCTACATAGAACTCCATACGAACAGGAAGAACCCCTTTGTTCAGATTAATAGGTAAGATCACTGTTCCCTTTATTTTTTAAGATGAACCTGTGACCTTCACATTCAAACCAGTGGCGTAACGGCCACCGGCCACCACGTGCACTCCTCTTTAGAGCCTGATACGACTCTTCAGAGAGTACATTTACAGTAGCTCCAGTGTCCACAGCCAGGGAAAGGTTTTGATGGCTTACCTTCGTGGGTATTGCCATGATGTTTGTTTGTTGGCAGGCAACCACACTATTGTGGTAAATCGACAAATCCGCCGTGCCTGCGCGAGGAAAATCTCTCTCGCGGTTGTGTTGAGTTAACCTGGATGGTGCGACGAGGCTCGCATGTCTTCCCCCGACGACTTACCTCTCCCAGCAGCCCACATTTGCTCATAGTTTGCGCGAGCTTCTTTTATCTGGTAGCATCGTTCGGTAGCGTGATTACCCGTACCGTGAATCGCGCAGTAGTAGGACTCTCTACTTATTCTGTGCTTTTGCTGCTGTCCCCTCCCCCGGAAGGAAAAGGAAGATTTAATCCTGGTTGAGGGACACCACTCGGAGCCGTGGGTGGCGTTTGTAGTTTGATTATCACCCACTGGTGATGCCAGGTCTGGTCCAGTAATTCACGTTTCTTTTAATCTGTTAACGTTGGAATGTTAATCAGTGGTCTCGTGAGAATGTTTAGAGACGGCAGGGTAATTGAGGTAGTATTATTGTGTTAATCTACAATATATACACTTTGACGAAATATATAGGAATCCCTGTTAACAAACGTCTATACCCCAGCACAGGCAGTCGCCCTTCTCCCGTCTGTTGTCGAGGGCCGGTGAGCCACCGCTGCCTTTATGAAGCATGTTGACAACTACTCGTTTATTCTATCATACATATACGTCTGCTCCCTTACTAAATATATGGCACGTAGCAAGTAATGTTTCTACCATAGAATAAACGGATAATATAACTACTCCATATAGATATCTATTATGTTACCATCTATTTATAAGAGATGCAAATAAGCTACATGACATCTCTCTCCTAACCCCGTCGGCCCCTCCATCCGTGGCCACCGAGATGACATCTCGGTGGCCACGCTCCATCTCGCTGACTCCGCAGCTTGGGTGAGGCCAGCCACAACGTGCCACACCCCACACTCACGCCTCTACCCCTTACATATGCCATAACAATACTAAGGATTAGACGGCAGTGGTTCTGAAGAGTCTGTGTTTGTGTGTGTGTGTGTTTGTGTGGGTGTGTTTGTGTGTGTGTGTGTGTAAGTGTGTGTGTGTGTGTGTGTGTGTGTGTGTGTGTGTGTGTGTGTGTGTGTGAGAGAGAGAGAGAGAGAGAGAGAGAGAGAGAGAGAGAGAGAGAGAGAGAGAGAGAGAAAAGAGAGAGAGAGAGAGAGAGGAGAGAGAGAGAGAGAGAGAGAGAGAGAGAGGAGAGAGAGAGAGAGAGAGAGGAGAGAGAGAGAGAGAGAGAGAGAGAGAGAGAGAGAGAGAAGACATACAAAAAAACAACGATATATAATAGACATTTACAAAAACACAATGGAATAACTTTAAATTACCATGACGTTTTCTAAATCGAATCTTTCCTTCATGATTGAGCTTCATTCCTTTTCTCATTCACATTCGAAGATGTGTATTGTGTTTAATAAGTAAATACGTTGATAACCAATTCGTATAGGGTGGTGGCATCAACAGATTTGTGAGGTGAGTGCTCGAACTTGATAAAAACGACTCCGCGCTAGGTTGATGGTTTCGAGTTTGACATAATTTATGGTAACTGATTCAGCTGCAGAGGTCACTGCCTCCATTAAGTTACTACAGGTAAGTACTCCGACTTGCAAAATGCAAGTATCCCACCTATAACGACTGTTTTCATGTATTTATTAGGGAGAGACAATATAGTACAAGTATCACAATGAAAACAATTTTTTAGGAGTTACATGTATTTTAACTTTACAGTATGGAACACACACACACACACGCACACACACACACACACACACACACACACACACACACACACACACACGCACACGCACACACACTGTTGGACGGTACACATCACCTTGGCTAAAGGAAATCAGATCAGTGTTAAATAACTGTGGCTTGTCAGGGGTGTGGTTGAACCAGGAAGTGACTAACCCAGTATGGTTGGCAAGAACTGTGGAACAAAGGCTTAAAGATCAATGGATTACTCTTTGGTATATAAATCTTATGACAAAGTCTGTTTGTAGTAACTATGTATCTTTTAAGTGTATATTTGGCAGAGAGGAGTATTTAACTAAATTGAAGACCAAATCACGAATTGTTTTTGCTAAACTTAGGACAAACAATAATAGACTGCCAGTAACAGCAGGAAGATACCAAAATGGGCCCAGAGAGGAAAGCATTTGTGATAAATGTGATGGTGCAGCACTAGGGGATGAATACCATGTTGTCTTAGAGTGTAATAATCAGGCAATAAGTCAGCTCAGGCATGACTATATCCCAGAGTATTTCTGGACTAGACAAAGCAGAGAACAATTTATTACATTAATGCAGAGTAATAATGTTAACACATTAAATAGGATAGTATGTTTCCTGGATGTAATATTTAAAATGTTCAGATGAAAATATGCTGTTATGTATCTGTAAGATGTATTATGTTGTTTGATATGGATAATGACTTGTTGGCAATTAACGAGCTGTGCTCCATATTTCTGTTGAAGTCTGAGCAATAAACCTTATTCAATTCATTTCATTCAATTCAAATCACAGGTAGTAACCTGTGTGTGTGTGTGTGTGTGTGTGTGTGTGTGTGTGTGTGTGTGTGTGTGTGTGTGTGTGTGTGTGTGTGTGTGTGTGTGTGTGTGTGTGTGTGTATTCCATACTGTAAAGTTAAAATTCATGTAACTGCTATAAATAGTTTTCATTGTGATACTTGTACTTTATTGTCTCTCCCTTATAAATACATGAAAAAAGTCGTTATAGGTGGGATACTTGCATTTTAAAATTGATTATATGAACACTTGAGCGCGGGCATGCGCGCACGCCCGAGCCCTATTACATATCGCGCGCACACACACACACACACACACACACACACACACACACACACACACACACACACACACACACACACACACACACACACACACACACACACACACGCTTTCAAAAGTTAGTAAAGAGTTTCCAGTCATAGGAGTCCAGTATAGAAAGAGCTCCCATTTTCCTGTCATCGCCGCTTGTATCTATTATTTGCTAAATACTAATCATTACTATAGGTACCTGTGTATGATTATGTAGGTGTGGATGAATATGTATATGTGTGTATATGGATGTATTAATGAATGTGTGTATGTGTATGTATTGTGTATGCGTGTATATGTATGTATCTATGTATGAGTGTATATACAAGTATGTATATATGTATGTGTTGATGTATGTATATATGTGTGTATGTATATGTATGCGTAAGTATGTAGGTGTATAAAAATCTGAATAGATAAAAATTACATTTATGTATATTATGTTGAGTTGTCTGCGGCCATCGCTGTGAGATAAATTTAACCTAGAGATAATGATTCAGGCCCGTAATAGAGCATTTGCTCATCAGGCCCTGCCATATAACTCACCATGAATTTCCTTGTACTGAATTGTAACATGACGGCCAATAAATTATTATTATTATTATTATTAATATTATTATCTTGCAGCCTTTCAGTCTTTTCTTCTCACTTTCATACCTTTACTCCTTATGTTACTAGGTCACGCTGTAGCTTCTGCCTCCAGCCTTCTCTGAAGCTACATTTGTGTCCCAGTCCAATGCGCATCTTCTATAGAAAGTATCGTGCAGGCCCCGTAAGGTTAAGAAAGGTATGTATATACGTAGAAGGAATTTCACGCTTATGGTTTAGCCTCGATATCTTATATGCTATCAATGAAACTCCAACTACAGTGAATCACTAAATATATGCAAAAATAGACTGTTAAGTAGACGATCTAAGTAAGATTTTGTAGCTATGAAGCAATTAACGTCATGATGTCTGCATGTATGATGTAAACTCCGGGAACATTACGCTAAAAAGACGCCGCCGCCAGCTCTCATTGTGTTTGCTGTCACTGTCGTCCTTGGGCTAGGGGGGACAATCACTTTAGGACGACCCGTGCAAATATATATTTCAATTCCTCACGCGCGGTAGAACAGCCTTTCACCGAGTCAATCAGCGGATCAAGCGATCAGCGGCGCGTGACCAACCCACTCTTGGTCACGGCGGAAGGTTCCTTGTTGACACACCCTCCACCTTCAAGCAGTGAGTGTGTTGTCTCAGTTTACTTTACCACCAGGAGAGGTTTCATGAAATACTGCCATCTGTATTCATGGTATCTTGGCATATTCCCAGCTATAAACATTTTGTACTTTAGTGTTGATACTGCAAATGATGAAAGTTTTGATAGATCGATACATCCCATAGGGATGCAAAAACTTATGAAGGTCTCTGTTTTACTTTCACTTG
>JACEEZ010004767.1:42500-70000 GCA_016584305.1 Chionoecetes opilio | reverse complement strand
CTTGGGGTCCTTCTTAACTTGGCAATCTTCTCCACAAAATATACAGTGCTCAAAGAAATTGAACTTCAGTTGTTCAGAACGTCTTGCTCGTTTTCTAGGTGCAGCATCTGCCTCTTCTTCATCTTCCTTTTGACCTTTCAGGGCCCTTTGAACCTCTTTTGGATGGAAGTATTTATTCACACATGAGCTATGGACCCTCAAACTCAGATCCTTGTCATTATCATATTGCGACTGCAGTTTCTGATGGATTTCATCTGTGTATATTTTACTGCATCTTATGATATTTTCTATCCTCTTAGCTTTAGCATTTATCAAGACTTCTTTCTTCTTCGAATCTGTGCATTTAAATTTCCAAGCATAATAGCATTCTTCCTCCATACTGGCTTTGCTTCATATACATGTACACTTCAATTGTAAATTGTAAACTGTAACAATAACTTACAGTAGTACCAATCTAACACTTAGAACATTGGTCTCTGTTAAAGCCCGAGGGTTTATCCTTTTACCATCTTTAACAGTATGCACTTTCATGTATGGGATACAACTAGGTTCACACAGTTTATGTACTACTCCTAGCCCGATCGTTCATCCAGTGCCATTTAAGTCCCGTGCGATCTGTACACCATCCGACTGAATTAAGCCCCTCCATTCTTGGCTCGGCTCTCCCGCGTTGGCACACCCTGTCTATTCAGGTACGGTTATCTATCATAAATGGGGAAAATTAGATAACATTTGGGACACTAAGTTACATCTTAGGTGACACTGAACCCCATGCTAGGTTTCACAGCAGTGAAGTCACCAGTGTGCCCTGGTAGTGCAAGGACATTCACTCCTTTATGATAAACAATAAACAGAGAAATAAAATGCCACACAACAAATGGACGTGAGGATTACGAGGAAACAAACACGTGAGGATCAATCACCTATACATATCTGATGTGAATATAGCATGTTCATTGTTCAGGCATCCCTAGGGTTCAACAGTTTCTATCAAAAACTATACACACTGCACCTTCAGATAATTTCTTGAGTAAATGTACAAAATAGTAAAATCTACTAGTAAATTAACAAAGTGTACGAATCATATATATATCAAAATTACGATTTGTACACTTCAATTTCTTATTTGTTGGGCAGCCATTTTGAAAGCGGTGGCCATTTTGAATTTGAAAATACCAGAAATAGATTTTCTTGATCAAAATACGCTGGAATTCATGTATTGGTTGACCCTCTGTGTGAATTTTCAAGGGATGTATGGTAATTTATGTATTTTGATATAATTTTGGTGGCCATTTTGTTTAATGCTAATTATTTCAAATTGCCCAAGGCTGACAGCAAGCCAACATATATATTTTTCAAACCGGATATGTTGGGAAAAAAATCCACTGAAAAAAAAACTTAAGACCCCAAAACAATGTTATAAGAAAAATGTACTTATGGCTGCCTGATTAATAGGTACAGTGAGGTGTAGACAAAAAAATTTAGAAGTAAGATTATGGGTCAAGGAAAAATATGGTTGGGTAAAGCGTTATAAAGGTCGCAAAGGAGCTACGCAAGGTCACAAAAGAGGGAAAAAGAGAGAGAGAGAGAGCGAGAGCGAGAGCGAGAGCGAGAGCGAGAGCGAGAGCGAGAGCGAGAGCGAGAGCGAGAGCGAGAGCGAGAGCGAGAGCGAGAGCGAGAGCGAGAGCGAGAGCGAGAGCGAGAGCGAGAGCGAGAGCGAGAGAGAGAGAGAGAGAGAGAGAGAGAGAGAGGTAGTTAAATGAAAATTTCCAAAACAGTAAACAAAAATAAACACCTTTTAAGAAACTATTTATAAAAAGTTAGATCAAAGAGTTGGCGTCTAAATACACGCACACACACACAAAAAAAAGGGCATAAAGCTGAAGAAATAATGAGAATTTATGATTTTCATGTATTAAGAGTGTATATGCAGACAATAAACTGGCAACCTTGATAACTCAAGGGAATGAAGAATAAAAGATTTCATGAAAGAAGTAAAATAAGAAAGTGAAAAAAAACACCAAAATATACTGAAGAAAAAAATTCTGCAATGGAAGTGAATATTTTCGGACCACACGTGCAGAGCAGAAAAAAGAAAATATGATAAGAAAGGTAAAAACAAACCTCTGAAAAGGGTGGGGGATATTTTTTTATATAAAAAGGTAAAGAGGAATGCAATTGTATTTTTTCATAAAGTAAAGTATGTGATGTATAAGAACAAATTTAAAGGATCCAAAGATAAAAGTTTCTTCACTATCTTACATCAGTGAGCGAAAACTAACGAACTAAGGAATGCCTTGCTATATGAAATAACCTAAAATGATGAAAGACCCATTCCAAACCCTTAATAGCACCTGCAGAAGTACGTACAATAGAGACGGGAAGACATAACAGCAACGCAGATCTACATATATATATAGAGTGAATACACCGGAGGAAGTACAGAGGGAAGGATTCATGTTGTGCTGCAGGACTTCAAACACCTTAGGCGACATTATTTCCCTGCAGCATAGGTATAGTGACTAGAATAAATATATATAACTCTGATACACGCACACCTATACACACACACACACACACCTACACATACTTGGGGAGGTGGTAGTCTCCGAGTGGTGTTCTCGGTGATCCGAGTTCGATCTTCGATGAGAACCAAAATCCACTAAACATCTTTCTGCACCATCGAGTGGCCTAAGAATACCCACATGCTGCACATTAACTCTATCTTCGATTGCGAGTGCATCGGAGGACACATGAGGGTGGCATAATCTTCTTATCACAGGCGTCACTATAAAAATCCTGCCTGCTCTACCACGGTCGAGGGCCAACCATCACAGCTCTCAAGTGAACCTCCAGGGCCAACCATCCAACCCTGGAAGGCACTGCCTACAGGCGCTATAAACATAATTGTATATTAAAAAAAAAAAAAACACACGTTGTTCTTTGCACCGCCGCCTGTCGTGAGCTCGCCCAAATATAGGTATCATGTGAGGCCACAAGGCCGTTCCGAGTGTCTGGAACACCCGCGACGGACGGTGCCTCTCGGCCCCGTCCCGCACCGCCCGCTTGGGGAAAACCTGAGAGGACGACACACGACCATGTCTTTTTCTCAATTGAGTTTTGACAAAATGTGGGCTCAATATATATTTACACTTGTATATATGCTTCTCCTATATAAAGAAAAAAACACTAGGATGAGCTAGACTATGTGGATGTGGATGTGTGTGTGTGTGTGTGTGTGTGTGTGTGTGTGTGTGTGTGTGTGTGTGTGTGTGTGTGTGTGGTGTGTGTGTGGTGTGTGGTGTGTGGTGTGTGGTGTGTGTGTGTGTGTGTGTGTGTGTGTGTGTGTGTGTGGTGTGTGGTGTGTGGTGTGTGGTGTGTGGTGTGTGTGTGTGTGTGTGTGTGTGTGTGTGTGTGTGTGTGTGTGTGTGTGTGTGTGTGTGTGTGTGTGTGTGTGTGTGTGTGTGTGTGTGTGTGTGTGTGTGTGTGTGTGTGTGTGTGTGTGTGTGTGTGTGTGTGTGTGTAAAACCTATGACCGGCCGGATGGGGACCTGGGGTGTCTAGCGGGGCCAGGATTAGAAGGGCAATCAATCACAATGCATATATCACAATAATGCACATATATCTATAATGCACAATCAATATAATGCATCAACGGCATTTTTTTTATGCTTTCAACGGCATTTTTTACACCAGAGAGCTCTCGCCGACGTGGTGGGCATTTTTGGCGACAGTTCCACTGGTAAAGACCCCCCCCGCTCGTTCAGTAACCTAACCTGGACATTGGTCAACTGGCCAACATAACCTAACCAAAAACATTACTCAAGATCAAGAACTAGAATTAACCCCAGAAATAGGAACACTACCCGACGTGAAAAATTGGAACACTCGCCGACGTCGGCGAGAATTCCTATCGGCGACATTTATAGTTAGGGTTTTGAGCATATATGATTATATGAGGCATTCAATTTCCTACAGAAATGTCCTGTGAGTAGGAGATGGGGCCCTAACCACCCGTGTTCAAGAATGCAGTCCTCCCCAAACAGGTATCATATTCATCTGATACACATCAAAATAGTATTCTCTTTTTAATTAGCAAGATGCTGTATTCCGTATATTGGTAATTTTTTTACTGGGACCGAAATTCCCTACACAATTGGGAGTGTGGTTTCTGTTCACCGTATTGGATTCTAAGAAACATTCTCTCTATGAGCATCCGTCGCAAATCACTACTTACGGAGATATAAGGTATTTTTTAATTGGAGAGCGTGTACGTATAAGATATGAATATTAAAATAACCTAACCCCACCTTTTGACTCACTAACCTAACCTATCCTAACCTAACCTAACCCCACGTTTTAACCTCCAAACCAAAGCCAAATCGTCATTAAAAAGTGTCCGCGGCAAGGGAAGAACAGAGGCGATGCAGGTCACAAGAGGAAGAAGAGTGAGGCGGACATAAACACTTGTCTCTCGCCTCCCTATGAACAACATGTCATATATCCAAAAGTAATGATTTGCGACGGAAGCTCATAGAGAGAATGTTTCCTAGAATCCAATAAGGTAAACAGAAACCACACTCCCAATTGTGTAGGGAATTTCAGTCCTAGTGTAAAATAATACCCATAAATTTACGCATGATTCACTGCATAAATGCTATTTAATGGTCCTTCACATCAGTAATACAAAAGCAGAGCACATTACTCGATTCATGAATGTTTTTTCTATGAAAGAATAAAAACAGTATACCCTCCCGTACTTTAGCGGACAGTCAGTCACAAGCGACAAGATGTACACACGGTACCGTGTGACAAGCGGTCCGGTGGCTTTGTTGATCAACACGTCTTTGTTAGTAAACGGACTTTCCCTCGTAAACAGACTTTTGCTCACACGACAACGGCGCTACTCATTGTATTGTTGGCGTTATCAAGATTCCATTATGGAATGTGTGAAGGGGGCTTAAATCAACAAACTGCAAAGTAAGAGAGAAATGATGAGAAAAAGTGGAAGAAGAAAATGAGGAGGGAGAGAAGCGCTGTTGTACCGTCTACCTTCAACCACTGCTGGCAGCCCACTGAGTCACTGACCCGCTGGCAAGTGGCAACCCACTGCCACTGGCCAGCGGCTCACTCCCTCTCCCGTCACCTTCCAGGTATTTGTACATCTCACCTGACACATATCCTACAAGTGCAAACACAAATTTAAGCATACACTGACGGCTTTGAAGTATGAAAAGCCTATTTTGGGGTCCACGACAGAGCTAGTGCACTAGCTAGCGAGAGAGGATTGATCGCGACCCCAGGGAAATCCCTGGGTAAAAGACAACCTTATCCCACATCTGGTTAATAACGTAATTAAACCAGGCTGCACTAAAAACTGAAAACAAATAAACTAAACACTAAGGAGAAACACACATCTGGCAGTGCCGTGCCAACCCCCGCCAGCACTGGCAACAGCCAGCCCGTCTTACCCATCCCAAGAAGCTCCCTCGGAGAAGAGGGCTGAAAACTTGGTGGGGAAGGAAGGGTGGGAGGCCTAAGGCTGTGCACTAGCTTTGTCGTGGACCCCAAAATAGGCTTTTCATACATCAAAGCCGTCATATTAGGTTCCCTCCAGAGCTAGTGCACTAGCTACCTGCACTTGGAGACGGGGCAAGAAGAGAGACGTCCCTCGTTTGGAGAAGAAAGGCAACTGCACAAGACAAGAAACAAAAGGAAACCAAAAGTACTCACAAGCATCATAGGGAGACGCCATGGTCAGGCCCGGTGTCTACCACTCAAGCCCTGCCGGACGGAGGGAGACCCAGGGCAACACAAGGTGAGTCCACGACGGAGTGAGACAGGTAACGAGCCACGAAGCACTAGGCCGTACTCTACTGTCCCTCTTCCCGCACCCTCTCTAAGGAATGCGTGCGGAGGAAGGCCAGAGACGCTGCCACGCCCGTACGCCATGGGCGCGCGGGGCGGGACCCGGGTCAGCCGACTCGATGACCCCCCGGAACCGGCCGGCAATCCCCCTGGTCGAGAGGGGACGACCCGTGACAGCGTCGCGGAGCAGCACCTGCGGGTTACTCGCCCAGGACTCAGACTGATCCATGTAACATCTGAGCGCCGAAACCGGGCATAAGGGGTGGGAGGCATCCCCACCTGTCCAAGCCGGCACCACAACCGGCTGCAGACGGTGGTCCTCCCGCTCGTTCTTACCCATCACTTTGGGTGAGAGGGAGAGGGAGACAGCGGAACCGTCCCGCGAGAAGGTAGTCCACTGGGCGAAACTGGTCAGCACCCTCAGCTGAGACGCCCAAAACCCCGTCGCTAGGGCCACCAGGAACAAGGTCTTCTGAAGAAGGCGAGGCCCAGTAGTGCCGGACCGAAACTGGCCGCCCTGAAGGAACCGGAGGACCTTCTCCAGGGACCAAAAGGGGCCAGGACGATGAGAAGGGGGATTTTGGTGGAATAAATCCCTCTTCAGCAGGGTTACAGAAAGCCGGTCCAGGACCAAACCCCAGCCGTATTTTAGGGGATCAGCCAGGGCCACCAGGTGAGTGGAGAGAGTAGCGGTGGACCTCCTTCGGTCGTAGGCCAGGAAGGAAAGTAAATCCAGTACAACGGACTCAGAGACGTCGCGGAGGCCTTTTAGTTTGAGGAACGACTGAAAGAAGGCCTGTCTAGTACAGGACGGGCGGAGGGCCGCCAATATGTCCTCCGCTACCGTGGCCGAGACCGATCGACGGAGGGAGGTACGGAGAAACTCCAGGCGTGTAGCTTCAAGGTGGAAAGAAGCCTGGCTGGGAGCTCCTCCAACAGAGCTAGGCCCCCAAAGGAACAGGGGAGGGACACCATGCCTTCAGTTCGGAGAACCACGGCTGCGCCGGCCAGAGAGGAGCCACCATAGTCACCCTACCCTTGTAGGAACGCAGCTTGTTGCACACCTTCAGGAGGACGCTGGTGCAGGGATGCGAAAACAGGTACACATGGCGCCACTTGTTCCAGTCTTCTTTGAGGGCGTCTGGGGCCCCCGCACGGGTCCGTTCCCCCCTCATCAAGAAGATCTGCAGTTGGGCAGAGTGCCTGGACGTGAAGAGGTCCACCTCCGGAGTGCCCCACTGCCGATAGAGAGCCGCAAAGCGCTCCGGACGAAGCTGTCACTCCACCGACGATCCGAGGAAGTGAGATAGGGCGTCGGCCCACACGTTTTCCACACCCGGCAGGAACCTGGGCAGCCAGATGGAATAGGAAAATATGCCACCACGTCGAATATCCGCTCCGAAAGGGACAACAGAAGGTCGGACTTGGAAGTCCCCTGGTAAGCGATACAGTGGACCGCGACCATGTTGTCCATCTCGAAGCAGAGAGCCGTCCCCTGGGGGACTGGGTTCGATCTGAGGAAGAGAAGAGGGACCAGCAGCTCCCTGACGTTAATGTGGAGACTCCTCTCCCCCTCTGACCACCCGCCGAAATCTTGCCGGCCGTCGGAGGATTGGTAGCCCCACCCGACGTCCGATGCATCCGACATCACGAAAATCGCGGGGGGCGGAGGCAACCACCCGGTCCACGCGGATAAAACACTGTCCACCAGCCACTTTACCAGGAATGGGAGGGCCTGAGGAGGCACGGGCCTGAGCAAGTCGCGGGGTTGTACCGGAACGGCCGCGTTCACCACCCTGATAAGGCGTAGAAGTCAGTTTCGGTCTTGGGGAGTGGCCTTTGCAGCAAAGTTGAGCGATTTAGAGGGAGATGGCTAGGAAGCACCGGAACCAAAGATGAATGAGACTGTTTTGGTTAAGGTAAAAGATACTACATACCGCCAGAATTTTAATTTCCTAATTTTTTTGGTGGACCTTGGAGATTGCTCATATACGAGTGGTTTTTCATAACATTATTATGTACATATTTTTATAATTCATTTAAAGTTGGTTTCGTGCCTTATAATGAGATAACAACATATTCTGTGAAGTTTTGTTGATGTGGCCATATGCGTTAAGGGATGAATATATATCGGTTTTACACATGTGTATGTATATTTCTTCGTCTATACTTTTATTTGAATACTCCCAGTGGTCACCAGCAAAGGTATGAAAACAACAAATCAAGATCTTCGTCAAAGATTACAGTTCCCCTCGACAGAGACTACAATCGCAAAGGAACAAATTGGGAACAGAAGGTTATGTTTCGTCTCTTAACTCATGTATGCAGGAAATATTCACTATCTGTGAAACAAATAAGAGTTAATGTATGTCTAATGTATTTTTATTTACAGATTATACGCGTAAAACTTCTTATATTTCACAATTACCAATCATTATAACCATTGCAAGAATCTGTTATGTATAGGGTAAATAACGATCAGCACGGCTAAGGAACTCTATTAATATTATTCCTTATATGAACTCACAGCATCGTAAAGTCATAGATAGTACAGTACTGTACAGTCATATTAGCAGATATATCTGCTGTTAAAAGATACAGAAAACGGTCTGGGTCTTGGTCTGGGGAGACTCTGGGCTCAGACTCTTGGCTTCTTTTTCTTTTTAATACCTTTGCTGGTAGCCACTGGGAGTATTTAAATAAAACTATAGATCAATAAATATCACATGTGTAAAAACCGATAAATATTCATCCCTTGACGTATATGGCCACATCAACAAAACTTCAAAAAATATGTTGCTACCTCATTATTAGGCACAAAACCAACTTTAAATGAATTATAAGAATATGTACATAAAAATTTTATGAACAACCGCTCGTATATCTCCAAGTATCTGTATCTCCATGGTCCACAAAAAAAATTAGGAAATGAAAATTCTGACGGTATTTAGTATCTATTACTTTAACCACAACAGTCCCATTGGAACGTGCCAGTAGGCGTCCTTGATATCTAGGGACGCCATGCAGTCCCCTTTCCGCAGCCGAAGGCATACCTGGGCCAAGGTCAGCATGCGGAACCTGTGGTTTCTCACAAACCAGTTCAGTTGGCTGAGGTCCAGGATGAGCCGCCCTTTCGGAGAGTTCTTCTTGGGGACGATGAAAATGCGGGAAAGAAAGACCTTCCCTCGCGCCTTCTCTACCACCCCGGAGGAGAGCATTTCCGACACGTGGCTGGCGAGCACTGTGGAGATCGGCTTCCAAGGAGGAGTTCAACGAAGCAGCGGCAGTTTTATCCAGGACCATGAAAGACCTCACCGGACCACCCTGGTGGCCCAGTCTCTCTACTGCCAGGCTGCCCGAAACCCAGACAGGAGACCCTGCCTGGAAGGGAGGCTCAGAAGCCAGAGCTACCCTTGGTGGTGTCCCTGCAGACGGCAGCGCGCCCTGAGCGAAATGCCCGGCACCCGGTGACCCCGAACCCGGAAAACCCACCTCGGCTGGGTCGCCGAAGCTCCTAGAGGCCACCCATGCGGTGGCGAGCGTCCCTGAACTGCCCTTCCCGACGAAAGGAGCCCCGACGCTCACTGCCGAGCCCCCTCCCGTAACCCCCCGGCCGAGATCACCTGGGGGCCTGAGGAGTCACTAGATTTACGGTAGGGGGGATCGAGGCGAGACACTGTTGCAGGAAGGGCTCCGAAAAGAACCCCGAAGCGAAGGGGCCAATCCGGTGAATCTGTTGCCGATTCAGCTCCGGCAGGCCGCGAAAGGCCTCACGCCGAAAGGCCAATCGTGCAGCGACAGCCCTGTCGATGGCCGGGCGGACCGTCGGGAGAAGGGAAGCACTGAACGCATCACAGGCGGTCGCCAACGCCCGACAGACATCAGATAGCGAGGCCGGGGAGAGGGAAGTGTGATTCGCGGCGAGGGAGGAGTGCCAGTCCGCCAGCTGACTGAAGAAGGCAGCAGAAGAAGTCATCAGGGAGGCGTGCTGCCTATCCTAAAAGTCCAGGCGAAAGAGCTCCTCCTACACTGGTTGCCCAGTCCTGTCCAGTTGGTCCTTGGCAGAGAGCTGGGACTCCCGGAGGAAGTCAGCCATTACACAGGGGAAGCCACTAGAGGCCAGGAGAATAGGGACCGGGGCCCAGGACGTGGAAGGTCCCCGCGGCTTACCGGTGGTACCCGCACTCCACACTTCGGCAGGGTCCAGGCCGGCCTTCCTCCAGGGCAACTGGGACTGGCCACCGAAAGAAAGCCACCTGGCCTCTTGTACGCCCTCCACGCAGGGGTGGCCGTCCCTGACAAAACTGGGCTCAGCCAGTGTAATGCACATAAATACACCAGAACCACTTAGTCAAGTGGGAAGTCCTTATTGACACAGTTGGTTAACGCGCTAAGTAGGTGCGCCAAGTTGGGTGCAAATCTGGTGTAGCGTCAATTCGAATCCGCGCGGGGCAGGGAAAAATTAAATTCTTTTTTTCCGAATTATGATTACCAGCCTGAGTCCACTGTCTGTTGGAAGGACATACTGACGGGATTTCAAAAGGTAACTGTGGTCAGGGGCAATGGGAAGCCTCTGTCGGGCCAGCGACGACTCCCTATGGAGGCATTACTTGGCTCCATCATACGGCTACATACAAGCCTCTGTCAACAAGGCACCTCATAACACTCCCCCTTGACCAAGACTACCCCTTCAGGAATCCCCCTCAGAATATATCAATAGCAAGCAAGAGTACAAAAAGAAAAAAGAAAATAGGTATTATATAACAAGCAATAAGACCCCCCTCCCCCGCATCACACTGGTGTAGCAGTGGTAAGATGGCCCACTCCAGTATCCCCTTGGAAGGTATAGAGCCAACAAAGAAAATAGGGATGACCATCACACGGACTCAATCAAATCCTCCGAAGAGACAAGCCCTTACCCTCGAAGCCACACGCTACCACGTCAAGACTTCAGAATTCAGGAAATTTTTCAAAGGGAGGAAAAAGCTAAGTAATGCACATAAGTACACCAGAACCACTTAGTCAAGTGGGACTTCCTTATTGTCACAGTTAGTTAACGCACCGAGTTGGGTGCAAATCTGGTGTTAGCGTCGGTTCGAATCCGCGCAGGGCAAGGAAAAAGGAAATTATATATTTCCGAATTATGAATTACCAGCCTGAGTCCAATGTCTGTTGGAAAGACATAGTGACAGGATTTCAAAAGGTAACTGTGACCCAGGGCAATGTGAAGCCTCTGTCGGGCCAACGACGACTCCCCATGGAGGCATTGCTTGGCTCCATCATACAGCCACATGCAAGCTTCTGTCAACAGTGCACCTCATGACACACCCCCTTGACCAAGACTGCCCCTTCAGGAATCCCCCTCAGAATATCTCAACCGCAGGAAAGAGTAAAAAAAAAAAGAGAGAAAATAATGAAGTATGAGAAGAAAGAAGACCCACTCCACCCCCCATCACACCAGCAATAAGGCCGGAGCGTCCAAAGCGGCCGCCGCTGAAACCATAGGCGTCCTGGAGAGAGCGTCCTGCCGAGAGAAAGGAATCCTGCGGTAGAGGTAGGACTCCTTTCCCCCCTCATCCCTGACGCGGCGCACCTCCAGGTCCGGGACGGGGCCCCACGCGCCGTCATCCAGCCGACCGATGGCAACGAGCCGCCCGGCGACAGTCTGGCAAGCAATCGAAGGTGGCATCGGCGCCCTGGCAAATAGGACGGAGGATGAAGGAGATTTCCCTCGGGCAGCATCTCCGGAGGAACGAGGGGAGACGCACGTGGAAGGCACCGCAGATGAAAGGGATGATGCCTGTCGGTGGACAGGCAGCAGGGAGGCGGAAGTCCTCGGCCCCCCGCCTCTTCGGCATGAGTAAGGCCACATCCCCCTCCCCGTCCGAGCACACCAGGCAGTCATCGTCGAAGCCCACAGTCTTAGAAGCAGGCCCCGGCGAGAGGGAAGCGGGAGAGGGCGACCTGTGACGCAATCGAGGCGAAAAACGGGTCCCTATTGTTAAGGACCTCCATTCTATCCATGAAAGAGTTCACAGAGTCCATCCACTCCAACAACCCCTGAAAAACGGGAGGTGAGGGCCCCGGAGACGCCTGCCCAACTGGTGTAGCTACGTCCCTACCCGGCAAGTCGACGACCCGTGAACCACGGTTAGGGGGAGGGGCAGAAGATATCACCATATATCTTCCTCCACCGTCAGCACGACCGACGGCGAACTCAGAGAAGCAGAGGCAGCAGGTCGGGAAGCGTGAGACGAGGAGGAGGAGTGGGACGACCTGCCAAGGCCCAGCCGGAACCCAGAGCCCAGTCCGTCCAGGACGGACGGATGTGGTGGCGATGGCGAGACTTCAAGGCTCTCGTTCACCACTCCTTGAGGTCAGCAAAGACCCCGCCGGCAAGGCATGGCAAACCTCCCTTCGGGAAGATGACCTGCAGCCAGCCACGGCAGAGGAGCAGAGCTTGTGGCCCCGGGACTTGAAGGACGCATGTTTACCGGACACAATCCGGTAAACAAACTGTGACGTATTTATGGGTTGGGTCCATTACTGAGGCTCGATGGTCACAGCTTTGAAGTGGTGGGTCGCGGCATTTCGTTCGTGGTGTTTTGCGATTCTCGGCGATGAAAGCTGCGAGCACTGGTGTTGCCTAAGCCCATAAACACACCGCCAACACATGTACGGGTGTTTCCAGGGAGAGCATGCGATCAAAGTATGATAACCACGCAGGAGTGATGCGATAGCTGATAAATAAAAAAATCTACTTATGTGTTCTTTTAAAGTTTTGAGTGTGCTAACAAAAAGCTAAGAAACTTTGTTTATCTTCTTGGTAAAAATAATAAATGTCTTTACTCTTTCCTTGCCGGTCGCAGCACAGGCAGGCATCGATATCAAAGCCATATATATATATATATATATATATATATATATATATATATATATATATATATATATATATATATATATATATTATATATATATATATATATATATATATATATATATATATATATATATATATATATATATATATATATATATATAATATATATATATATATATATATATATATAATATATATATATATATAATATATATTATATATATATATATATATATATATATATATATATATATATATATATATATATATATATATATATATATATATATATATATATATAATATATATATATATATATATATATATATATATATATATATATATATATATATAATATATATATAATATATATATATATATATATATATATATATAATATATATATATATATATATATATATATATATATATATATTATATATATATATATTAGGGTACGCCGTATAACAAAAAATATTTTTTCTCAACTTTGGCATGCCAATTTCCTATGTTAAATGGAATTCTAAGTCGATTTTATGTGGTTTAATTTTTGCTTTTGAGCAATTCTTACTATGCAAAATCGCACTTTTATATTGCACCCTTATCGAATAATGCTTAAATGAGTACGCAGTGTCCGGTTGGTCCTGTTTATTGCATCATGCACCAATATGAGTTCCAAATGACTAGCGTGGTAAGCTCTTTCCGATCAGTTGGTTCATCAGGCACTACATCACAGTGTCACAGCCTCTACGTTGGCCTAGAACGTGTCCATCATGTCCTTCTTAGACCTGAAGCAGGGCATGGTCTCCCGGTGGTGGGCCCGAGCCCGGATGAACCCGTCTCTGGCCTGCTGCCCCACCACTGCTGCCGAAGCCTCTGTCACCTGCTTCACGACTCTTTCGGTGCTCTGAGTGTGGATAGAGAGCTCCGGAACCTCGTACGGCTTGACCAAGATCTCATGGATCTGATCCCCGGACAGTGAACAGGTGAATGCCGGCTCGTGCATCTGGCCAGGCTGCCAGCTGATCAGTGTCTGCAGGCTGGTGGCTGACAAGTTCAGCTTGGGTGTGATGCGAGGTCTTACACTGGTGTCCTCCTTACTCCTCGCCAGTCCTCAGCTTCAAAATCTGGGTCACGGCGAACCTGCGGTCGTCCTCACTCTGACTCGCCATCAGCGAGAGGAGGACACATTATGAGTGTGCGAACCATGCTCCTGTCCGCACGTAGAAGGTCACAGCTGTTTGGACCTTCTTGGGCTGCGACCTCATCACTCTGAGCTGCGTGAGGATGTGCTTGGGGCCGTCCTCTAGTCTGTGGTGAACCTTGATGTCGTAGTAGAGTATGAAGTACACCTGCAGGCAGTACTTGACTAGGCTTTCCAGGGTGTTCAGTTCCTTGCCAGTCAGTCCAGGCTTTCTGGTCCACATGTACACGAGCGACTGGGCTGTGGTGAGCCATCTGGAGTGGGACACCTTGCCACACTTGATCTCCTGCAGCTCGGACGGGAGAACGCCCCGCTTCATAGCCTGGACCAGCTGGTAGGAGACCTGCTGGTCAGTGGACATGTTGACCAGGATATACTCCGGTATCTCCGTGAGATCTTCACCACCTGGCACTCCTCTGAACTCTGCGTTGTACTGCATCTCATTCACGCTGGACAGCAGACTGCACACTGGACCCGTGAAGCCAGTGTCAGATGAGGTAGGCCCGTCGATGCTGGTGATAAGGTGGCGCAGGGGCAACTCGTTTGTGTGCAACACGCATATACTCCAGAAGAGCTTGCGTCCCAGCATCTTCTCCAAATGGGCGTGAGTACCACCGGTCCACCCTTCCACCCCGTGTTGGCCCTAGTTGAGTCACCTTGCAGTACGATCAGTGAGTCGGTGGAGTCGTATGTCACCAGCAGATCATAGAGAGCCTGAGCCACCTTGAACGCAGGCTTCTCAGGTGGCACCGGGTCCCCTGGTACAAAGTGCCAAAGGTACCTTCCAGATGGCTCCTCTGTCACTGACACATGCTCCTCCCTGATCAACCTTGGGTGCAGTTTCCCATAGCTGTCGGGCACCATCGCCCTGGTCTTGTCCTTCCTCCCATCGTAACCCAATCCAACTATTTTGGTACCCTGGTGCTTCCCCTGGTCAAGGTCTCTGGTCGATGCCATGGCATCCTGCCTGGCCCTCCTCAGCTTGTTAGGATCGCAGACCAGGTACGACATGTCTGGAGAGAGGTGGCCGTCATAGATAAGGTCCTGGAGAAATCCAGAAGCCAAGGCAGCAGCAGCAGTGGGCGGAACGTCGAACCGGATGCTTGCCAGCGCCAGGTTCCGGACTGGCATTGTGTTTCTTCTTGCAGCTGGCCTGTCCAAGTACTGCATCACAAGGGGTGCCAGGGACCCCAGCCTCTCCCTGAGCAGTCGGTCTACCAGTATGGCAGCCTCCTGTTGCTCCTGCCTCTTTCCTCTGAGTGGCAGGGTGAACGACTCCTCCGTCCCATCCTCAGAATCCTGGTGATCTTCAGTCTGGCCCAGGAACATCTGCTCCTGCAGCTCAAGACGTCTGACCTTTTCATCTTTCTGCTTCTGCTTCTTCAGCTTAGCCTCCTCTTCTAACTGCTTTCTCTTTGCTGCTTTCACTTGTCTAAGCGTCTCATTCTTGTCTACCCCTGTCATCATCATTGCACTCTCCTCCCCAACTTTGATCCTCTGGTAGTACAGCCACTCCAGGTCTAAAAGTAGGGACTTTGCTGGCCAGGGGGCAGTCACCCTGCACGTGTGCTCTCGCGTGGCACAGCTGGGGGTTGGAGCAGTGGGATTCCTGGTCCTTGCAGAGGAAGATCGTGTGAGGGCAGGCCGTTATGTCAAACAGCCTGTCCATATTCTTCTCCACGAATTCCTTTACTGCTTTAGTTCCTCTGTCTCTCACCACTTCACTAACCTTCTTCCAAAAATTATCTATCCTTTTAGTCACAGACCGGTCAATAACAGCCACTGGAGGTGCAAACTGGGCGTTTGATTTCTTCCACTGGGCAAGCACCATGGGGGTCAGATCCTTCGCAATGTCTCTCACTGGGTACCCCCGCTTGTCAAAACCCTCCCGGATGCCGCTGAGTTCTTGGAGAAGGATTCCCCTCTTCATAACGCCGCGATACGTAGGCACCTCACTCTCAGCAAACTCTCGTCCACCGCCAACAAAGGCGGCCAACTTGGATCCAGAGCTCTGTCTAGTTGCGGGCTTCGACCCACTTGGTTTACAGAGCTTGGCGTTGCGGCACCGAGTTGTGACTTTGCGACTTTGCGACTTTACCGCACTATGAATTTCGAAGTCGCAAAGTCGAAAGTCGCAAACGTTTTGAAAAAGTCGGACTAAGCAAAGTCGCACCGCCAATTTTCCGCGACTTTTGCCCCGACTTTGAACAGGAACAAAGACGACTTTTTTGAAAGAAATTGCCGCGGCATCAGCGCGGCATTCGGAATGCGGCAAAGTCGTATGGCCCTTGACCGCATACCGGTTGTATCGTTAATTCACTTAATTGCCACTCGGCACTAATAGAATAGGTTAAACAGTGTAGGTACATTCTGACATGATTCTGTCTAGCAAGTGTGGTTGATAACTAGTCAACCACACATGATATATGCTTGGGCAAAACCAAGGATCTTTGGCAGACCGCAGAATCTGTGGTCAGTAGCTGCTCTGCCTTCAGCCGTGGAGGGTGTTCGTGTGTGAGTCTCCGTCGCACCGGCCGCACCACCCGCACAGTTACTGTGCTGTCTATTCCCCATATGTGTTAATAATAGGTGTTTTCATAGTGGCAGTGAACATTAGAAGTGATAATTTAGATCAAATTCGCTCGATTTGAATTGATATGTGACTAGCAAATGGGCAGGTTCAAAAACCGTTATTTTAAATTTTGTCGTCGTGTTTTCTTGGGAATTTGGGCTTAAATAATGTTAATAGGTCTATATGTCTCTTATTTGAATGGATTTGAACTAATTAGTACGGTATTGTTATTTGTTGGCAATTTGTTGCTATCATGTTGAAAATTTGATTCGTAGATCGGCGGCGCAAATGTAAACAAACCGTTGGTCGCCGTGTGAAGCCAGGCTTGCTTATGTGTGAACCCCTACCATCATCTTTTGGTCATTGTAGACGCAACTTTTGCGCATCCTAGCCACATCTTTTGCCTCGCATGTGAACCCGGCTTAATACTGATTTCAAGTCATTTGTTTCATGTTATTTCTAGATAGGTAGCCAATGTTTTAATCACTTAATCAGCAGCTGGCAGCTGGTATTCCAACTCAACTCAGAGTGAACAAAGCGTATAGCATCATTCCCGACATTTTTCGTAAAAAAACTGAGACAGACATGGATCAGTTTGTGACAAGGAGCGGGGATAGGAGCAGGAGTTTTTCTGGCGACAGTGAAGCCACTGCCAATAGTAGCTTCAGGAGCAGTACTCCTATGCTAAGTGAGAGCAGTGACAGGGATAGCCACATGCCTTTGATTGTGTCTGAGAGTGTGACCATGGAGGATGAGGAGACAGGGGAGGCTGGCGACCAGAGCCAGGAGGGCAACGAGGAGGCCGTCAAGGAGCTGAGAAGCTGCTTGGAGACTATTGAGAGGTAAGAAAATCGCCGCGGCGCTATAGTAAAGTAGCAAAATTATATTTTAAAATGTAGTAAATTCACTTCTTTTCATGATTTAAAGAGTTATAAATATTAAGTTTAAATATTTAAATTCAATAAATTGAAACATTTCTATCTCTTTCAGGTTCTACGTCTTTGACAAATTTGTGAGGACTGATGAGAAGGTGGATGGGAGGTCTTTCAGGAAGATCTACAATGGCCTTGCTAAGTGCCAACATCCTGGCTGCAAAGGCAACAAGGGGTTTACCTACAGCACCCAAACCAGGGGCCACCTCAAGCAGCATTACAAGAATGTAAGTTTAAATAATTAGCTACGTTTACAATAAATAACTGGCGCCGCTAGTCTAGCTACTTTATGCAAGTTTTAGCAAAGAAAATAAAAAATTTGATTGCAAAGTTAAAAGTTAACTTTTTCATATTAGATGCACAAGGACCAGCTCCCTCAGCTCTCTGCCGCCATTGAGGGGCTCAACAAGCGCGGCCGCTCCCAGTCAAGGGAGAGTGAGGCCCGCAAGAAGCGCCAGATGTGCCTAGAGGAGAGCTTCAGGGCTAAGCTCAACCAGGAGAGGGCCAGGCAGGGTTACACCAGGTGAAAAAAAATTCAGAGAAATAATAGTAGCTATTTTAACTTTAATTTTTGGTACCCGCAGGGACCCCTAAGCGCTGCTTGTGAGCTTCTTCTTGTTTTTCTTGTTGTGCTTCTTGGGGATAAGACGCTTTCATTAAAAGTTAATAGCTCATTCAATAGCACTCAGATGCTCATGAAATTACACAAGGTAGTAGTTTTCGGTACTCCCAATCGATTAACGGAGCCATATTTTTCAATTTCGTCCAAAATTTTGCTGTGGTGTCACATGAGATCCACTTGAGATACAGCTGGACGAAATATTGTATAGTTAGGATGGATGTTCGAAGGAACAAATGGTGTAATGATGAAAGAAGAATATAGTTTGATTTAATTGGGGGACGTGGCTATGGCTGCGGGTCTCTCGTGGGCGGTTGTATCCGCGCTTGTTTAACTAGTAAAGTAGCGTCTTAACGTCTTGATGTTTTAAAACTTTTTTATTTTTTATTTAAAATATATTAATTTACATATTTTATCTTTAGGTGGTTCATTCAGACAATGTCGCCACTGGCTGTAGCTGACCATCCCGCCACCAAGAGGATGTTCTATCTCGTCAACCCTGAGTTCCAGCCCACCTCCAGGAGAACTGTGGGCAGGGACATTGACAAGCTGATGGAAAGGGGGAGGACTCAGGTGGTCAACCTGCTCTTCCACCAGAAGTGGGTGGCCACTTCTGCCGACAGCTGGACTGCCCACAACAGGGCCTTCTTGGGGATGACAGTCCACTGGATTGACAGGGACACCCTCAAGAGGCTCCTTGCAACTCTGGCTTGCAAGGAGGTGAAGGTAAGAAAATTAAAAAGTAAAATTGTGTCATTCTTTTTTTTTCCTTCTTTTTTTCTTTTCTTTTACATCACAGGGATCTGGCCAAGGGCACAACAAAAATGGGTAACACAAAGCCCGCTTAGTTGCCAGTCCCTATAAAGAAGACAGTAAGAGAATGAAATAAAAACAAAGGGGTAGGCCAATTTAGTTCGGAAGGTGTCTTGTTACTCTTCTTTTGAAAAGATTTAAGTCATAGGAAAGTGGAAAAATAGAAACAGGAAGAGAGTTCCAGAGTTTACCAGTGAAAGGGATGAAAGAGTAAAGATACTGATTAACTCTTGCATTAGGAAGATGGACAGAATAGGGATGGGAATGAGTAGAAAGTCTTGTGCAGCGAGGCCGCGGGAGTGGGGGAGGCAAGTTAGCAAGTTAGCAAGTTCAGAAGAGCTGTGAGCATGAAAATAACGGTAGAAGAGAGCAGGAGAAGCAACATTATATACCTTTCTATACCTTAATATTATATACCTTAGGCGCTAAAAGCTATAAATACCTATGAGGTATAAATTTAATCTATAAACTAAATCAATAATTATTGTCTTCAGGAAAGCCCGACGCACCAACGCCTGGGGAAACTCATCACAGAGATTCACCAGGACTTTAGCATCCATGGCAAGGTGGCGGCCACCACCACGGACAATGGTGCCAACTATGTGGCCGCCTTCAACGCCTTTGGTGAGGCCAACCAGGACCAGGAGGACCTTCCTGTGGACCCTGAGGACCCTGACCTGGAGGTTGTGGATCTCCAGGTGCGCCTGAGGGCTGAGGGGGACAACCCAAGTCTGCCGCCTCACCACCGCTGCAGGTACTAACAATAGCGGCATCTAGCGCTAATATATTAAGAAATAAAGATTGAAGTCATTTAACTAATCTTTGAATTTATTGAGTATTTAAATAATAATAAATATCTTACTGTTTCAGTGCCCACACAGTGAATCTGTTGGCGACAACAGATGTGAGGGATGTCCAGGGCCGGAGCATGGGGGGGTCAGAGTGGAGGAGGGCCACAGCCAAGACCCAGGCCCTGTGGAACCTCCAGAACAGGGCCCCAGTGGCGGCCAACCAGATCAAGGAGGCCGCCAAAAGAAAACTGAAGACTCCAGTGGCGACTAGGTACTATTAAAAAATTAAAATGTAGCATAAGAAATTGTTGGCGATTATATAAATTTGGATTTTATAAGTTTCTGATAATTTATTTAAAATGTTTTATTTCTACAGATGGAACTCTCTCTATGATTGTCTGGTGGTCCTGCTGAAGGTCCTGAGTGTTGGTGACCAGCTGGATGCCATCAACACCATCTTCATCAACCAGCCCAAGGGGGGGTCTCCCATCACAGAGGTGAACATCCAGGTAAGCATAAAGTAGCGCGCTAATAGCGATCTCTATTTTAATTTTTAATATTTTTACTTAGAAATGAAATTGTTCTAAGTTTAATTATATAAGCTTAGTTAACTAAACAATATATTAATTTTCATTTTTCAGGTCCTCAAAGAGTACAAGCTGGTGATGCAGCCTGTGGCGCAGTGCCTGGACATGCTTCAGGGGGAGGGAAAGGCCTACATGGGCGCCCTCCTCCCCAACCTCTGGTTGATGAAGGCCAGCCTGGAGGAGCAGAGCCAGAATGGCGACCTGGTGTATGCCAGGCCCCTGGTGCAGGCCCTCCTCAGGGGCTATGAAAAGAGGTTTGGCCACCTCTTTGAGGATGGCGACCTCCTTATGGCCACAGCCCTCCACCCCACCTTCACCCCCAAGGCCCTGGAGAGCATTGCCTCTGACAAGGTGGAGGAGATCAGGGACAGGATCACCAGGGAGCTAAAGGCCGTCATCAAGTCCAGGGAGAAAGAGCAGCAGCAGCGTCAGCCTGGCCAGCCAGAAGTGCAGGAACCCGAGGACATGGAAGCCCGCCTCTTCAACAAGTTGTTTGCTAGAGGCCCGGCCAACCAGCAGCAGGATGTGAGGGAGGTCCTGAGGAGGTCCATGGAGGAGTGGGTGCCCTCTAAAGGCGAGCTGGCCTGGTCCCTCTTCCCCTACCAGCACAGGGAGGTGTGGGTGGACTTATTCATTAGGTATAATAGCCCCGTCCCCAGCTCTGCAGCTGTGGAGAGGCTCTTCAGCAAGGCCGGGGACGTCCTCAGGGCCAAGAGGTCCTCTCTGGAGGTCAACTTTGAGGAGCTTGTGTTCCTCAAAGGGAACATGGACCTCCTGGAGGAGAAGATAGGCCAGGAGGACGTAGAGGAGGAGGAGGAGGACCTGTAGATATTAGTTTAGCCTGTATTTGAACTAAAAAATGAATAAATATGTGTTTTTCCGCTTTATAAAAGCATGTTTCTGTTATCGCGCTAAAGTTTACTGTGTAATTTAGCGGAGTCGTCGCACCGGGAAAAATAGGTCGCAGTCGCAAAGTCGCAAAGTCGCAAGTCGCACTGGGGGGGGGGCAAAAATAGAGTCGCAGAGTCGCAGTCGCAACAGGTCCGGCGGTAAAGTCGCAAAGTCAAAGTCGCACCTGAAAAATTTTAAGTCGCGCCCAGCTCTGTTGGTTTACAAGGAGAAGCCATCCTGAAAAAGACGATCAAGAATTGATGATAGGTGCAAATGAAGCCGTTACTTTAGCGGGGCTAAGCTATGTTTTGCATATGAATATAAAAGTCCATTTTTGCATAGCAAGAAGTGCTGAAACCAAAAAGTTGAAGCGGACAAACCACCCTTATAATTCAATTTTACATAAGAAAACACCCTGCCAAATTCGAAATAATCTATATTTCACTTTTCATTGGACCTACGGCGTTCTCTAATATATATATATATATATATATATATATATATATATTTATATATATATATATATATATATATATATATATATATATATATATATATATATATATATATATATATATATATATATATATATATATATATATATATATATATATATATATATATATATATATATATATATATATATATATATATATATATATATATATATATATGAGGATGTTCAGGGCGGCAAAAACCCTCGTCATTTCTTCGGGGTTCCTTTTGTGTGTGTGCAACGCTTCGCCAAGGCACTTGGCATCATCAGGCTAAAATGGTTTTATATTCGTTAAAATAATACTAAAAACTGCTAAAACCAAACATCTAAAAAAATTTAAGCAATAAAATAATCCTATATTATCTATAAACTAAAAACATAATTTTTAATTTAACAAACCTTGAAGTGTATGCTGTCTAGGTTGGCAGAGGACTGAATGAACAATGATATTACAGGTAGCATTTCGGTTCCTATGAGGCGATGGGAACGAGAGTCGGACGATCGAAACAGTGTGATAATCATTTGAGTATATGTAATTGGCACGAGGTGACTTGATTATTAAGATTAGGAGACATGTGCTTGATGTGTATGGATTCTAATGATTTACTTTCTATCACTAGAGAAGTTTGCCTTTGATAAGATTCTAAAATCATCAATAGAGAATGGGTAATCAAGATCATGGGAGTGTTAGCGTATTGCAGATTGAGAAGGGGAAGAAATAGGTCGGCCAGTACGAACAGAAACACCTTTATGTTCTGCGAACCTAATAGTCTATCAGCCCGATACCCTTATTGGTACCAGTGAGGGGGACAAATTCTGGCTGTGTTTTTTGTAATGTCTGGTCCTTGTACATTGAGAAAAAGTATGATACACCTCTCAGTCTTGCAGCTTTCTATAGAAATAAGACCATATGCCACATGTAACCCTCTCAAAAAATTTCAGCGCTTTTTTACATATAATATATAGCCATAATTCAATATTGTTACATTATACTTGATAATTTCTATTGGCAAATCAGGTTTTACAGATATCGTCATCATCATCATCATCAGCAGCAGCATCGTCGTCCTCATCTGACAATATCACACCATCATGTACAACACACATGCACAATTCCCTCCCCCCTTAACACGCATATTAGTTTATATACACAAAAACACACACATAGTAGTACGCGACTATCAATAATGAAGTTGGCATATAACACTGCAGTATAATTTTAAGTGTTCACAATTAATTCAATAATCATCTTCGTCTTCATCCTGGCTTTTACTGTCACAAATTTTGGCATCTGTATCGTCTGAGGCAGCATCCATTGCTTGGTTTGAGCATCCTTGTAACCGACACATCTCTGAGCACCTCAATCCGTTGATCATATATGGTCAGTCTCCAGCTTTGCAAACCCTCTTGCATTTGCAGGACAACAGCTCCAGCACGCACTCCGGAACAAGCGGCCCTGCTCCGACAGGAGTCCACTCTGGACAGGAGTCCTTCCAATCAATATAAATGGACTGTGCATCCAGTGTCCCACCTGGACTTGGAATGTTAGATTATCTGATGATGCTTCTCTTCCAGATTGCTGTCTGTTAGTTTGCCCTCTGACAGTGCTTGAACAAACAGTCCGAGCACGGAGGTAGTTGGAACGATTCCAGTTCACCTTTCTTGTTGCTGTACAACATGTATCGTAAATCATTAACAGTTGGATCCTTTAACTTACAACGATAAAGTTTACAAGTAAAGTTCTGCAACATGGCGAAAAGATCTGTTGACACAAACCAATCTTGGCCTAGGTTCTTGAAGGATGCCTGAATTACTGAATCCTTGCACAATACCCTCAGTCCTGAAATCTTCCCTTTGCCTGCGAAGGCGCTGACTGAGTCACAGCCAGTAAAGGCATGTAGGCCGAGCAGGTTATTGCATACATATGGACCCCACGTTGTAGCTACCTTTCCAACATCAACATATGTTGCACGTGCTTTATTTCCTGACTTCACGAACAACTTGGCTCTTATTTGTTCACATAAGCTGACAGCAAGCAGGAATACATCAGTGTCATCTGCACATATGACCTAAGCTTCCATGTCTTGATTAGCTGCGTGAGCTGCATGTAGTAGCATGCGTGTATCAGCTTCTTCCTGACTTGTATCAAGTTCTGGTACTTCCAGCCTCTCCTGATCTGATTTCAGTATGTAGCACTTGCTTCCACAGGTAATGAAAAGTACTTTGTTTCCAAGTGACTGACGGTAATGAGGCTGCATTCATTCAGTAAGCAAAAATTTTACAAGGTGTGTTTTGTTCGTTGAGTTTGACAGCAATTTCCTCCAATGACAAACTATTTGTCCAGACACGATGTTCTTGAACTGTACACCAGGTTCTGAGGATCTTGATCACCTTTCCATAGTCTTTATACTGTGTTCTTTGTATACATCATAGACTATGTCAATTCTTTGGCTGTGATTTCCCTCATGCAACGCCATGTCAATATTGATGTGGCAAGTTGTTCAAACGTCTTCTGGTCACCCTTTATTCGATGCACTCACGCCATTCCATCATTAACGGTTGCAGAAGGGTCAGGGTTCATTTCAGCTACATGTATGTTTTTCTGTCATTCCTTAGCCAATGTAGAATTTTTTTTTTCCATCTGGTGTTGCAAGAGACCACGGCAGAGGTCCTAGACTCCTAAAGGATGACATAAGACATCTTTCATGTTCAGTTCCTTCCTCGTTTGGGCGATCAGTATCATATTTCCAAATAGCATCCTATTGGCCTTCAAAATGATTTCCCGTTCACTTGCTGTGACCTTCCTGGCACTTATGGAGAAATCGGAGAACGTTTTGAGCTTTTTCTTCGTGATTGGGTCGTGGAATTTAGCTTTTTGGTTGCTGTGTGTCAAGACTATCTTCTTTTAATTGATTGTAAGCTGCGAGTCCAACATTATGTACTTTGAGAAGATCAGTTGTAATGTCCTCAGGGGCAATTGTTGCGGTCGACAAATTGACAATGTTACAGTCCTTTTCAAAAGGGTTGATCCAGTTATCTAATGGGTTGACAACAGTAGTCACTGCTGCCTCGTCTTTTGCTATTCATGGACTTTGCAGTTCTGCGTGATGCATATCCGATTTCATTGAATGTATCAATTCACGAAAATTATGTAGGAAGCCTGAGCGATATTCAGCTGTGAGGTAGTATCTTGACACAGCACCCTGTTTGAAGCTGAACTTTTTCACACCTCCACGAGTCTTGGTGTCTTTATTGACTGTCGCTTCTATCGTTTGGTCCACCGGTATTCTTCCAAAAGGATTGTGAGATCCCAGCTGGACACTAAATCCATTCCATTAGCTGGACACTAAATTCCATTAATTAAGTATGTGAATACATCAGGATGTGTCGTTTCGAGATTCGACATTATTCCATAGTACACGGGGAGGTAGCGTGCATAGTTGGTTTTCTCATATGCAAAACACCATGGAATCATATGAAGGATGGCTAACATGCACAGTAGCCAGTCACCCTCCCGTGAAGCTCTGAGCAGTCCAAGCAATAGATATTAAATAGAGGTATTAAATAAGCAACTACAATACTCAATATTTAAGCAAATACTCAACATATTGACTAAATTATAATGTCAATAACATACATACAAATACTTATTTTGCATTTTATTATTGATGTAACTGCAAAAAATTATTTATACGCGAGAAAAAGTATCAAATATATGTATATGTTCCATAAACAGCAGGATTTAAACAGTTAGAATATTAGCAAATCTATGTGATGGGGTAGTCACAAAAGTAGGCTCAGTCTCACAGAAAGCTGCCAGACCCAGTGGTCTATCATACTTTTTCTGAAACTAAACATGTAGCACGTTCAAAAAAACACTATGGCAATTTGCACCCCTGACTGGTACCAATTGGTCAAAATTTGGCCTCAGGCTGATAGACTATAAGGGTTAGATTTCTCGACGTCTCGCCAATGTATCGAGCCTTACAACTCGAACACTCAAATTCATAAATTATATTGGAGATAAGAATTTTAGGTATAGGATCTTTATATTTGAAATGTGTTTCTATAGTAAATGGATTAGTAAAACAAATTAAAATTTTGAGTTAGGAAAGTGTAACTTAAGTAGATCATTGAGTTTTTTACGAATGATATAACTAAGATGGCCATCAAATGCAAGTTTAATATAATGTGTGTCTAATATAGATTCGGATTGACTCGACTTAGGGTTGAACTTTTCATCTAAGATACTAGAGATTGTTTTTTCTATCAATTTAAGGGATGGGATAACCATTATTTTGGAAAAAATTAGTAAGGAATTTAATTTCATTATCGAAGGCAAACCAGTTGGAGGAGAAACTATAACGTCTGTGTAGTAAAGTCTTAATATTATTGGTTTTAAAAATGTTAGGGATGAATGGTAAATACTGAGTACCAAAGCCTGTGAAGGAAGGTTTACGATAGACTGAGGTAGTAAAATAATTATCCTTACGTGTAACTAAGATATCTAGAAATGGTAGTGATAATTGGTTTTCAACTTCATATGTCAACTTAATATTTGGGTGTTTAAAATTCAGGTAATTAAAAAATAAGGAAATATGTTCAACATTCTTAAAAAGTAAAAAGGGGTCATCAACGTAACGTTCATAATAAAAGGGTTTAAAAGAAGTAGGACAGTCAGACAGCCAAATTTGTTCATGATGACATAGAAAAGCATTGGCAAGGGAAGGACCTAAGCAAGACTCCATGGAAACCCCATCAGTTTGGACCTAAAGTTGTTTATTAAATATGAATGGAGAGTCTTTTATAGTTAAAGTTAATAAATCAGAGAATTGTTTTTTTGTGTAGTTAAGAAAAGTGGTAAAAATATAAAATAAATTATCAGTGATGATCTCAATAGTCTCATCTAATGGAGTATTTGTAAATAGGGATTGGATGTCAAAACTAGCCATTACCGCATTGTTGGTGTTAATTGTTTTTAATTCATGTGCAAAATCAAAAGAGTTCTTAATTGTATATTCATTGGTAGTAAGGGGGTCAATTATCGGGACAAAGTAATTAGCTAAGTTAAAGTTAAAAGTGCCAATAGTACTAAGAATAGGGCGTAAGGGGTGACCTATTTTATGAGTTTTCGGTAATCCATAGAGGTCACCATGGGAGGAACCGCTTGGAAATATATAATTGAATACTTCTTAAGTAATAACTTTTAATTTAAGTAGTGCTCTAAGATGACGGATATGTCTGTCCTCCATTTTAGTAATGAAAGAAAATGTATTATCAGTAAGGACTTTAAATTAGTTTTATCATTGGATTCAGCTTTGTTAATATAATCAGTTTTATCTAAAATTACTGTACCACATCCTTTATCGGGTCTAGTGATTAAGATAGTATTATCAGATTTAAGGTCATTTAAGGCATCGAACTGAATTTGTGGAAGTTTAAGGAAGGAATGTTTGCAGTCATTAAATTCGCGGTATAATGAGTGAGCAATAGTAGAAATGTCTTGAACCAAGTTATCCCAGTCCATAATAAATGTTTTTTTAGCTTTATATTTAAGTGTTTTAATAAGTTTCTTAAATGCAAAGTAATGTTTAACATAGTTAATATTAAATTTTGGTAAGGCAAAAGGTAGCCCAAGGGAAAGTACATCTTTTTCAGCAGAAGTTAACGAACGATTAGAAGACTAATTACGACTTTGTCCTTATTGACCGAGTGTTCCAGAGAAATGCCTTGTGAACATAGTTTTTTCCTATGACAAGCTTGAACTGTTTTGAATTTAGAGTCATTACTACGTACTAATCTATTAAAAAGACAATTAAAATCAAGCCAAGACAAACTGTTTTTCAG
>JACEEZ010004767.1:30000-32500 GCA_016584305.1 Chionoecetes opilio | reverse complement strand
ACCTCACACTTAACCTCTCTCGCTTTACCACATACACCACACCTGTCACTACACACCTGTACGGTCTCGCAACACAGCTGTCGCCTGTGTATCACCGTAAATAAATTACTTGGAAGTTTCGACGGTGTCGTCGAAAACGTATTCCGTCGAACCTTCCTGTTACCCATCCTAACACCCACCCACAAACCCACACACACTATCACAACCCTACACACACCCTGACACATACACACACCCTAAAATACAGCCCCACACACACCCTATATCCTAACACACCCCTACACAACCTAACACATACTAAAACACACCCAACACACACACAAACCCTTAAACATCCCCATACAACCCTTACATCCTTACACACCCACCCACAACCCCACACACCATATCACAACCCCACACACATCCTGACACATACACACACCCTAACATATTCCCGCACAACCCTGACACCCTGATTCACCCTTACATACCCCCACACACAGATTCCCACACCCTTACACCCCCACACACCCTAGAACACCCTTTCACACCCTAAAACACAACCCACACACCTTAAAACACCCTTATATCCCCCACAACAATTTCAAAACAAAACGTCAAAACATCCTGCACCAGAATCCTACGCGGGTATCCTAATATCCTTCCCACCTCGTATCCTGGCACTGTAGAACTCTGGGACGCCGGGAGGATTGTGTAGAACGCGTAAACAACACTATCACACTATCCTACTAATATCCTAACAGTATCGAGCCGCTGAGAAGCCAAGGCCTGCCACTCACACAGTTGCCAGATCACCCTGACAGAAATATCCTTATTTGGAAATTAAAACTCCCCTTTTGACTCATATTTCCCGTCACACACACGCACACGCACATAAAAATATTTAACATGAACTCAATGGCTTCTTTTTTCCCCATTTATGCCTTTATTTTTCCCATTCGAAGCCAAAACTATTTCGTCAAACCTGTAACTTTTGACTTGGCAACACTTTTATAGCCTGCACAGAGCACAGCCTAAAATAAGCAATTTTACGCGTATAATCTGTAAATAAAAATACATTAGACATACATTAACTCTTATTTGTTTCTCATATAGTGAATAGTCCCTGCATAAATGAGTTAAGTGACGAAATATAACCTTTTGTGCCAAATTTCTTCCTTTACGCTTGTATCGTCGTTGCCTACAAAAGCCACACGAAGAAAAAGAAGAAGAATTCGTGGAAACATTGTACAAGCCTATATGACACTTGATTTCGGCTGAAATAGGTGTCCAAGCGAGCGAAGCGAGCCTGGACAATAACTTCAATCTCTTCTCATAAATAAAGTTACGCATCCCTTGTATCATTTTGGTCATCCTTCTCTGCACTGTTTCTAACAAGGCTATATCCATCCTGTAATATGGAGACCAAAACTGAACCGCATAGTCTAGGTGAAGCCTGACTAGAGCCAGATAAGGCTTCAGAATAACTTCCGCACTTCTACTTTTAACACTTCTGGTAATGAATCCTAATACTCTATTAGCTCTATTCACCTCAATGTATTGTTTCCTAGGTCGGAGGTCTGAGCTCACCCTCACTCCAAGATCTTTTTCACCTTCTGATCTTTTCAGCGATAAATTGCGTATGGTGTATCTATTACCAGGGTTTTTTCTACCAACATTCATAACGCTGCACTTATCAATATTAAATTCTATCTGCCATCTGACTGCCCTCGCGTTAAGTTTATCTAAGTCTCCCTGCAATATGTTTACATCAGACTGTGATCCAATAATCCTACCTACCTTTGTATCATCAGGAAACTTGCTGATATCACTGCTAATCCCACTATCCAAATCGTTGATGTAAATCAAAAATAGCAATGGACCCAAAACAGACCCTTGTGGAACTCCACTTGTCACCAGTCCCCATTCAGATTTAGAACCATTAATTGAAACCCTTTATTGCCTATTATTTAGCCAAGCTCTTATCCAATGAAGAACCTTCCCATCTATTCCATGAGCCTTAACCTTATTTAAGAGTCGCTCGTGTGGTACTTTGTCAAATGCCTTACGAAAGTCCAAATATATTATATCATAATCCTTATCATTATCTGCCGTCTCATAAACTTTCCTATAAAAACTCAATAAATTGGTGAGACATGACCTACCCGTGGTGAATCCATGTTGTGAATCATTGATCAAACTATGTTTATCTAAGTGCTCTCTAATGTTTTTTATATAAAAAAAGAACTCAGCACCCCGTTAAACCCTGCAGTTCTGGAGGATCCTCCAACTAGTTCTAACGAGGATGTGGTCGATCTCCTTAGCTATCCTTCCGGCATTATTATACCATGTCCAGCAGTGCAGCTCTGGTCTCTGATACTAAGAATTTGTAATTCTCAACCTTCTCGACCTCGCGAAATTCAGAAAGGAAGAACTGTTAATCATCCTGGTACCGGTGCCATGGGGACCAACACATAACTCATAGCCATCTCTCACAGTGCCAGTAGTAGCATTGAAG
>JACEEZ010004767.1:20000-25000 GCA_016584305.1 Chionoecetes opilio | reverse complement strand
GAAGATCAGAGTGACTCTCACGATGCCTGACTCAAACTCCTTCTTGAGGATCACATAGGCTGCAAGCATTCCCTGTCGAACTCACGTCGGCGTTTTCCACCAGGACACGAGCGCTAGATAGTCCGTTGTGACTTACCAGGCGTGAATCCCTGACTGCGTGAGGGTCTCTGGATGCCTTCACCAGATGACTGCTAATTCGTGTCCAATTAGATGGGCAAGCACTCTGCCGATGGTACCTTGTGCATTGTAATACCGCGTGTAATTGTTGCAGTCCCCTGACGGTCCCCTTTCCCTTTCCAATTAGGGACTACCAGCCCCCTTTTCCAAGTCAGGAGGAATGGTACCTGATTGCCACACTGCGTCAGGACAGCATTGCACCCGCGGATCATAGGCCTCCCCCCCTTTGAGAGCTCCGCACTGATATTCCAACAGCCATCTGCCTTTCCACCCTTCAACTTTGCTACAGCCTCTCTGACTTTGTTCAGAGAGGTGCGGTTTCGTCAATTGGGATGATCGGCAGTCCCACTGCGCTGTAACCCCGTGGTGTGGAAAGCTGCTCAGTTGGAGGGTCCACCGTGAACACCTGCCCAAAGTACCTCAGACCATACGAGCCATCTGCCCATCCAGTCCGACACGGGAGGCCCCATCTGCTTTTCGAATATCACTCGCCGAGAAGGCGCCTTGGAAACGGACTTCTTCAAGGTTCGGTAGGCGGTCGAGGTTCTTGAGCGTTCAAATGACCCTCGACATCCTCAGCGAGACTCCTGACATACTTGTCCTCCTTCTCTCCTCGGAGTGTTTCTAGTCCCGGCTGACCGAGAGCCCTGTTCTGTCCCTGTTCCATCCAGCCTGCATCCGGGACACCGGACTCTCCTCGATTTTCTCCAGCCGTCCTCCGTCTGACCACACCACTGCCTTGCCTCGGCGCTTCAATCAACCAATACAACTCCTTGGCTCCTGTATAGTTTCATCGTTTGAAGGTACTCCACAGTTGCTACATATCCCCGGAGCCCCGATGCACATCAAACCGGTTTGAGACTGCCCCACATACTCATGTATCACATTTCAAGTCCTTCATTTTCTCAAGATGAACCGTATATGTTTACCTCTGAGATCTTCTGGGACTTGACCATGAGCTTAGTGTAGCAACAAGAAGTCCTGTGATCTGTATCCAAGAACTCGCACTCCGGTAACCCTGCTTCTGGAGGATCCTCCACGAGTACTAACGAGATGTTGTCCGTACCTTCCTTACTTACCCCTCCTGCATTCACTCTCACCTTGTCCATCGGTGCAGCTCTGGTCTCTGATACCAAGAACTGCATTCTCAACCTTTCTGGACCCTTTTGTAACGTTCAGAAGTCCTAGATCTCGTTGTTCGGTGTGTTCCTGGTCCGTGAGCCAGGGGGACCCATCCACACACCCTCTCAGTTACCATTCTCTCACAGTGCCATTAGAGAATTGAGTCGCCAGACAATATATGTGTCCCGAGGAGGACACTGGTCTAATACAGATAAATAATAGACAAGGGAAATAGGTAGGATAAGAGGGATACAGGTGGGCAGTAAAATAAGGGAAAACAACGATATGGAGAACATACATCGATCCAGAGTTAGGAAAAAAGGAAAAGATCACACAAATATAGCTGGATATAAGATTAGTGTGCGCCACTAATTCCATGCTCAAATCGCTTGTGCATGTTCCTGGTCCATCGAAGTTAGTCACGTATTACTGGGAAGAAGAAATGTAACCAGACTCTATATATCTTAATCATGCGGTAATTGTCACATTAAAATTTTATGTGTTTTTTTGGTCATGCTTTTTACGTATATTGGCTTTTTAGTCGACTCACACACATTACGTTATATATTACGTACCAAACATGTAATTGACGAAGCATTATGCTATTCACATAAATTTTTAGATGGACTAATAAATCACAAAAGTGCATTACAGGTCTATTAAGACGACATCTGAAAAGCAAATCTGCGCTTTATTGATTGCAAGATAACTTTTTTTCTCTCTCCGATATGCCATGTCATATCAGGGAGCATCTTATAGGCAGTAATATTATTATATGTCAACTGAAAGAAAAAAACAGAAAAAAACTTTTATTGTTTTATACTGCAAAGTAGGTTATTCTATGATTTTTTTCTTTTTTTATAATATTTTTTGCCGGACACACACACCAACAGATCCAACACACATAAATTTAGGTTACGAAGTGGCCTTGTATCGCTACACATTCATAGTTGCTCGCGTGTCTGTATGTAATCAAATGCATGGGTGTGTATGAGTGCGTGTGAGAGGTGTCGTAAACATATTGGGGCGTAAGAAGCGTTCATGTGTACGTATATGTTGCGTGTGAGGAAAGCAAAATTTTATAGCTTCCCTAATTAAAGCGAGCCATTGGGGGGTTGATAGATGCTGAGGGCGGGACGGGACAGGGGAAGGCGGGTGGACTTGGGAGTGAAATGCAGGAATTGAACCTAGGCAGAACAGGAAGGGAGAAAAGGTAGATGGGAAAGGGTGCAGTAAGAAGGGTGGCGGGATGAAAAAAAGGGAGGGAAGGAAGGTGCTGAAAAGAGAAAGTTGGGAAGGAAAGGAGTGAGAAAGTAAGGAAGTGAAAGGGAAGGGAAGATTGGAAGGGAAAGGGGGAGAGAGGATAGGAAAGAATGTGGGAGGGTTTGAAGGAAAAGAGCGAGGGAAGGTGGGAAGGGAAAGAGGAGGAGAGAATTTAGGGGGTAGAGGATGTAGAAAGAGAAAGAAGGGGAGGCAAGGTAGGAAGGAAGGAAGGAGATGGGAAGGATGCACAATGAAGCACAGGCAGGCAGAGTAGTACGAGGCAGATCTGCAGTAGCGAGTCAGGTTGGTGGCATCCTTAACCCCCATTAAATCCAAGTCAGCATGGGGGCCAAACCAATTAGAAGTGATAAATCTCGGGGTAACTGAGCTATTAATCCTTCTCTTAAATCACCTCCAAATCCTGGCCTGAGAAGTAGTCCTGTGGCGTGGTGGGGTGCAAAAGGCGGGTGTCACTGATGAGGCAGCAGTGGTCTCATGTAGGATGAGTTATCCTACCATCCATGGGTGGTCTGATGGCTCCCTTGCTCGTATTGTCGTCTGGTCTTGGCTAAGTGTCCTTTGGCGTGCGTCGATCCAGCCTCTTCGGTATCAGTCTTTTGAATGCGTTTGCACGCGCTACTCGTTTCGCACTGCTAGCCACTACTTTCTGTATCTGGCTTTTCTTTCGTCTACTTTTGGCCCCGATTTCACTCTCCTCTCTCTCTCTCTCTCTCTCTCTCTCTCTCTCTCCAACTCCTCTCTCTCTCTCGTCTCTCTCCCTCTCTCATTCTCTCTCTCTCTCCTCTCTCCTCTCCGCTCCCTCTCTCCTCTCTCTCCCTCCTCCTCCTCTCTTCTTCCTCTCCCTCTCTCTCTCTCTCTCTCTCTCTCTCTCTCTCCTCTCTCTTTTGAAGCACAGAATACTATATAATCATTCAAATGTAATTACCTCATATATACATCACTGAAGTAATACAATAACTCTTATTTGTCTCTAAATTTCAATTGAAGCTCAGTATTTTTAGGCTTATGCTTTGCTGCTTTCACCTATACATAAAAATATAATCTACAAAAACAACCTATTGAAATTATCCTGACGAGTGTAAAGTTTACGAACTCAATTATACTCTCGCAGGAACTGAAAATAAACAAGTGATAGCTTGGGCACCTCATGACTTTCTCATTCCTGCCCTACGACACAGCTATGCACAGGCCGTGTACACTGATAACAGGGCAATTCAGTCCCATCTGTAGGGTTGCGGCCGATGCTCTCACTGACCCCTGGACACACAGGACGCCGGCAAAGCTGGGTGAGGCGCCTTGGCTCGCAAATCACCGCGCCTGAAATTCAAAGCCAAGTAGTGGTGGACTCGTGAAGCCCATATCGAGGTAATGGAACCAAGAGAAAATGAAGAGGAACATTCAGACCACTTTACTTTTGTGCTTTAATTAAAGGTTAATGGAAAAATAAAACTTTTATTTTATGCAGAAGACGTTCACCCAAATAGTTGTCCTCACATAAAATCACGTATTTATCGGCGCGTAGCGAAGAAATATAGTACGCGCATATATTCCTTAGCTACCGAAATAGTTTATTGGATCACCTAACGCTCCGCCATTCAAGCACTCCCGTCCTTCCACCAAACACTTAGCCATGCACGCCACTATTACAGCGCGCCCATTACGGCTCCGTCAGCCTCTCGCAGCGCTTTAAATTTATTACACTCTTAGGCCTGACCTGACAGCTAAATTGTCTGTCATTGATCCTTGACCCGACCTAGCATGACCATTAGGCCGACGGCCAGGCATTCGCATTTCACCGCTCCACATGATCGCTGCCGCTCTTACGCCCAGGCAGTATTTGTCTCGCCATATAATTCTTCAATTTTGTTCACAGAAAAGGATATCTCGTTAATTTTATAATGCAGGAAAATTCAAGGACCCTTCTAGCTCCCTCTCTTGAAGGGACCTAGGGAAAAGTAGGATATTCGTTTTTTGACGAAGAGAGGTTGATGGGATGCCCTCTGCTTGCATGTTTGTTGTTTACACGGTCGTCTTCCAGATGATAAAAACTGTAGATGTCTATCACGCCCAGTGATGTGATCTTTACACTTTATTGTGCATACGTGTTGCGCGTCAGGTTCTTCCCGGCCATGCAAGATATGACGCAAGAACGTTTTTCGCAGCATGTACCTGTCACCTGGAGTGCCTGCCATTACTCACACCTATCGCTATAAACACGTCTAATAATACATGCTACAGCGCACACAACTGTCGACGCGCGCATCTATCCCAGAACCCCGAGGCAGAGGATTAACGCTGTCTGACCTCGACAGGCCACGGCAAGTATACAATATAATTATCGATACATAATCTCATATGAAAGATGAGGCACCACCAGGCGAGACCTTCTCAAATATCTGTTCTCATCTCAGCGTGAG
>JACEEZ010004767.1:2500-10000 GCA_016584305.1 Chionoecetes opilio | reverse complement strand
TTAAAAACTTATATTATATATTAATTTTGTATTAAAATTATATTTTATTTTAATATATATAATTAAAAATTTTATTATAGATATAGATACAGATGTAGTATAAAAGATAGATAGTTAAAAATGATAGATAGTAGATAATAGTAGAAATAGATAGATAGAAGATAATAGATAGATAGATTTGAAATGAAGAAGATAGTAGATAGATGATAGATTCACGATAGATAATCGATCGATCGATAGATAAAAGATTGATAGATTTTGATAGATAGTAGATAGATGAATAGATAATAGAAGATGATAGATAGATAGATAAAAAATGTAATAGATAGATAGAAAGTTGGTTAGATAGATAGATAGATAATAGATAGATAGATGATAGATTATACGTATAAAATTATTATATATATATAAATTTTTATATATTTATTATTATATTTTAATTTTAAAATTTTATATTATATATATTATATTAAAATTATATATTAAATTTTATATATTATTTAAAATTTATAAAAAAGTAATATCATTACAGTTATCATAAATTTTTATAAAATTTTTAATTATTTATAAAAAAAGGAAAAAAAGAAAAAAGGGGGGAGAGGAGGGAGAGAGAGGAGGAGGGAGAGGGGGAGAGGGGGGAGAGGAAGAGGGAGGGGAGAGGAGGAGGAGGGGGGAGAGGGGAGAGAGAGAGGAGAGGAGAGGGAGGAGAGGGGGAGGAGAGAGAGATAGGAGAGAAGGGGGAGAGAGAGAGAGAGAGGAGGAGGAGAGGAGGAGGAGAGAAGAGAGAGAGGAGGAGAGGGGGAGAGGGGAGAAAGAAAGGGAGAAAAAGGGGGAGAAAAAAGGGAGGGGAAGAGAGAAAGAGAGAGAGAGAGAAGGGAGAGGGGGGGGAGAAGAGGGAAAGAGGAGAAAAGGGGGAGGGAAAATATTTTTTTTATTTTCCCTTTTTTTCTTTAATTTTTATATATTTTTTTTATTATTTTTTTTAAAATTTTTTTTTATTTATTTTTCAAAATTTTCTTTTTTTTCTCCCCCATTTTATTTTAAAACCCTATATCGGCCTTTTTCTATTTCTTTTTAAAATTTATTTATTACCACTTTTTTTCCCCTTTTTCTTTTTAAAAAAAATTTTAAAAATTATTCTATTATTTATTTATATTTAAAATTTAATTTTTTATTTTATATATTTTTCTTTGTAGCCTATAGGGCCCTGAGGATATGGGAGTCTTGATGTTTGTAGAACTCGCCGTAGGTGGCGCAGGGTGGATTTTTTATAGTGACAACCTGTGGTCTCAGGTAAATATCCCATTTTCTATGATGTTCTTGATCTTCAGTTTAGGCGCATGCAGCCTAAACTAAGTATATATATATATATATATATATATATATATATATATATATATATAATATATATAGATATATATATATATATTATATATATTATATATATATATATATATATATATATATATATATATATACATATAGTTGATATTCTTAGGTTGATACATGTTGTTGATTTTTCAGGGTGGCAAAGACCCTCGTCATTTTTGGGGTTCTTTATGTGCGTTAACTGTACTGGGTTACAGGTAGTGGATGCCGATCCTCCCATTGACGAAACCGCACCCTCTCTTGACGAAGTCAGAGAGGCTGTAGCAAAGTTGAGGGGTGGAAAGGCAGCTGGTGTTTGTAATATCAGTGCGGAGCTCCTCAAAGCTGGGGGTGAGGCCATGATCCGCGGGTTGCATGCTGTCCTGACTGCCGTGTGGCAATCAGGTACCATTCCTCCTGACTGGAAAAGAAGGCTGGTCGTCCCTATCTGGAAAGGGAAAGGGGACCGTCAGGACTGCAACAATTACCGTGGTATTACACTGCTCAGCGTACCAGGCAAATGCTTGCCCATCTATTGTTGACACGGATTCGCAGTCATCTGGTGAAGCATCAGAGACCTCAGCAGTCTGGGTTCACGTCTGGAAAGTCAACAACGGACCGTATCCTAGCGCTTCGTGTCCTGGTGGAACGCCGACGTGAGTTTCGACAGGGGATGCTTGCAGCCTATGTTGATCTCAAGAAGGCGTTTGACTCAGTGCATCGTGAGTCGCTTTGGGATCTTCTGCGACTTCGAGGGATTCCTGCAAGAACTATTGGTTTGATAACTGGTCTGTATTCTGGGACTGAGAGTGCTGTGAAGTGTGGGGCAGGTGTATCCAGCTTCTTTCCTGTGAATACAGGAGTGAGGCAAGGGTGCGTCCTTGCCCCATCACTTTTCAACGCTTGTATGGACTGGGTATTGGACAAGGTTGTAGATCAAAGTGATTGTGGAGCATCCGTCGGCAACACCAAGATCACTGATCTTGTTTTTGCCGATGATGCAGTAATCTTTGCTGAGTCGCTGGAGGTCCTGGTGATGGCTCTCGAGGCGCTGCACGAGGAGGCAAAGCCTCTGGGTCTTGAGGTCTCCTGGCTCAAGACCAAGGTCCACGTGTTTGGAGACTTAATAGATGAAGCAGTACAGTCTGTTCATGCGTGTGGCGAAGACATTGAGATCTTGGAAAGTTTTACATACCTTGGTAGCGCAGTCCATAATGACGGCGGGTCACGTCAAGAAGTCTTACGGCGGATTGGCATAGCTCACGGTGTTATGGACTGGCTCAGCGTGAGTATTTGGCGTTGTCGGTACCTGTGCAGAAGGACAAAGATCCGGATCTTCAAGTCGCTTGTGATCCCTGTCTTACTCTATGGTTGTGAGACATGGACACTAAATAGTGACTTGAAAAAATGAATCAATGCCTTTGGTAATAAGTGTCTTCTCAGAATCATGGGGTATCGCTGGGATGATTATGTGTCAAATCAGCGATTGCACCGTGAAACTGAATCGAAGCCTATTACCTGCATAGTCTGTCAGCGCCAACTTCGGCTATATGGGCATGTGGCACGCTACCCTGAAACCGATCCTTCCCATCGGGTTGTATCTGTAAGAGACAATCCGGCGTGGAGGAGGCCAAGGGGGCGCCCACAAGGCTCGTGGCTGGGGCAAGTTGATGTTTCTTGTCGAGAGCTGCTTGGTATGGGAAAGGAGCCTGCATGGGAACTCGCGCGTGGTGACCCCCGGGAGTGGCGTCGTAGGCTGGGCGAGGCGACGCGCCCCCCGGCGTATGCCCCCAATGATTGATTGATTGATTTATGCGCGTGCAACGTTTCGCCAATGGCACTTGGCATCATCAGGCTAAAATAGTTTATAAATTAATATACTAAAAAACTGCTAGAGCGAACAACTAAAAATTTAAAGCAATAAAATAATCCTATATTATCTAAAAACTAAAAACACAATTTATACTTAACAAACCTTGGTGTGTATGCTGTCTAGGTTGGCAGAGGACTGAAGGAACAATAAGTTTACAGGTAGCATTTCGGTTCGTATGGAGCAATCGAAACGAAAATCGGACGATCGAGACAATATGATAATCATTTGAGTATTTGTAATTGGTATGAAGTGACTTGGTTATTAAGATCAGAAGACAAGTGCTTGATGTGTATGGATTCTAATAATTTAGTGTCACTAGAGAAGTTTGCCTTTGATAGGATTCTAAAGTCATTCATAGAGAATGGGTGATCAAGATCATAGGAGTGTGAGCGAATAGCAGATTGTAAAGGGAAGAAATAGGTCGGCCTGTACGGGCGGGAAACACCTTTATGTTCAGCGAACCTAAGGGTTAAATTTCTTGACGTCTCGCCGATGTATCGAGCGTTACAACTCGAACATTCAAATTCATAAATTATATTAGAGATAAGAATTTTAGGTATAGGATCTTTATATTTGAAATGTGTTCTTAAAGTAAATGGAATAGTAAAAATAAATTTGAATTTTGAGTTAGGAAGGTGTAACTTGAGTAGATCATTGAGTTTATTACGAATTATATAACTGAGATGGCCATAAAATGGAAGTTTAATATAATGTGTGTCTAATGTAGGTTCGGGTTGATTCGACTTAAGGTTGAACTTTTCATCTAAGAAATTAGAGATAGTTTTTTCTATCAATTTGAGGGGATAGCCATTATTTTGGAAAAAATTAGTAAGGAATGTAATTTCATTATCGAAAGCAAATCAAGTGGAAGAGAAACTATAGCATCTGTGTAGCAAGGTCTTAATAGTATTGATTTTAAAAAGGTTAGGGATGAATGATAGATACTGGGTTCCTAAGCCTGTGAAAGTAGGTTTTCTGCAGACTGAGGTGGTAAAATAATTATTGTTACGGGTAACTAGGATATCTAAAAATGGTAGTGATAATTGGTTTTCAACTTCATATGTGAACTTAATATGTTGGTTTTTAGAATTAAGGTAATTCAGAAATAAGGGAATATGTTCGGTATTCTTAAAAAGTTAAAAAGTGTCATCAACGTAACGTTTATAATAAAAAGGTTTAAAAGAAATTGGACAGTCACACAGCCAAATTTGTTCATGATGACATAGAAAGGCATTGGCAAATGAAGGACCTAAGCAAGACTCCATGGAGACCCCATCAGTTTGGACATAAAGTTTTTTTATTAAATATGAATGGAGAGTCTTTTATAGCTAGAGCTAATAAATCAGAGAATTGTTTTTTTGTGTAGTTAAGAAAAGTGGTAACATTATGAAATAAATTATTAGTGATTATTTCAATAGTCTCATCTAATGGAATATTTGTAAATAGTGATTGGATGTCAAAACTAGCCATTACCGCATGGTGTATGTTAATTGTTTTTAATTCATGTGCAAAATCAAATGAGTTCTTAATTGTGTATTCATTAGTAGTTAGCGGGTCAATTATCGGGACAAAGTATTTAGCTAGGTTATAGTTAAAGGTGCCAATAGTACTAAGGATAGGACGTAGGGGGTGACCTATTTTATGAGTTTTTGGTAATCCATAGAGGACACCAGGGGAGGAGCCACTAAGATATATATAATTGAAAAAATATATAATTGCTCATGCTCGAAAATATATCGCGAATTTAATTAATTCAAACATTCGTTCCCAAAACTCCTCCAAATTCAGTTTGATGCCCTAAATGACCTTAAATCTGATGATACTATCCTAATCACTAGACCCGATAAAGGACGCGGTACAGTAATTTTAGATAAAACTGAGTAAATTAAGAAAGCTGAATCCATCCTTGGTGATAAGACTAAATTTAAAGTCCTCGCTGATAATACATATTCTTTCATAACTCAAATGGAGGACAGACTTATCCGTCACCTTAGAGCATTACTTAAATTAAAAGTTATTACTAAAGACGTTTTCAACAACTTTAAAAAGTTTGCCCGGAGGGCGGCTTTTCGGCTAGCTCCTGCGGAGGGCTTTTGGTGGGACTTCGGCCCCATAATTCTAACACTTGTATTTTAATGATAATGTATTTCACACAACCATGAGTTTAATATCACAGAATAATTTTTGGGTTATCACAAAATCTGACAAAATAATACTGCAAAGCAGCAGGATAGACAATGTTTTTGGTCTTTTTGTTGAAGTAGGCTAGTGAAGTAATAGGACTGAGGTAATAGGACAGAAGTAACTCTGAAGTAATAGGAAGTAGGCTAGTGAAGTAATAGGACTGAAGTAATAGGACTGAAGTAATAGGACTGAAGTAAAAGAAACCGTCCGTCAGTCGTGCGTTCGTTTCGATATCTTTCTTTTTCATGCAAAATATCTCGCGTAAATTTTTTTTTTCTTCACAATTCTCGCTAATACTATATATTTAAAAAAAAAAATTAAGTGATCGGATCATCCAAAAAGTGGCCTTAAAACCTTCCCCTGGTCGACCTGGTTCTAAAACTGTGCCATATGATGGGATTGCACCACTGGGGGCGGAACCTATAGCGGACACACACACAGACACACACACACACACTCACACACTTTCGATTATATTATTATAGATGAAATGTCGGTCAGACTGTGTTGCTCGGGGACTTGTAGTAAATCTTGTAGATTGTGTTGCGGCTTGGTACGATGAAAAGGCTTGGTTGTGCAGGCTGGATTGCGGTAAAAGTACGTAGGTTGCTTGGTTGAAGATGGTTGTGGTTGTCAACTGGCTGGTTGTGGTTGTAATAGCGCCGGAAAACGTAGCAGTACTGTGGTTGTACTTCGGAGAGCTTTGTAGATTTGCGTGGGTGTCTTAAATTCACACCGCGTATGTCACCATTTATAATTCGGTGTATTGTAGAGACTTTTCTGGGCTGAGTTAAAATGGTACTTCCAGTTTGTACAAATTTATTTATAAGTCCAATAAGGATCGTAGATATATTACAACCAGTACAGTAAATGTAATGAACAGCCAGTGAGTGTCGGACGGAGCGAGTGAGAGGTGCGTCCTGATTTAAGTGTGGTCCGAGGGCTTCTCTCCATTTCACGCTCACCTCCTCCTTGCTTTCGCCGTTTCCTCTGGCGTCAACATCTGACGTTGACAGTATGCTAGACACAACATCTGACTTATGTACATTTGTTTTGTGAGCCACTTCCTTGTTCTAACAAAAGGTTGAGCAGTCCTTTGTTTTCATGGCTAACTTGGAAAGATACATATATAGTCTAAATGCATTATATGTACATAATTATATCATCATGATGTTTCTAAAATTATACTGGTTCATTTGATGTTAAGTACATTAAAATATCCTGTATGGAAGTTGTACTACTTGTTACACTTGGGTGAATAATAGTTGTAATTCAATAGTAATAGTTATGCAAGTTATTATATATGTTAGAAGTGATAACTGACTGACAATTTACAGAACACTTCTACATCTTTTTTAGATACTTTCAATAGGTAAAATTTACATTGGAACACTCAAACAAATGCAATTATTTTGAATGCATATATGCATGTATGTATGTATATATGTATGCAGATTTATATGCATATCTATGTATGCAATTAAAAAAAAAAATCACATCGGAAAGAGAAAGCAGCTACAGACGTATAATAGGGTCGTGAATGTAATGCATAAAATCAAACTCGGTCGCGATGAAAACATTTTGAAGAACACTGCCATAAAGCATCGTCATTTGGCAATTTGATTTTTTTTACTGTCAAATCCTGCATCCTTTGTTGACACTTGCAGTGTCACAGTTTATCGGTTTACTTGTATCTGTGTAAACTCGCTGCTCGTAGTTTTTCTTTTTTTCTTTTCTTTTTCTTTTTTATCTTGTAGCCTATAGCGCCTGTAGGCTTATGGAGAGAATTGATGTTGGTCGATCTCGCCTGTTGGTGGCGCAGGCTGAATTTTTATAGTGTCACCTGTGATATTAGATGAAGATCCCAACGTATAACAGCAGATAGCAGAACAGTACAATACATGTGGATATGCTAATGTTAATTAAATATGCCTTAAACATTCAATATTACAATGATTTCGTATTATATATATATTACACCGGGTATTTTTGAAATATTATTTATTAGATTCTCTATGTGTGGTTTCCATCTCGTTTACTATTAAATAAATTAAATAAAGATAAATGAAATAAAT
>JACEEZ010004766.1:102500-106583 GCA_016584305.1 Chionoecetes opilio | reverse complement strand
CGGAATTTTCACGATAACACACACTGATTTAGGAAAAAAGGGAAATTGTTTAAATATAGATATGGAGAAAAGGGACCACACGAGTTACAGCTCAGGCCCTGTGTACTACAACTAGGTGAATACACACACACGCGCGCGCACACCCCACACACACACCCCACACACACACACACACCACACACACCCCACCCAACACACACACACCAAAACACACACACACACACCACACACACCCCACACACACAACAACACACCACACACACACACCCCACACACACACAAACGCGCACACACACACACGCACACACACACACACACACACGTGCCCGCGCGCGCACACATACATACATACACACACACACGCTCTAGGCCATGAGAGAGAAGTAGATTGTTCTTACCAAGGTTACGTAATAAGGCAAGGCAAACATCCCTCTGAGTACACACACACACACACAACACACACACACACACACACACACACACACACACACATGGGGGAGGCGGTGGCCGAGTGGTTAGCGTCTTAGAGTGGTGAGCTCGATGTCCCGAGTTCGACTCCTGCCGGGGGCAACTCTTTTGGCCATCTTTTACGCGGTCGACAAAAGCCTGGTAGGTGAGCACAAGGTTCCGAGTTCTAGTCCCACCAAGGAGCAACTGTAAAATCCCTCGTCGAGTGGCCGAAGACTCCTGCATGCTGCAAACCTGTTCTTTCGACTGCGACTACAAGTGCGACAGAGGAAACACCAGGTGGCAGCATGAGCCTGACTGAGGATCCGAACATCTCAGAAAATGGGATCTTCACCTAAGACCACAGATGTTACTATAAAAATTCATCCTGCGCCACCAACAGGCGAGGGCCAACTATCACGACCCTCCAGAATGTGCAGGGCCAACCACCTGAGCCTTCAAAGGAAAATATAATAGCCTACAGGCGCTATAGGCTCCAAACGTAAAAAAAAAAAAAATACACACACACGCCCTGGGCCATGAGAGCGATGTAGAGTGTTCTTACCAAGGTTACGTAATAAGGCAAGACAAACATCCCTCTGCGTACCGTAAACACACACACACAGACACACACACGCGCGGGGAGGCGGTAGTAGAGTGGTTAGCGTCTCCGAGTGGCGTTTTCGGTGACCCGAGTTCGATCTTCGATGAGAACCAAAATCCATTCAATATCTTTCTGCACCGTCGAGTGGCCTAAGAACACCCACATGCCCTGCCCATTAACTCTACCTTCGATTGCGAGTGCATCGGAGGACACAGGGTGGCGGCATGAGCCTCTAATCACAGGCGTCACTATAACAATACTGCCTGCGCCACCACGGGCGAGGGCCAACAAACACAGCCCTCAAGTGTGCCTCCAGGGCCTAAGTCACTGCCTACAGGCGCTATAGGCACAAATGTAAACACACACACACACACAGACACACACACACGCACGCCCTCACCTTGGGAATCATGGGCATCACCTCCATCAGGGTGGTGCGGTAGAAGTGGGTCTTCTGCGTGGGGTCCTTCATGTTGATCACGTCCAGGAACTGCAGCGCCTGCACCACCGGGTCGCTGCGGGGCGAGGGGAGAACACAGGAGTTAATCAAAGGGCCTGGCGTGCGTCTACAGGTAAGCTACGAGTATATTAGAGCATAGTCTATTACAGGAGTAAGTACGAGTAAGCATACACTACAAGTAAGCTACGGGCATGATCTAAATACTTACTACTTAGATACTACTTACATACTACTACTTAGATCATGGCTGAGAGTATACTAGGGCATATAACGAGTATATTAGGTTAGTATATGACACGAGTAAGTACGAGTATGTTATCTATAGGTGAGGCAGTTTAGTACACTTCAACAGACTCTCAGAGCCAGGAGACACTGCCCTGTTCAATATTGAAACTATTGTCATGTGGGCTAAAGATAGGAAACCTTCAATGACAAGCAATACACATAGTCAATTAAATGTTAATTAAGTGTGAGGCCAGTTATGAAATGTTATTCTCAGATATATATGTGTGATACTTCATATCACACACACACACACACACACACACACACAGACACAGACACAGACACAGACACAGACACACAGACACAGACACAGACACAGACACAGACACAGACACAGACACAGACACAGACACAGACACAGACACAGACACACGCAGACGCAGACGCAGACGCAGACGCAGACGCCACACACACAGACACAGACACACACAGACACAGACACAGACACAGACACAGACACAGACACACACACACACACACACACACACACACACACACACACACACACACACACAATCATAGTGAGGCCAAGGTAAAAAAAACTAATTACAGGTGAAAAGGCAAATTCACAAGTGCTTTCATTCCAAGATTTCTCTCTCTCTCCTCTCTCTCTCTCTCTCTCCTCTCTTTCCTTCCTTCCTCCTTCTCCCCTCTTCTCTCCTCTCTCTCTCTCTCTCTCTCTTCTTTCTCTCTCCTCTCTCTCTCTCTCTCTTCTCTCCCCTCTCTCTCTCTCTCTCTCTTCTTTTCCATTCCCTTTTGTTTTCCTTTGTGTTTTTACGTCTCCTGGAACATCTCCTTTATTCCTCCTTTCACCTCCTCTCTCCTCAATTACCTCCATTACTCTCCCTCGCCAGTTATTGCTCACCTGGTTTCCTCCTTCCTTCCCTTCCCTTCCTTCCGCCCCCCAAACCGGCAAAGCGTCCCTTCCTTTGATGAGTAACGCACCCACAAACCTTCTCCCCGACTGTTCTACCAGACGAAAACAGCACTTCATTTGGGGGCTACCGTCTCTCTCTTTTTCTTTTTTTCTCTCTCTCTCTCTCTCTCTCTCTCTCTCTTCCTTTTCTCTCTCTCTCTCTCTCTCTCTCTCTCTCTCTCTCTTTATTTGTGGTTCATTCTGGTGCCTCGTCCCAAAAGAGAGAGAGAGAGAAGAGGAGGGGGGAGGAGAGAGAGAGAGAAGAGAGAGAGAGGAGAGAGAGAGGGAGAGACGGAGACGGGGGTGGGGGAGAGGGGAGAGAAAAGGGAGAGAGAGGGAAAAGAGAACGATAAGGCGTTGATGTGTGAAATTGGGTGTGGGGTGGGGTGGGGGAGGGGTGGGGTGGGTGGGTGGTTGGGGGGGGTGGTGGGGGAGGGGCCGAGGAAGGGGGATGAGTAAGATGAGTGATGAGTGAGAAGGGAGGAAAGGGGAGAGGGAGGAACTGACTAAGTGGTGTGTGTGTTGTTTTTTGTTTGGTGTGTTGTGTGGGGTGTGGAATGTTTTTAGTGTAAAGTAAAACCCTATGTGGTACGTGGTTGTAGTGTGTGTGTCGTGTGTGTTGTCGGGTGTGTGTGTGTGGGTTTTGTGGTTTCCGTTTTAGTTTTTTAGTGCAGTCCAAATAACCTAGGCAGTAGGTTGTCAGTGCATGCAGTCGGGTAGTGCATCCTACTTCAATCACTTACTCCCTAATACTACAAATAACTTCTAATCTAATAACCTTTCCCTGGTTATGAGAAGAGACATCAAAACTTCTTCCTCACGTCTCAAACCATGTTACAATATCACCCACAGTCAGTCAGTCAGTAAGTCAGTCACTCACTCACTCACTCACTCACTCACTCACTCACTCACTCACTCACTCACTCACTCATACCACTCCTGCTTCTCCTAGTAATTTTTGTATGAGTAAAAAGCTGTGTGGATTAATGAGTGATATGCTGGTATGAGTGAGTGGGTGAGTGAGTAAGTGTTTGTGAGTGAGTGAGTAAGTAAGTGAGTGAGTGAGTGAGTGAGTGAGTAATTGAGTGAGTGAGTCGAGTTAATGGTATAGTGACGTTCTTGTTTCCCCACTTTGTTTTGTTTCCATTGACTCATTCTGAGCATTTGGTGAGTTAAAATGAGTTAGTATGTACGAGTGAGTGAGTGAGTGGTGAGTGAGTGAGTGAGTGAGTGAGTGAGTGAGTGAGTGAGTGAGTGAGTGAGTGAGTGAGTGAGTGAAACATTTAGTGAGTAAGTGAGTGTCAACAATGTAACCTTTCATCCTAGGTAATTAAGAAGATAATAATTGCCTTAATTAAGAGAAAAAAAATT
>JACEEZ010004766.1:90000-97500 GCA_016584305.1 Chionoecetes opilio | reverse complement strand
TTGGGGGTGGTGGTGGGTGGTGGTGGTGGTGGTGGGGTGGTGGTGGTGGTGGTGGTGGTGGTGGTGGTGGTGGTGGTGGTGGTGGTGGGGGGGTGGTGGGTGGTGGGAAATGGATATCCCCTCTCTCTCTCTCCTCTCTTCTCTCTCTCTCTCTCTCTCTCCCTCTCTCTCTCTCTCTCTCTCTCTTCTCTCTCTACCTCTCTCTCTCTCTCTCTCTCTCTTTTCGCTCTAAAATATGTAAAAAAATCTGACATGAAAATGGAAAACGAGAAATATGACTGAACACAAATCTGGAGAAAGGGGAAATGAGAGAGAGAGAGAGAGAGGAGAAGAGAGAGAGAGAGAGAGAGGGGAGAGGAGAGAGGGGAGGGGAGCGAGGAGCCGAGAGGAGAGGAGAGCGAGAGAGAGGAGGAGGGAAGAGAGAGAGCGAGAGAAGAGGAGAGAGGAGAGGAGACAGAGAGAGAAGGAGGGGGAGAGAGCGAGACGAGAGCAGGAGCAGAGCGAGAGCAGAGCGAGAGCGAGGGGCGAGAGCGAGAGCGAGAGCGGGGAGCGAGAGCGGGGAGCGAGAGCGAGAGCGAGAGCGGAGAGCCGAGGGGCCAGAGCCAGGAGAGCGAGAGCGAGAGCGAGAGAGAGAAGGACAAACATACATAGAGAAAGAGAGAGAGAACACAGACACACACACAGAGATATAGATAAACAAACGACGTTACAAAAAAAAAGGAGAAACAGAGACGGAAAATAGATCGGGCAAAGAAAAAAAACAGGGGGGCAGAAAAGGGGAGAGATAAGCATAACAACCGAGCCTATTTTTGTTAACCCTGAGTTGCCATGACATGCGAGGCAAAAAGCTAAATTGAATCAGTAAGGTTAATCAAATCTCCATTATTTCACAGGGCAGCAAGAGAAAATAATAATACTCCATCCAAACGGCTTAATTAAAAATAGGGGGTGGGGGGGAGGGCTGGGAGGAGAGAGAGAGAGAGAGAGAGAGACGAGAACTAGGAGAGAGCTGGAGATGAGAGAGAGAGAGAGAGAGAGAGACGAGAGAGAGAGAGAGGAGAGAGAGAGACGAGAGAGTAGAGACAGAGAGAGAGAGAGAGAGAGAGCAGAGAGACATAGATGAGACGAGAGGAAGACAGAGAAGAGAGAGAAAAAAAAAAGATTGATAGAAAAAAAAAGATTTAGAGAAAGAGAGAGCTTGAGAGAAGAACAAAAATTGAAAGAGAAAGAGAGAGATAGAAAGAGAAATTTAAAAAAGATTGAGAGAAAATATATTGCAAGAAAGAAAAAGAGAGAGAAAGAGAGAACAAAAGACAGAATGAAAAATAAAAAATAACGAAACAAGCGATTATTTTTGGATTGATATAGATCTTGCGCATTTTTTCCCTTTTTTGCATTATTCAGTGTTGTCTTTTTACTAACTCGTGTTTCCTCCATTCGATTGTTCCCTTCTTTTACTTCTTTTTATTTACAGTTTTTTAGTTCAGGGTTTCGCAGCCAGAAGGTTAAGGGAAACGCGGCAGTTTGTGTGTGGCAATCCGTCCATTGTTCCCTAACGCTGGTGTAATCCCCTTCATCCTCTCTCTCTCCCTTCTCTCTCTCTCTTTCCTTTCTTCTATTTTTCTCTCTCTCTCTCTGTAAATATTTTCCTCCCTTTTTTCTTCTCTTTCAATATATTAATCTCTTCTCTCTCTCTCTCTCTCTCTCTCTCTCTCTCTATCTCTCTCCCTCTCTCTTCTCTCTGCTCTCTCCTTATCTCTCTCTCTCTCACTCACTATCTCTCTCTCTCCTCTCTCTCCTCTCTCTCTCTCTCTCTCTCTCTCGCTCTCTCATACACACACACCACCTCGAAAATCAGGTTACATTTCATATACATTGTCAATCTGATATTCCATTCACAGTTTTTCTCTTACAACCCTATCTGAGTGACCTTCGTACCGTAAAACACAACTACACACACCACAACACACACCACACAACACCACAACACACAGACACACACAACACCACACACACACACACACACAACGATACACAGGACACAGACACAGACACAGACACAGGACACAGAACACAGACACACAGACACAGACACAGACACAGACACAGACACAGACACAGACAGACACACACAGACACACACACACACACACACAAAACACACACACACACACACACACCCACACACACCACACTCATATTCCTATAAACATCACATCACAACTACTTACACTTCCATTTAAATCCAACACTTAAATGTCTAATCTCCACGTACATTTACAATTTTTCGAGTCTTCCATAACTTCGTGTGCATATATAGTTTTCGTATTATGTTACAAACTCATCATGCCTTAATACAAAAATAATATATGTGAAGTTCTCTTTATATATCTGAACTACAAAGGTATGCCATAAACCTCTTCAATTCAGCGCACACACACACACTTCCCTGTCTTCCTATAAACATCACGTCACCAACTATTTACATTCTTTCATTTAACCCCTTGAGGCCCAGAACGTAATTTCCATTGAAATTTGGGTACCATAAGACGATTTTTAGTGAATATTAACAATATTTTATAGATATGACCTGTTTAATATCCTTGTCACTAACTAATTTGGATATTCAGTACTTTTCGTTATTTATGGCTCGACAACATACACTGTTTTGTTATAGCAAAAGGAAATATTTGCGGCGTGAAGGGGTAAATCTACACACTTTAATTCCTATTTCTTCTTTACCTTAACATAGTAGCGTGTTCTGGGTCGCTCTAACGTGCAGTGGTCATTTACCACATCAAAGCTCTACCTTAACGCCCTCATCCTCTCTCCACGTCTCTAACCTGCCCTTGCCCTCCGCCTCCCCTTAGCCAATCACTCGTCACACGGATCAGCTATATGACTGTGTTTGCCCCTCGCCCTTCCCTCCTGTCTGACTCTTACTTAAAGAGTCCAACGAGGTGAATTGATATGTTCTTGTTGATGTGCTTGTGTTAGGTGAGAGTTGGAAATGTTAACTGTATACATCATGGGTCTTGATTTATTTATTTCAATGGTATTTTCTTTAGGATTTTATTAACCCCTTCACGCCCAGATATTTCCTTTGTTATAAAAAAAATCGTATGTACTAGTTGAGCCATAAAATTACGAAAAGTAACTGAATATCCCAAAATATTTAGTCGACAAGGATACTAAACAAGTCATATCTATAAAATATTGCTTATATTCACAAACAATCGTCTAATGGTACCCAAATTACATTGGAAATTACGCTCTGGGTCTCAAGGGGTTAATTTAAATGCTATTTTCTATGGGATTTTATTAATTTCAATGGAAATTTCTCTAGGATTATATTTTCTGATAGGTATTTTCTGTAGGAATTATGGATGAAAAGGTTTATTTGTGTATTATTCCCTTCCACCCGTCTCCCTCTTCCTGTGTACCTTCTCCCCTATTTCAATTTCACCAAGATGGATGAGAACAAGAAATACGATAACCTTTTTCCGTAGATTTAAATAATTCATTGCGTGGGGGATGTGTGTGTGTGTGTGTGTGTGGTGTGTGTGTGTGATGTGTGTGTGTGTTTGTGTGTGTGTTGTGTGTGTGTGTTATGTGTGTGTGTGTGCTGTCGTATGGTGTGTGGTGGTAGTCATCTAGTGTATCAATCCTAGTTGTATCATGCTAGTTGTATTTTACAGGGTGCCAAGAGCAATGCTCTTTGGGCCCCCGTTCCCCCATATCAACATTTTCAATCATTATCCTTAGTGCTTAGTTTTGGCCGAAGCCACCCCCCCGGAGAGCGGGTCCAACCCCCGGCTAAACCCGGTACCCATCCACCGGGGTGGACAGGGGCTCATTTTTTAAGGAAACAACCCATTTGTTGCCCGCCGGGGATCGCCCGGGGACTTTGGGTTTTTAACCGAGCGTGCTATCCTTACACCAGGGAGTCCCTGTGTGTGGTGTGTGTGTGTGGGTGTGTGGGTGTGTGTTGTGTGTGTGTGTGTGTTAGTGTTGTGTGGTGTGTGTGTGTGTGTGTGCGTGTGCGTGTGCGTGTGCGGTGCGTGTGCGGGGGTGTGGTGTGCGCGCGCGCGGGTGTGTGTGTGGGGTGTTGTGGTGCTGTGTGTGTGGAGTTTAAAGGTTAAGGTATGTACTAAGAGATATTTCGGATTTTAGAGAAAACATAGAAATACCGCCCAAAAGCAAGTAAAGTGAAGAGTATTAAAACCCCTTTTTTTGGGACTATGTTTTCTGTTCGAATCTTCACTAGAGTTTTTTTAAGAAGTGACGATTATCCATTTACTTCAGGTTTTCCATTGAGTCCTTGACCACTCTATTGAAATAAAATGAATGAAAAGATAAATAAAATGAATTAATTTATGAAAACTATATATAAAAGGATAGAGAAATAAAGTTAAATGATAACATAAATACATCGAATTTGTCAAAGGAATAAAAACTAATCGGGGAACATATTTAATTCGAATTTGTCAAAGGAAACGAAGGCAAAATGAAAAATACATAAAATTAAGAACAAAATCAATATCTAAAAGAATCTAAACAAAAAGAAAGTTTAAAAGTCATTTGCTCTACGAACGCAACGAAATGGAATAACAACACAAACCCAAAAGAAAAGCCTCGGGACTATGAAACCATGGAGACAAAAAATCCAGTAAAATGCGTCGGATTGAAAGTGCATTTACAATACCAAGAAAATGTTCAAGAAAAGAGAAATAGTTTGAGTTCGCAAAACGCAATACAAAAATACAGATCTTGTGTAAAGGGGATAGATCAGTTTGCTCGGCTAAAAAATTTGAAATAGTTTATATGCCAGCCAACCACCTCTCCCCTCCTCCCTCCTCCTCCTCCTCCTCCCCCTCCTCCCCTCCTCCTTCTCCTCCCCTTTTTCCCCTCCTCTTTTGTCCTTTTCCCCCGATAACAAATCCTCTCAATGATTTCTTTCCTTTTCCCCCACTTTTCATTACACACCCCCCCAACCACCACCACCACCACCACCACCCCCAAACCCACCCCCACCACCCCCACCCCCACCACACCACCACAACCACCACCACCCCACCACCCCCACCACCACCACCACCTTACCACCACCACCACCACCCACCACCACCACCACCCCCCCACCTTCACCACCCCCCCACCACCACCACCACCCACCCACACCACCACACCCATTTTTCTTCCTCTCTGCCCCACCCTCTATGCCTTACCTTAACAGTGTCTTCCTCTCTGCCCCACCCTCTATGCCTTACCTGAAGTACTTGATGAGTGCCACCAGCTGGGAGGTCGGGCGCTGGCGGGGGTCGCGGCTTATCAGACGCACCACAGCCTCTTGCAGACCCCCAGGCACCTTGGGCAGCACGTTGTTTACCTGCTCACCCAGGTAGAGAGAAAAGGGCGCAGTGGAGTAGGGGGGGAAAAAAACGTAAATGTGTGAGTGCAAATGGGAAGTAACTGAAGCAAGAAGGGATAGTGGATTTAGGCACAAAGATGGGAAGAAGGGAAAGAATCTGAAGAGAAGAAGGGAAAGAGAGGAAAAGAAGGAAGAGGAAGGAAGGAAAGAGAGGGAAAGGGCATGAGTGAGTAGCGGAAAGAGGAACATATAGGTATGGGCGCGAATAGGAAAGAACTGAAGCAGGAAGGGATAGTGGGGTCAGGCAGCTAATATAGGGAGAGAAACTGAAGAGAAGAATGGGAGAGAGAGGAAAAGAGAAAAAAAAGGTGTCAGTGCAAAGGGGGAAGGAAAGAAAAGGAAGGAAAAGGGGGGACTAGTCGGCACAAATAAGGAGAAATACTGAAGAAGCGGATGGGAAAGAGAGGAAGGGCAGGACTCAGAGAGGAAAAAGAGAGACAAAGAAAGATGTGAGTGCAAATGGGAAATAATTGAAGGAGGAAGGGATGGTGGTGAGGCAGTACTCTTAGCAAACAAAAGGAAGAAAATCTGAAGAGAAGAATAGGGTGAGAGGAAGTGCAGGCATCAGAGGAGAAAATAAATAGATAAAAGACTGAGTGCAAATAGGAGAAAGCTTAAAGAGGAAGGGATAGCGGAGTTAGGCAGTACTCTTAGCAAACAAAGGGAGATCATCTGAAGAGAAGGATGGGGAAGACAGGAAAGGCAGGAATCAGAAAGGAAAAAAAGGAAGGAAAAGAAAGGTATGAATGCAAATAGGAAATAATGAAATAATTGAAAGACGAAGGGATTAAGGAGTGAGACAGCAAGGATAAAGGCTTAGAAAGGGAGAATGGGAGAGCAGGAATTAGTGAGGATAAGGATTGGCATATTTAATGGGAAAGGTAATATTTTAGCTATTAAAGGTGATATGGGAGGGGAGGAGAAAGGCTTGGGAGTGTGGAAGGGAAGTAAGGGGATGTGAAAGTAGTAACGGTATAATAATGTGATGGAAAAGAATGGGAAGGGAGTGGAAAAGATATGGTGTGTTTGGAATATATAATTATGAAATGGAAAAATCTGCCTGGGATGGAATACAGGATACAAAAGGAATGGAAGAGGAGGACGAAAAGTAATAAGAAGAGTGGAGGAAAGGCTAATAATGTACCAAATGGGCGAGAGAACAAGAGGTAAGGAAAGGTATAGAGGGAAAAGTAAAAAGTCGAAATAGACCACCAGTTGAATACAAATAATCAGAATTACACACACAAAACATCACGAAAAAAGAAACGATTACACAAACTCATTCTTCTCCATAAATATTACCCATAACAAAGTACGTACATATTTCTTGTAATTTTTTTTCATTACCAAGATTCAAAAAACCTTGAAAGTACCCACACCTTTACCCAACAACCAATACTCCGATGGTACCTTAAAACACAAACCTAACACCTCACCTATAACAAAAACAACCACCACCCTTTCCACTAACCAAAACACCCCCCCTCATTCCAGTGCTAACCAAAGACACAACCACCTCGATTCCAGTGCTACCCAAAGACACCACCACCTCCATTCCAGTGCTACCCAAAGACACCACCACCTCCATTCCAGTGCTACCCAAAGACACCACCACCTCGATTCCAGTGCTACCCAAAGACCCCCACCCCCGATTCCAGTGTACCCAAAAAACCCACACCTCGATTCCAGTGATTCCACATGCTAAACGATTTCTAATTTTTTCTGCTGCGGGTCATGGCCTAACTAATACTAAGGTTAATACCCGCCAAAAAGTTCCTCCCCCCCCTTTTCCCCCCCCCCCCCTCCCCTCCTTCCCTCCTCCTTCCCCCTTTTTCCCTCTTCCCCTTCCTCTTCCCCCTTCCCCCCTTCCTCTCCTCCTCCTCCTCCTCCCCCTCCTCCGGAAAGGCTAGCGTTACGGGGCCATCGCTTTTCCCAAAGAGGATAATCTTAGATGCGATTTTTGCATGTGAAGTATAAGTCTTTGGTAGGGGGGGGAAAGGGGGTAAAAGGAGGGAAGGGGAAGGGGAGGGGAGGGGAGGGGGAAGGGAAGGGGAAAAAGGGGAAGGGAA
>JACEEZ010004766.1:37500-80000 GCA_016584305.1 Chionoecetes opilio | reverse complement strand
CGCTTTGGAGAGAGAGAGAGAGAGAGAGAGGGGAGAGAGAGAGAGAGAGAGAGAGAGGAAGAGAGGTAGGGGAGAGGAGAGAGAGAGAGAGAGAGAAAAAGAGAGAGAGAAGAGAGAGAGAGAGAGAGAGAGAGAGAAGGAGAGAAAAGGAGAGAGAGAGTGAGAGAGAGGGGAGAAAAGAGAGAGAAAATTTAATGTGACTAAATTTTGGATAATAGACGAACAAAGAAGATAAAAACAGAAGCTGAACAAACAAGAATAACCCGGAAATGAACAACAATGAAACGCCTTGATAAATCTCTCTCTCTCTCTCTCTCTCCTCTCTCTCTCTCTCTCTCTCTTTTCTCCTCTCTCTCTCCTCTCTCTCTCCCCCTCTCTCCTCATTTTCTCCTCTTCTCCTCTCTCTCTCTCTCTCTCTCTCTCTCTCTCTCATCTCTCCTCTCTCTCTCTCTCTCTCTCTCTCTCTCTCTCTCTCTCTCTCTCCTTTTTCCCTCTCTCTCTACGTGGATTTTTATAGCAGGTTATGTGGCATCTCGTGACAAAATATATTAACAGATATACATTAAGACAAAACAAGTAAATAATAAAAATATAATAATAGAAATAAGTGCAAAAGAATAACAAAGAGTAAGATAAATCGCCATGATGAATCTCTCTCTACGTGAAGTATATATAAATTTATGTGGCATCTCTTAACAAAAAAAGATTAACAGACAGTATTCAGACAGTGCAAAAACATAATATACTGGGAGGACGAGTCTGTCGCATTAACAGGGATTTTGCTACCTATTTCTTTTCCCTTGGCCAGTCCTTTGTGATGTAAAAAAAAGATTTAGAAAATATCTACATAGGAAAATGTTTGGTTTCATTCCCCTAAGTGGTTCCTTTAAAGCAGTGATTCTCAGCCTTTCCTCCATCATTTACCCCCTCGGCCTGATGTATTTCGCCATTTACCCCCTTACTCCCACGCAACAAATACAAAGCCATCATAAAGGCACAGAAAAATAAGAAGGTAAGAAAACACATTTATTATTTAGGTTTTGCACAAAATATATTAATACACTTCGATAAAGAAAGAAATTATACAGTCCTTTCGAATCACAAATACAAAAAAAATGAAAAAATCAAACAAACACCAGAAGCATTACCGTATATCTTGGCGGATAAGACGACACTTGAATCATCAAAAAAACATCCCAAAACCAGAGGTCCTCTTATAGACGACCTCTGTGGGAACTTATCTTATCAGTGGGATAATCTGACTTATCAGTGGGAACCTGTGTTTCATTGGTCACCTGTTATTTATTTCAAGGTGTTTTGATGACAACGCTAGTCTCATTCGTCAGTTTTCGGGTTCCTGACCTTTGTCTTATTGCTACAAAAGGAAAACCCCCTGATTCACAAAATTGTAGTGACAAAGGAACAAGCATTTGGGAAAGGGCACGTGCGTAAGAAGTGGGAATGAATCTTATTTTTTATCCAAAAAATAAAACCCCAACCTTTTCAAATTCTCTCTAAACTACAAGGGGACTGAAATCAACAGCTCATCTTTTGCGGGTCGCCCATCTTTCTTCGGACATTTTTCAGTGGTAAATGGTCTTATTAATCCTCTCTCGTAAAATCTGTTTTTTAAAAAGTAGCCATGAAGTTACCTTCAAGTTTTTCAAAATTCGTGATGTCTTCTTTTATCTCAAGAAAAAACACCAGGTCTTTCACAATGTTAAACCAATTTGGGGAAAATTTGAAAAGTTACTTTGGTAAACTCTTGGGCCCATAAGCCGCTTTGTCTGCAATGCTGATTTTTTTCACTTGCTTCAACATGGTTATGATGTAATGCCCATTATTGGGGAGATGATTATGAAAATTATTATTATAAATTCCCGGCTATGTCTGTCAGTAGGTAATTTTTTTTCTCTATTTCTCACGGGTGCCCCCATCGCCCTGCCATCTTACCAACCTTTTTGTTTTCTTCTTCCTTCTTCCGCCTTTTTTTCTCCTTCTTTACACCCTTCTCTCCCTCACATGCCGTATGCGAAAAATTCGGGGATAATTATTCTGCCAGTGTAACAAATGATGCGTTTCTTTTTATTTTTTTCCCAGCCATCTGGTCAACCGGGAAACTCTCCCAAGTCTTAACGTCCTTCAAAATAATCCCTATCTTTATCGGTTTTATGGTCAGATAGGGGGCGTTATAGGAAGGTCCCGTAAATTAAAAACCCCAAAAAAATCAAAGCAAGTTTTTTCAATACCACTCCACTCTGAAATAGGTGTTCGGAGGGGACATTACATAAAAAAACATCCTTCTTAAATTTTGGGTTAAAAATATTAAATTCCTTCTACATCAAAGTAGGGTTGGTATTAGGGACAGTCTTTTCTGAGGTACCGAGTTTTCATTTTTAAAAATATTATTTCGGGATTATAAGTTTTATCTGAGTCAGGGTGAGACTTTCCAAAAAGTTCCTTTTTTGTTGCGGGAAGCCACGAGGCCCCACATCATTCGTCTCTTCGCGCGTTGCATTTAAGCCTTCGTCCCTAACTCCTGTGTTCTTTTCCCTTTAGTATATTATATTATATATTTCTTATAAATTTGGTACGTTCATTTTCACTAAGCATGATGTTCCCCCCACCCTTAAAAGTTTTATTAACGAGATTGTCTCTTCGCGTCGTTGCAGCTTCCGTGTCCCTTCAAAAGCCACAGGGTTTTACTGTAACACAAAAAAAACACTTTCTCCCCAATTCTTTCTCTACTAGTACCTTCTTCCAGGTGTGATTTAAAAATTTTAAGTATTATGTTACCTATGTAGGGCAATGCCTAAATAAAAATTCTAGGAAGGGTTTTTATGCTCAGAGACTTATCTCATCCTAAGGGAGATTCCTGGGTCAGAGCGGAAGTGCTTTTTCTTATGTGAGTAGATTTTTCTCGATAAGTGTTAACCCGATATGCTAAGATGATCTCAAGTGAGAGGCTTACCATTTTTTACAAAATAAATAGTTTATTTACAAATATAGTTCTTGTGTTATTTGAAAACCCGGGTGATTTTTCTGGGGATGGGAAAAAAAACCCCCAAACACTTCCAAAAGAGTTCCGTTTTACTAGGTATATCCCTAGTACGACCACACTCCAAGATAAATTAAATTAAATTTTAAACTAACGTGCCCCGGGAGTAAAAATAGCGAAATACCGTCAGGCTGGGGGCAGAAAATTCCTTTCCCTTGGGTATACCCCCTTTTCGTATTTCTCCGAGTGAGAATGGTCACACTACAATAAATATGAAGTCAAAACATAATTAAACCCTTTCCCTTTTAAAGTTGTAATCTTTTATAAAATCATCCCCAAGAAATATCATTAAAGTAACGTTTGACGTTTTATTAATACCCCAGACCTTTTCCCCCAAATTTCCATCAAACACGGGTGACTAAGCGGTGGGATATTTTTCCAAAAATAACGCAACAAAACGCACCTGGAAAATAAATAGCAAGATAGTAAAATTTCAGAAAATTTCTATAGTAATGATCTTTTAAGTAGGTTTAAAGATCTTCCCCTATAAACCAAAACCAATACATACATGACCCATGACCATGTGAGCGTGAGCGGTAAGAGGCAAGCCTACCGCCGCCCTAGCCGTCACTCCGCCAGCCGGGACGCCCCCCCGACGCCGCCGCGCCCTTCGCCGCGCCTTAAGCATCCCGGGGCGCCTCGATGCCAAGCTTGCCTCAAACTCGGCCCCCCTTCATCATCGCCACCGCTAGCGCGACGCTCACCTAGACTCCCCCGCCCATCACAGTCCGCCGCCCTTGATAGTTTTCCTGTACCCATCACCGCTCCCAAACACGCCTCGACCCACCACCATGGCAAGAGGGCTAAAACCCGCGTCGGGAGGGAATCCTGGGATCTCTCTCACCCTTCCCACTGACGTCGTCATGGTTACGCTAAAAACCCACGCTAAGAAAAATCTACTCAGCCGCGGTAGCGACATCGGGCGCCACCTCAAAAATGGAGACCAGACTAAAGAAAGGATACCTCTTAGTTTCCAAGTTTCCAAAGGGGAGTTTCCGACAGAAAAGGGTTATTTCTGGGTTTCCCGTCCCCTAAGGGGGAATCATACAGCGCCATATTTCCATCCCCCGGGCTGAACAAGGACGCAGCGACGTTTGCTGCATCGATAGCAAGGAGTCGCGACATCTTTTTCCGCACTCTCAGCTTCACAACCCACCAGGGAGACCTCCAGAAACATCCGAGTGTTCAGTCAGTGTTTTTATCAATAGTGTTTTTAAATTTAAAAAACAAGAAAAATTTTTTGAAAATGAAAATTGAAAATTTATTTTATGAACGTTTAAATTTTTATTTTATGAACTTGAAAGTTTAATCCTACTTGGGTTTGATTTGTTGTAGCGTCACCCGGTTTTTACTCTTTGGGAAATCAAAAGAAAAGGGGAAATGTAAACATTTCAAGGATTTAAAACTAATTGAGGGTCAGATGTTCGAATATACCGGTAAGAGGGTTTTGGGATACCAGTCTCAATGAATTCATTAACAACTCAGTTGGTTTGGGGAGTCTTCAAGGGATTTTAATTCAGTTTCAAACAAAACGACCAGGTATATTCAGGTGAAAATTTAAACGAAAAATGTTCAATGTAAATTGTGAGTCAAAGGGGAGTTAGTGTCAGATAGATGAAACAATTTGGTTAGGAGATTTCTCTGTCTAGAAGTCGGGGCGTTGATTCTCACGGGCGAAGCCTGGTTCATGGGGGGAGTATTTTAATTTGAGATAGTAGTATACGCTTCCACCCTTACATCAACCCGCTTGCGTGTGCGGCATTTAGGACTTGCAGGGCTTTTTCATTTACCAGAGGGGAACTGGCGTCGCCTCTGGGATATATCTCTGCCCGAGAATGCGGGCTAAGTCAGGTTGACGGTCACGTTTATTTCCCGGATATCACTGGGATCTTCCTTTCATTGGATTTTTTTGTAATCTAAACACAAGCAGACCCCCCGTTTTTTAAAAACAGAAGAATTTCATTAAATTCACTCTAAATTCGTCCCCAAAACACCTCCCTTACGCGCTTTTAAAAAAGAAAAAATGATCCGTAAGTAGCGACTTTTATGCCCTAGAATTTAATTTTCCCCCAGAATAGACCGTTTTTAAAGCCATTTTCGGGGGATGATATATGAAATTATTATTTTAAATTCCCGAGCTAGTCTTGTCAGTAGGTAATTTTTTTTTCTTGTCTCACGGGGACTCATCGCCCTGCCCCTTACCCCCATTTTTTTTATCTTTATCCTTCTTCCCCCCATTTTTTTTCTTCCTTCTTCACACCCTCTCCTCCCCCACATGCCTATGCGAGTCCAAAAATTCGTGGGATAATTATTCTCGATCTGATAACTAAAGATGTCAGTTTTTTTTTCTTTTTCCGCCACTGGTCGACCAAGGGAACTCTCCCCAGAGTCTTAACGTCCTTCAAAAAAATCCCCATCGTTATCGGTTTTGGCAATAGGGCGTTATAGAAGGATCCCCCCCTAAAATAAAGCCCCCAAAAAAAAAAAAAACTAAGCAAATCTTCAATCCATCCCTCTGAAATAGGTGTTTTGGAGGGGGCACATTACTTAAAACCCTCCTTCTTGAAAAATTAGGTTAAAAAAATTAAATTTTTTCTACATCAAATCTGGTTGGTATTAGGGACGTCTTTTTCCCCGGGCGCGAGTTTTCATTTTAAATAGTTATTTCGGATTATAAATTTTATCTGAATCACGGTGAGATTTCCAAACAAGTTCCCTTTTGTTGCGGGAAAACCCACGAGGCCCCCCAAAAGTCATTTGTCTCTTCGTGTCGTTGCAGGTGACCTTTGACCCAACTCCCGTGTTCTTTCTCCCTTAGTATATTATTCTATTATTCTATATAAAAATATAGGGCATTCATTCACTAAAGGCATAATGTTCCGCCCATCCTTTTAAGTTTTACGAGATTCGTCTCTTCGCGTCGTTCAGGCTGTCCGTGTCTCCTTTAGAAAGCCAAGGTTTTACTGTAACACACAAACAAAAACTTTTTCGCCATATTCTTTCTCTACTAGTCCTATCTTCCGGTGTGATTTTTAAATATTAAGTATTTTGTTACCTTTTGTAGGGCAATCACTGAAAAAAAATTCTAGTGAAGGAGTTTTATGCTCAGAAGAGCTTTACTCTCACTAAGGGAGATTTTCCCAGGTCAGAGCGTGAATGCATTCTTATGTCGAGTAGATTTTTCCATAGTGTTAACCCATATGTAAAAGATCTCAATAGGGCTTACCATGTTTACAAAAAAAATAGGATTTTTTTACAAAAATGTTCTTTGGGTTTTAGAAAACCCCCGGGATTTTTCTAGAAGGAAAAAAATTCCCCCCACTCCAAAAGAGTTCCGCCCCCTTTTCTAGGTATTCCCTAGTACGACCACGACTACCAAAATCAAACTAGTTTAATTTAAAACTAACGTCCCCGGGGGTAATCATAGCGAAATCTCGTCAGGGCTGGGGCAGCAAAAACCCCTTTCCCTTAAATACCCCCTTGTTCAGTACTTCCGTAGTGAGAAGTGGTCCACTACAATCAGATAGTGAAGTCAGACACTAATTAAAACCTTCCTTTTTAATTGTAATCTTTTATCAAATAAAAAACCCCAAGTTAAAATCATTCAAGTAACGTTGACGATTATTAATACCCCGCCCGTTACCCCCCAAAATTTTTCAACACACTGATTTTCCCCGGATCTTTGTTGACTTGGTTAAATGGGGAAATTATCGAGAGGGAAACCCAACAGGGATGCACTTGGATCAGCAAGTTTTTACACAGCTTTGAAATTTCCGGGCACGAAAAAAATGTCTACCCCATACGGAGCTCAAAAAACACGATTTAAAAATAAATCCACGTGAAAACCACCTCATCAGTGAAGCAAAACATTTAATGCTAAGGTCCATCTCATCACAGAAATCTTTTAACAAACGGGATTTAGTGCTCGGGGGACGAATGAATTAACAGCCCCGAAAGTTTCTGCAAAAACCATTTTTAATTTAGGGAAGGGTTTTTGCAGCTAATGCATGTCTGTGAAGAAAACATATTTATTATCACTGGGGTGCCTTTTTTTCACAATGCAGGGGAAACCTGATCTCATCCCCCCAGGTGGGGGTCAAACATACAGATTGAACCAAAAATGTCCCATGTAGTTTTTCCTTTCAATGAAATCCTTATTTTCTGCATTATATCTAGCCTTTGTGGTTTGTTGGAGATCTTGACAGAAGAGAAATTCATTCTTCAGTTCTTTTCCATATATGTAACGGACAAAAACAGAAGTTGTGACAAATTTGCCAACATCCAGGATCATCAAGTTCTAAAAATTTTTGCTGGGGGCTAGATTTGATCTGTTCAATAACTTGTTGACAAATATCTTGAGACCCTTTTTACTAATACGTCGATTTAAATTGTTGTCATTAGAAAGGGGAATGTCTTGAATTTTTTTGTTTTGCTTCTTTCCACTAAAATGTAAGCCATGTCTAAGGGACAAGGTTTTAATCAGCTTCTCAGCAAAGTCATGAGGTTTCTTTGCCCTTTTGCTATTCGCTGCGCTACATGATAGGAAGCTGCAAGCATTGGTTTCTTCTCAGATTTCGAAGCCCAAGTTTTAGGCAGTGTTTCCTGCAGCCCTAAACCTAGCTCTCTTTGCCCTCAAATTTAGCACGATCATCAGATGCATGGGAGGATGTGTAGCTTCCAGATGCTGTTTCAGTAGTGAAGGTTTCAGTGACCCATTTCCAAGAACTTTTGATCAAAAGCAAACACTGAGGCTTCTCCACACCATCCACAACAACAACGTAAAAAGCCATATTGTGCATATAAAATCCAGTTATGTACGTTCTTGGACATGGCAAAAATCTGACAATAAATAATTATGAATAAGTCCTTTCACATAGAAATTACACTGAGTTCTGTAAAATGAAAACAAAAAATTCACCTGTGTTTTTTATATAAAACGCGTATATTAACAATAATAATGTAAGAGGCGAAAAACGACAATTGCGATTGATTATTATTTATCAGAGCGGCCTAATGAGAAAAATCCCAAAACCCTTTGGGCAGAAAAGTAGACAAATCCTACCACAGGGTGAAGCAAAACGGACCTAAAACATGGAAGCCAGGTATAGCATATTACAGAATTATTACTCAATTGTCAGTTACGGCACTTATTTACCCCATGCCATGTCATTTTTACCCCTAAGGTGTAAATCTACCCTGGTTGAGAATCACTGCTTTAGAGCGTTTGTAAAGTATGTTTGATGCGAATAACACGATCAATCAATCATCAATCATTAGGGGCATACGCCGGGGGGCGCGTCGCCTCGCCCCCCCTACGATCCCCCTCCCAGGGTCACCACGCGCGAGTTCCCATGCGGTTTTTCCCCAAACCAAGCGCTCTCGACAAGAAACATAACTTGCCCCAGCCACGAGTCTTGGGGGCGCCCCTTGGCCTCTCCACCGGATTGTTCTTACGATAAAACCCCCATGGGAAGGATGGGTTTTCAGGTAGGTGCCAATCCCCCATATAGCCGAAGTTGGCGCTGAGGAATATGCAGGTAAGGCCTCGATTCAGTTCACGGTGAACGTGTTTTGACACGTAATCATCCCAGCGATACCCCATGTTTTCTGCGAAGACATTTATTACCAAAGGCTTTGTTTATCTTTTAAGTCCTATTTAGTGCCCATGTCCACAACCAAGAGTGACAGGATCCAAGCGTTTTGAAGACCCGGGATCTTTGTCTCCGCACAGGTACCGACAAAGCCAAATACTCCCGCTGAGCGGTCCATAACACCGGGGGCATGCCAACCGCCGTAAGACTTCTTAAAGTGACCCGCCGTCTTTGGGGGACGCACTACCAAGGTTGTAAAACTTCCAAGATCTAAATGTCCTCGCCCACGATGAACAGACTGTACTGCTTCTCTAGTAATTTTCAAACACCTGGCCCTTTGGTTTGACCCAGGAGCCCTCAAGCCCCAAAGGTTTTGGCCTCCTCGTGCAGCGCCTTGAGAGCCACACCAGTGTTTTATTCTTCCGAGGTGGGAACGGAAAAACACTTTATGTGGCAACGTTTTTATTTGGGGGGAAGGGCAATACAGACAGCATCCCAGCCGGACAAACTCGTCCGGGGGTTTCCGACCCTAGGGGTGAGCTCGTCTGAAGCTATCCCTCAAACAGTCGACCCAAAACTTTTTAAAACGGCAAATTTAACAATCAACATTCCCCCGAAGATACATACAACCCCTCCCCCAAATGAAAAAAAACACAACGAATTTTTAAGAAATAAACTTTATAAAAAAAATCAACGAAAATATACTTTAACCAAAAAATACTCGAATCCAAGGGTTTTAAAAAGAGCTTTTATAAAACCCAGGTCCCCAAGTGAAGGCAGACTTTTAGGGGCTGGCGTGGGCGATTACCGAGGGGGAATCTTGTTTTTCCTTGAGGTGATTGTGGCTGTGCAACTGGCAGGCACGTGGCGGCGTGGTAAGTCTCCATGGCAGGATGGGACGTTGCGGCGTAGTCGGAGCGGGGGGCCGATACGGACGCAGAAATCGGCGATTTCCCCCAATAAAGGGGCTCCCACTCCCCAGTTTTAAAGGGGTTTATTTTCGCCTGTCGCCAACTCCGACCACCTCGCCTGCACGATCCAAAGGCCTGTAACGTTTTTTGGGACATCCCCCTGGACCCCTGCGAAAAGCAATAAAGGGTACGGCGGAGCGGCCCGTGACGCTGTTTCGTCTGATGCCGGAGTTGTAGCTCTGGCACACACTCAGGGTGCGCGCTGCACTTGGGCAAATGCACGGGATGAGTGGGCCCCCCAGACCGAAAACGGATGCCGAAGAGGATTCGCGGGGATTTCCTTTGGCGGTGGCGTATTCCGTAGCTCCGGAGCCCTGTTCGAAGACGTCGCTAACTGCTACCGGCGTTGTGCCATAATAAATTTTTTTGACAGTCTTCCCAGCTGCCTCCGCTTTGCCGTTAGTCTGGGTGGGTGGGCGACGAATCCGGGGGAAACCTCCACGATACAAAAACCTGCGCATATTTGATGACGCAAATGCGGCCCCCGTAGTCCGCAGATAGTGGGAAAACCCCGTTCCCAAAGAGGTGGCGTAACTCAGGGATAATGGTCGGGAAAGGCAGTTCGGGACCGCTATCACATATGGCCAGCCGGGAGCCGACCCACATATACCAAATATGTTCCCCCGCTACATGGAAGTATGGGGCCGACCCGACTCAAACATCGAGTGGGGGGCCCGGTCGTCCATCCACAGGGGCTCGTTGGCGTGGCTGGGAGCCCATACGGAACGGGGACAGGCAGACACGGTGTTGGCGATGTTTTTATCAATCCCGGGCCATTAAAGTTTAAAGTCTCGGCGTTTCGTTCGCTCAATATTGATCCCCTTCGTGCAAGGGGCCGAAAAACTTCTTGCGTAGGCGGGTCGGGATGACTAGTCTCCCCCGAGAAAATCATGTCACATCCAATGACGCAGATCCCGGGACCCCCCAATACCCGGTGTACTGTGAACGAAGGCGATGTTCCGGGAACCCCTAGGATGGCTGTTTAAGAGGAAGAGTTCGGGACACGTAAAGCAGCAGAATACCTTTTCCAATCCGGGGATCTCCCACTGGGGCGATCGAAAGCCTCTTCTGCTGCAGGGACCCCCCAAAGCCCAATTAAGTCTCGGCAACGGTTGTTCAAAAGCTTTTTTGAGGGTTGGCCCCGGTCACGACCGTGAGCGTGAAAGCGCGTCGGTTTTTGGTGCTCCGCCCTTTCTCCCAACGGGCTGAAAATGTACAGTTTAATTCTCACCATACGCTGCAGCCGCGGATTTTCATCTCGACAAAGCTTATGTTCAAAAGGGCACCAGGGCGGTGTCCACTCCCAACAAAGTGAGGAAAACCTGCTGGGATACCCGGGACTTTGACATCCCCCTACGCAAGCACCAGCCCAACTCAATTACAGCATCCCCGACTTCTGTATGGGTGGGGAAAAACGTAACCACACTAAAACCAAAACCCAGAAGTCCCGTGTTTCGCATTGCACGAATCCAACCCTGGGTTTCTGGCAGACCGTTGCAGTACAGTCGGCAGTTTCGGATCAAGAATCCGGGATGGGTGGTGAATAAGCCCCCTTTTCCTCGAGGAATGCTGCCTCGGGTGTTCGGTCCATCCCCAAAGGGGTTTTGCTTCAAAGATCTCGAAGGGGTTTGGGCTCGGCGGGCGTTTTCCCCTGTGAGAAGCCCCCCAAATTTGGTTACCAAACCCATAACGCCGTAAAACAGGATTTTCCCCGGCCGAGGGAAAAATTCTTGATGGCGGTGACCTTTTGATCGTTTGATGAGTACCATTCCGGTGACTCGGGCCCACAGTATTCCCCTTTATTCCTCCGAAGAGAACTTCTTTGGGGTTTAAAATATGCCGGCCCCGTCGATCTTCGCATGTGTCAGTCACTGTTGGGGGTGTGCCCATATGGTCGTCGTAAACGAGGATGTCGTCACAACTTTGATGGTGTAGGGTATGCCTCCCAGAGCGATGTCTCCTCTGCGGTTGTATTCATCCCCCGGGGGAAACCAAACCATGACCGGCGCTTGAATTAAACTGCCCCCGGGGAATGAAGCACGTTAGGGGCCTGGCTTTTAGGGGCAATCGCGATGGTGATCCCATGGGGGGCGTCCCTTTTAGTCATCCCGCGGGGGTGACCCTGCTGCGATATCAGCGACCGCAACGTGTGGGGGGAAGCATGGGGGATGTCGGACGCCGCCTATTTTTTCGCTTGGTTAAATCCACGCACATTCTATACCGGCATTCTTTTTTGGCACAGGCACATGGGGGGGACCCAATCCCAGGGTAGTCGACGGGGGCGATTATAGTTTTGGCAAGGGGGTCATCGAGATGCTTTTGATGTCGTCTCCCACTGTAGGGCCGGTCTGGCGGTGGTGACTGCAAAAGGCTCCCCGTCAGACGTAAATTTTCACCCTTGGCTTACAGTCATTTTGCGCAGCTCTGATTCCCCCTAAACACGCATGGAAAAAATGCCCGATTTTACCCCCGTGCGCGGCCCGAACCTCCTCGGGCGGAAACAGTGTGTGGGCCAGCTGGTAACTGAGCGATGACTTCTGACTTACATCCTTAAGTTTGGTCCACAAAAAGTGTTTCGGCACATCATACTTGGAGTCCTTTTGGGCAGATACAAATGTACCATTTGCCGTGGAAAGTCAGAGGTACGATCCCTACGCTGAAAAGTCGAACCAGCTAATCACATTTCCCGACAAGTTGTCAATTTCGTACGGCTGTTTTAGTGCGGGGACCCCCCTAATTCCAGTGAGCAACCAAATGACCCTTACACTCCAGTGGGTTTCCTCCACGCACTGAACGATGCGGGGCAGGAAGCAAGTTTTCAATGTCGATTTCCCAAACGAAAAAGGGCCCGCGACTGCCAAACTGTATCTTGCTCCCGTGTCGGGGGTACAGCGGCGTTTGCGCGCCTGCCGGGGGATCACCGTACAGACACTTTAGGAGGGGGCTGCAGCCAGCCTTTAGGGGACACATCGGCAATGGGTTTTTTTTCACTTGTCGCTTACATTTACGATGGGACGTTCCCCCATCTCGGGTAGTCGGGACTGAAAAACTCTCTGTGGTACGTTCTGTGGAGGGTCCGATAATCCCCGCAAAGCGTCCACACACTGTTGGGAAATGCCCATTTTACCACAATTCCCGGGAGGTAGCACCGATAGCCGGACGGCAGTAGAGTCTTTTTGGGTCTGTAACCCCACCGCTACATTCTGATTTAAAGTCCCCATTGCACCAAACCCCGGGTCTGTCCTCTGTCGCCGGGGGACGCAGAACTTTTTCCATGCACCACTCGAAGCACAGCATGAGTATTCCCGGCCACTTTGACGTCACAGCATCCTCTTGTTAAACGTCAAAAAACCTTTTTTTCAGCATCGTTTTTAATCCTATGTTCGTGCACCAACACCCGCGGGTTTGAAGTTTGGGTGCGAAGCAATGTTACAGAAATCACAAAAAAGGGGGCTATTTTCCTTTTAAGGGGCAAAAGGGAATCGTCGAAGGTCTCCCCTTCCCCCCTGTATCCGGAGTGAACTCGCGCCGTCCACCCAAAACGTTCCTTTCGTCCGAGATGCGCCTCCCTTGCCATTACGACCTCCTTTGCAAGAGTGTCCTAGCTATGGAAAAGGTCCCGATCACCCTATCAAATCTTCGTCCAAAGGTCAGCAGGATGGCTCGCTGCTCCTTCGGCGGTAGGTTGTCGGCGCGGGGCAACAACTAACCCGTCGAATTTCATTTTCCCGGCGGGGGAAGTCACGTAGTGAAGCCGATTAGGTCAGGAAAAGGTGCTGGGTAGCGGCGCCAGGCAACCTTGCTGGGGCGTCATTGGTGGCAGGGCGGTGTCAAATGCGGCCGCGCCAGAGGGCCCCCGGGGTCAGTAAGCGCTCCATCATAGCCCCCCAATACGTTCCTCACGCTGGGCCGAGGCGTTGTTCTCACTATCATTCGCCAGTTTCTCCATGTCTCCCCGTTGGGTTTTTCGTCGCCACAGAACGGCTATCCCGCGAACACCAGTCAGGGGGAGGGAAGCGACGAAGAGATCCCGTCCGCGCGCCTGTTTATTTTTCCGACTGGCTAGGACACAGGAAAAACCCTTTTGTGTGGAACGTCTTTACTTGTGAAGGGAGTACAGACAGCATGCAGCGGACTAAACCCCCTGTCCGGGTGGGGTTCCCAACCCTGGAGGGGGAGCCGTTGAAGCTTGCTCGAAACAGTCGAGCCCAACATTTCAACTGCAATTAACAATACAACAACCAGGACCTCCCGCGACCAGCAAAATTCTGCATCATCGGGAAAAAAAAAGACATGATCTTGGTGTTGCCAACGGATGCTCCACAATACTTTATCTACAACTTTTCCAATACCCAGCCATAAAGCGTTGAAAATGATGGGGGAAGGAGCACCCCCTTGCCTTTTCTTATCACAGGAAAGAAGCCGGATACACCTGCCTCACATTCACAGCACTCTCAGTCCCAGAATACAGACCAGTTATCAAACAATAGTCCTTGCAGGAATCCCTCGAAGGCGCAGAAGATCCAGAGTGACTCACGATGCACTGAGTCAAACGCCTTCTTGAGATCAACATAGGCTGCAAGCATCCCCTGTCGAAACTCACGTCGGCGTTCCACAGACACGAAGCGCTAGGATACGGTCCGTTGTTGACTTACCAGGCGTGAACCCAGACTGCTGAGGTCTCTGATGCTTCACCAGATGGCTGCGAATCCGGTGTCAGCAATAGATGGGCAAGCACCTTGCCTGGTACGCTGAGGAGTGTAATACCGCGTAATTGTTGCAGTCCTGACGGTCCCCTTTCCCTTTCCAGATAGGGACGACCAGCCCCCTTTTCCAGTCAGGAGGAATGGTACCTGATTGCCACACGGCAGTCAGGACAGCATGCAACCGCGGATCATGGCCTCACCCCCAGCTTTAAGGAGCTCCGCACTGATATTACAAACAGCAGCTGCCTTTCCACCCCTCAACTTTGCTACAGCCTCTCTGACTTCGTCAAGAGAGGGTGCGCTTTCGTCAATGGGAGGATCGGCATCCACTGCCTGTAACCCAGTGGTGTGAAGCGAAATAACACGATGGTACTTATATATTTCCTTTACTTACAAATGAATGATACTTTTATTCGGAAATACGTTGAAATAACATTGTGTCTTGGCTGGTATGTATAAAAGGCTCATTGTAAGCCATTATATAGTGTTAAACATTGGCCTAAAGGGTAAAGTACAAGTGTAAAGCGAATGTTCATGAGTGCGTTATTTTCTCTGTCTGACACACACACACACACACACACACACACACACACAACACACACACACCACACACACACACACACACACACACACACACACACACACACACACACACACACACACACACACACACACACACATACACACACACAACACACACACACACACACACACACTACACACACACACACACACACACACACATGTCTAATAGTTTCGAGATATTATTACAATTATGTCTATAGTCACTAACAAAGCCTTCTTCACGTTCACCGGCGCGGCGCCAATGCAAGGATTTGACGCATTAACAAGAGTAAAGGACAAACACATTATAATGCCTTGTCATTTATAGTCTATTTTTTTAGCGAGGCGAAAATTTCATTCAATCTTAAGGTCTCATCCTTAAAATGATGCCTTTGTTTACCTGATAATATGGTTAACTAGGATAAAATGCAGCTGAAATTTAGAAGCAGCGTAGTATTCTCTTCTCCTGGCATCAAATATCAGTCAGTAAGAAGCAAGGGGTCAGAATTTTTCACCTCGTTAAAAAAGAGTATACTATTACTATATAGTGTCAACCTGAATTAATTACCAGATGGATTTTTGCTATCACGCGCCACTTAGTCCAAACTTCCGGGTGAAAATAGATATTGAAATGGTGTGTGTGTGTGTGTGTGTGTGTGTGTGTGTTGTGTGGTGTGTGTGTGTGTGTGTGTGTGTGTTGTGTGTGTTGTGTGTGTGTGTGTGTGTGTGTGTGTGTGTGTGTGTGTGTGTGTGTGTGTGTGTGTGTGTGTGTGTGTGTGTGTGTGTGTGTGTGTGTGTGTGTGTGTGTGTGTGTGTGTGTGTGTGTGTGTGTGTGTGTGTGTGTGTTGTGTGTGTGTGTGTGTGTGTGTGTGTGTTGTGTGTGTGTGTGTGTGTGTGTGTGTGTGTGTGGTGTGTGTGTGTGTGTGTGTGTGTGTGTGTGTGTGTGTGTTGTGTGTGTGTGTGTGTGTGTGTGTGTGTGTGTTGTGTGTGTGTGTGTGTGTGTGTGTGTGTGTGTGTGTGTGTGTGTGTGTGTGTGGTGTGTGTGTGTGTGTGTGTGTGGTGTGTGTGTGTGTGTGTGTGTGTTTGTGAATGTGTTGCTAGGAGTCTAATATTAGCCTCTGCCTCTTGCCTCTGCTTCCAGAGAGAAAGAAAACAGGAGTGTGTGTGTGTGTGTGGTGTGTGTGTGTGTGTGTGTGTGTGTGTGTGTGTGTGTGTGTGTGTGTGTGTGTGTGTGTGTGTGTCTGTGTGTGTGTGTGTGTGTGTGTGTGTGTGTGTGTGTGTGTGTGTGTGTGTGTGTGTGTGTGTGTGTGTGTGTGTGTGGTGTGTGTGTGTGTTTGTGGATGGTTTGCTAGGAGTCTAATATTAGCCTCTGCCTCTGCCTCTGCTTCCAGAGAGAAAGAGAAACAGGAGTGTGTGTGTGTGTGTGTGTGTGTGTGTGTGTGTGTGTGTGTGTGTGTGTGTGTGTGTGTGTGTGTGTGTGTGTGTGTGTGTGTGTGTGTGTGTGTGTGTGTGTGTGTGTGGTGTGTGTGTGTGTGTGTGTGTGTGGTGGCGTGTGTGTGCGTAAGCGTATGTGTATGTGTGTGTGTGACTGTCTGTATGTGTGAGTGGAGAGTCAATACAGATGCTTCACGGTAAGGAGATGCGGGATGGTTTGCTAGGAGTCTAATATTAGCCTCTGCCTCTGCTTCCACACTATTTGCCCACACACGTCAGCACAAAGCTATGCATATATACACTTCATGTTTACCCCGCTCTCTGGAAACACTGGATAAAGCGGCACACACACACACACACACACACACACAGACACAGACACAGACACAGACACAGACACAGACACAGACACACACACACACACACACACACCACACACACACACACACACACACACACACAGCTCATAATATTTCAATACAGCCATTCAGTTCATTCATAGACACTTTCATGCTTTATAAACCAGAATACACACAGTAGCATTGGCGTGCCTTCACAATGCGTTCACAGTCATACAATAACACAGTGAATAACCAACGCCACATGCCTGTTATTCATCGCATTCCTATTTTCATACATAAAAATTAAACCCTAAAAAATCTGTTAATCAGTTTACGTTTTTCCCTAATTGAAATGTATTTAGATAAACTTTAGTGTATATCCTTACTTGATATAATATATTTTCTATGCATTTTTTTCTTGCTATGATGTTACTATGATATACTTTCGAAATTAATTCAATAATACGTTAATTGAATATACTCAAAAGTTGTGCACACAGTATAAGTAAATGGGTGATAGTAGAAAGGGTTAAAAAACGAAGGTGTGAGAATTAAGAGAAATTTATGTACACAAATAATACTTCTAAAGGATGCGCCGCAGATGTCGAGATCAGCCTTGGGGGAAAAAAAGCTTAATTTCTCCTTCACGACATTGGTAACATCACTACATGAGGGTAACATTATTCCCATGACCTTATAAGTAACAGTACTGCCGTGATCTTATAAGTAACAGTACTGCCATGATCTTATAAGTAACAGTACTGCCATGATCTTACAAGTAACAGTACTGCCGTGACCTTATAAGTAACAGTAATGCCGTGATCTTATAAGTAACAGTACTGCCATGATCTTACAAGTAACAGTACTGCCGTGATCTTATAAGTAACAGTAATGCCGTGATCTTATAAGTAACAGTACTGCCGTGATCTTATAAGTAACAGTACTGCCATGATCTTATAAGTAACAGTACTGCCATGATCTTATAAGTAACAGTACTGCCATGATCTTATAAGTAACAGTACTGCCGTGATCTTATAAGTAACAGTACTGCCATGATCTTATAAGTAACAGTACTGCCGTGATCTTATAAGTAACAGTACTGCCATGATCTTATAAGTAACAGTACTGCCGTGATCTTATAAGTAACAGTACTGCCGTGATCTTATAAGTAACAGTACTGCCGTGATCTTATAAGTAACAGTACTGCCGTGATCTTATAAGTAACAGTACTGCCGTGATCTTATAAGTAACAGTACTGCCGTGATCCTACACACGATGATGTGCCTTGGCTCGGTAGTGTTGTGTGCAGCAAGGCAAGGCCAGCGAGACCCAGCAGGGCGAGGCGGCGACCCTTGGTTGCAGGCCAGATACCCCACCACTGCCATTCCTTTTTGAGGATCCACATGGCCGCGGCTCCCTCCACTTCATGCCTCACAATATACACGTACTCTATTAGTCTCAGCAATGAAACACAGCATCACCCTGAGCTGTGTGTGTGAGGTGTGTGTGCTGGCTGCCGGGGCGGCGCTCAGCCTCGTGCTGGTGGGCCTGGTGCTCGAGGGCGACAAGCTGCGCCAGGCGACGCGGGCGTGGCGGGACGCGGGGCCCCACACCACCCTGCTGGGGATGGTGCGGGGGCGCCTAGTGGCCGCCTCGTGGCTGGCCTCCCCGAGGGACCCCCTTGGGGAGTGTGGCTTCCCCGCCGGCGACAGGTGGCTGGAAGTGCTGCCCCTGGTGCTGGGCAGCAAGGCACGGCTGGCCTGCCTGCAGAGACAGGTCCAGCGGGCAGAACAAGAGCACAACATGTTTGTGCTGTAGTTTGTGGTGGTCGTGTGTGTTGTGGTGGTGGGTGAGTCTGTGGCCCTGGTGGCAGGGATCACCATGGCCCGGCACACCCTGCCATGGCTCCGCCCCCGGCAAGATATGACTAACGCACTGGTCCTGAAGGAACCAGACCGTCGTTTGTGTCTCGGTAAGGCACGGCACTGTCTGGCAACGCCTCTTTTCCCGCTGCAGCGACGCGTGTTCGTTGTGGTGTGCCAGGATGTAATAAGGCCTCTTTCACACGGCGCGGTCGATGCCCGCGTCCACGCGCTTACAGATACACTGCTCACACCTTCTGCAGGCGCTTAAGAGCGGACACACCCGCTTCCAAGTTTCTTTTCAGACGACACGGGTGTAAACCACCCGCACCCGCGCGCCGCACCAATTTGTGTTGTGCACGCATTGATTATAATGGACCATAATCGCCTTCGCCTCCTTACCTATTACATTTACACAAGAAGAGGAGACATAGGCGTAAATTATGGATTCATCCCTTGATTGCAGAAATGATTTCTTCACGTGATTTGTCCCACAGAGCTGGTCTCTCCTGCACAAGTGATATTATCAGGGCCTATAGCATCAACGTGCGGAGGCGGGCCCGCGGCGCGCTGCATTTCACCCGCGCACGGGCGTTGCCCGCAGCCGGGCGACGCCCGTGCCGTGTGAAAGGTTACATTGAAAACATCAGTAATTAGCTTAAGCGGGTCCGCGCTCGGGCATCGCCCGCGCCATGTGAAAGAGGCCTCCTGTGACGGCCTGATGACCGACAAGATTCACACGTCCACTTCGACGGCCACGGCACACGAAAGGCATTGGCCTTGCCAGCACCAGGCGGGGAACTGCCGGCGGAGACCGCACAGAATATCGAAAATAACACTGACGGACAGGAGGACGAGGAGGCCAACTAAGAGGTGCGGCGAAGTCTCATCGTGCCTCGAAAATAGGTGGAGCGCCTGGCGGGGCCTGGGGAGTGTTTCCTCCACTACCTGGCAGGCCACTACTCCGCGCAGGTCACGCTGGACCCTGCACGCCGCACTGGCCGCAGGCTGCACGTCAGGGGCGGCAAGACCCGCGCGATGGAGTGTCATGCCGCCGTCAAGGAGCTGTTTGCCGCGTGGCGGACACGCGAGGCCGTCGTGGAGTGATCGCCGCCACCAGTAATTTGTCGTGCCGTCGTCTAATCACTCCATTAATATGTGTTTAAAATAATTATCCATGTCCTCTACATTTCGGCTTAGAGTGAACAATTCATTAGTTTGTCTAGAGAATAATGTTTAATTTATATTCTGATCTGGCTTATAGGAAATAGTTCATTAATTTAGCTAGAAAAAAATATCAATTTTCTCCTTTTTTCAAGCTTACAGGGAATAATTAATCAACAAATCTGCAGGTGTAGGTAAACACATCTGACATTAAGTAAGTAAGTTTTATTTAAGTAAGTAAGTAAGTTTTTTATTTCCATAGCAATTATATACATATATACATAACAATTTAAATAAATTTTGGAATGAATCTGTCGAGCCAAGGCTCCTTGACAGATATATTTCTATTAAAAAAAAAAAATACAATTTAGCTGAGGAGCATCAAATATACATTATAGTATACATCAGTATACAAGAGAGAAAAACAGATTCATGAACTTTGACACTATCTACATTATTTATTGAGTGGTATTTCTACAAATTTTGTTGCGTGAATAGATATTTTTTTATTTTATATTTAAATTGAGGAATACTACCCGAATTACACAGAGTTTTCAAGTCAGTTGGTAAAGTATTCCATAATTGAGGACCAAAATAAAAGATGCTGTTCCTGAAGAGATTTGTTCGATATGGCGGACAAACTAAATTAACATTATTATTTCTAGTGCTGTGAATGGTTTCTTGTAAGTTAAAAATGGAAGTTCCCTTTCTATTTGTAATACTTTTAAAAATGTATAGTAGAAGAAAGCATTTATGGATTGAGTAAAAATTTAGAAGCTTGTGTTCTGAAAATATATTGGCTGTAGAATAAAATTTACCTAAATGAAATATACATCTCAAAATTTTGTTTTGTGCTATTTTTAATTTGGTAATGAAGGAGGGCCAAGTACATGCCCATACTGACACACAATATATAAGGTGAGGGTAGTATATACCCTCACCGGTATATGTAGTATATACTGATCATAGCTTCGATTGTGAGGTGATTACGTACCTTATATAATATGCATTCACGTGAATATACATTCACGTAATCAGTGTCATTATAACCATGTCATATCAAACACTTAACCCCTTGAGGCCCAGAACGTAATTTTCATTGCAATTTGACTACCATTAGACGATTTTAAGAGATATAAGCAATGTTTTATAGATATGACCTGTTTAGTACCTTATCCACTAGCTTATTTGGTATATTAAGTCACTTTTCATAATTTTATGGCTAATAACAGACGATTTAATATTGCAAAGGAAAGATCTGGCCGTGAAGGGGTTAAAGGTGATAGACTATTCAATTATCTATTGAAAATATTCCTAAATGCATCTTTGAAACTTTAACATACGTATTTGATATAATTTTGCAGTAATTTATTGTGTTGGCATTCTTACTCCTACAATGTTGAGGCTTTTGTATTGGGAAATATTTGGATCTGAATTGCTGAACTTTGGTATTCACTTGATCCCTAAGCTCCTTACGGGTGGGCAACAGCTGGCGGTCATGTGCCCAGCACGTGATCAAGCCCCTTGAGTGAATTGCACACACACACACACACACACACACACATACAGATACAGACACACGCACACACCACACACACACACACACACACACACACACACACACACACACAACACACACACACACACACACAACAATACGACACACGCCACACCACACACACACACACACACACACACACACACCACACACACACACACACACACACCATACACACACACACACACACACACACACACACACATTCACATACACACACACACACAACCTAACATGGGGCACATAAGAGACACACAAAACAATTATTTTTATCCTTAATTCATCCTCAAATCAGAGACGATAATTGTGTACAAAACAGAGCGAGGGGGGGGGGTTAGAGAGATGAGAGAGAGAGATAGATTAGGAGAGCAGAGCGAGAGAGAGAGAGAGAGAGAGAGGAGAGAGACAGATAGAGAGAGAGAGCGATAGCGAGAGCGTAGATAGTCTCATAGAGAGCTCGCGAGACAGATAGATGAGATAAGACGCGAGACAGAGAGAGATAGAGTAGAAGAGATATAGATTAGATAGTAGATAGAGAGATAGAGAGCAGAGAGAAGCAGACGATGATAGCGAGAGAGAGAGAGAGAAGAGAGAGCGAGAGAGAGAGAGAGAGACGAAAGAGAGAGAGGTATCCCATTAAGAGCACACTGGCCTCATCAACCCATGTCTTCATTCCTTCATTAACGACAAAGAAAATAACAAACGAGACGAAATCAAAGTGAATGGCAAAGAAAAAAAGATAAGATGCCAAGAAAGGAAAATAAAAAATAGAAGGAGGAAGAGAAGGAGAGAAAAAAGATATGGAGACAAGAAAGGAAGATAATAAAATATAGAAGGAGGAGGAGGAGATAATAACATAATACAGAAAGGAAAAATGATTGGAAAGGGAAATAAGAGAAAATAAGGGAAATAAGAGGGAAAATAAGGGAAATAAGAGGAAAATAAGGGAAATAAGAGGGAAAATAAGGGAAATAAGAGGGAAAATAAGGGAAATAAGAGGGAAAATATGGGAAATAAGAGGGAAAATATGGGAAATAAGAGGGAAAATATGAGAAATAATATGAGGAGAAATAAAGACCTAATAGAGACAATAGGGACATAAGATTTGAAAATAAGGGAATAAAGGGAATATGGGAAATAAGAGGGAAAATATGGGAAATAAGAGGGAAAATATGGGAAATAAGAGGGAAAATATGGGAAATAAGAGGGAAAATATGAGAAATAAGAGGGAAAATATGGGAAATAAGAGGGAAAATAAGGAAAATAAGAGGAAATATGGGAAATAAAAGGGAAAATAAGGAAAATAATGGAAAATAAGATTGGACAAAGATGATTAACGAATAATTACTTAACGAACAATAAAGATAACGAAATAACTACATAAATAAGAAAAAATGCATATACGAATATAGATAGATCAAAATAAGGAAAACTCTGACACAAAAGATATACAAAAGTTTCATTAGTCTACCAAAAAAAAAAAAATTTGATGCTTAAAGAAAATCTGGTCTATGAAATAAAAATAAAATATATATAAGATGTATTTATAAAAAGTGAACAAAAATTGTAAAAAATCTGAAAATAGGTCAACTTTTTGGTTATTTTGTCTTGAAAGAAACGTGACTCAAAGGAAGAAATACGATGAATGAGGAGATGGAGGAACACAGGATAGAAGAGAGAAAGACACGGCATAGGAGGACAAGAAATTAGGCATTCTCTCTCTCATCTCTCGCTCGTCTCTCAGGTCTCTCTCCTACTCTCTCTCTGCTCTCTCTCTCTGGCTCTCTCACTCCATCTCGTCTCTCTCTCCTCTCTCTCTCTCTCTCATCTCTTCTTCTCTCGACACTCAGAATGGTTACTTGAAGCGTGTTGACATGTGTGTGTGTGTGGGTTGTATGTGTGTGTGTGTGTGTGTTTGTGTGTCCTCCTCCTCCTCCTCCTCCTCCTCCTCCTCCTCCTCCCTCCTCCTCCTGAGGTCTCTTTGTGCACAGAGAAGTAGACTTCGCAAACCTCTGGGATATTTCTACGAGGATCCCATCCTGGTGAGTATTCCCATCCTATGTGGGGATGACGGAACTCCACCTCAGCCCGTCGGCATGCACGATTAGGACGTCTGCTAAATGATACAGGTTTCTTCTAAAGTCAAAAAACGACGAGCGGACGCGGTAGCAGCATCAACCTACCCCTTTCTTACCCCACAGCAACGCTGGTTCACGTCCCGTTTCCGCAAATACTAATCAAAGTAACTTAATCAAGCGCCTGACAAGTGGAACCGTAGACGCCCTGCCGGTACAACCCTCACGCAAGGTTCTCAAAACTATCAAGGAACTTAAATTACTCTACCAAATGCCAGAAGCTTATTTTTTAAAGCGTAACGATTATTAGCATACGTGTTGCCGAAACGCCGAGATATTCGACAGTATCACTGAGATTGTGTCAATACAAAAGATAACCATTTATTTCTGAAATAGCCATTCCAGGCTATAAGACTTCTAAATTGTCGCACGCATAAAGCAGGTGGGAGGTGTCATTCTTAACATTAAAGAAATTGCAAGCAATCGAATCGAATAAGGTAAACAAAGATCTTATGACTCCGTCTACGCAAAGATTAAGCTAACGGTCAATTGCTACTATTGTGACAATATTCGTCCTCCCAAATCTAAATGCGGAAGTAGATTGCCTCTGTACTACGAGATAAAGAGTTGTGAACATAATAACGATCAATTTTTGTGGTATTTTAACCTACCTCATATAAACTGGAATAATAATTTCTGCTGTAGAAAGGAGCGATTGCTTGATATGGTGAACGAAGTATCTTTAAATCGTGGTCCGTGAGCCTACAGGGATAATATTATCCTAGATTTAAGTTATTCACTACGACATTGAATCTGATTGGATTACTGCGATATAGGTGAACATTTGGCAAACGTGATCACGGCTCATCATATGCGGCATAAATTGCAATGTAGACTCACAGAAATCGTTTATTAGTCCATTATAATAAAGCGATTTCACGAAGATCCGCAGGGTACAGTGGAAGTTTGAATGGATTGACCTAGCTAAATGTAATACGCCGAAACAGGTGTAATGTATTCACTAATAACCCAATCGGTGGGGAAAAACATGTTCTCAATGGTAAGAAACACGTTTGATAACATAACAGACCCAGTTGGATGAATAATGAGATCCAACAAATCTGGGCAGAAAAGCGTCCGTGCGTATATAAGTTTACAAACGATCAATGCAGACTGCGATTCTAGGAGAATACAATGACGTCAAACGTCGCTGCAAGGACTAATTAAGTCTAAAAAGCGCGAGTATGACGAAAAAATACTGGCAAAGAATCCAGAATCAACCGAAAAGGTTCTTCAATTACCGTTCGAAGTAAGAAAACGTCAAACAAGTATTGGACCACTAAAGATAAATATAATATCTTGGTAATGATAATAAGATTATGGCGTTCGTACTCAATGAATACTTTAATGCGGTATTTTATAAAGAAGTACGAAACTCATTACCAGAACCAGTAACATGTTCAAGGACTCGAAAGGGATAGACGTAATAGGAGATATAACAGTAGGACCGAAATATCACAGTATTTGCTGAACTTGACCCAGCAAAATCGTGGGTGGACGAAATCTCGCCGCGGACTACTTCGCGAATGGTCAAGTCACTTCGCTCCCATTAAAGATTTTTTCAATAAATCGCTGAAGTGAAAAAATGTTCCTAGTTATGTGGAAATTAGCTAACGTTCCCGATATTCAAGAAGGGAGTAAGAGCCTCGCAGTAATTATCGCCCAATAAGTCTAACGTCCGTGATTGTTAACATTTGAGAAAATATTGCGGGGATAAAATAGTGTCTTTTCCCCGAGACATACTTCTATACTAACTCCCAGCCTGGATTTCGAAATCAGAGATCCTTGCTAACAAACTACTGGATTTTTTAATGCATATTATTTCAAATTGGGCGGGGGGAGGGCGCTAAAATTCCCTCGATGAATATAACCTTGATTTTCAGAAGACTCGATACGTCCACATAATCGACTGTTGACCAAGCCTAAGGGCACATGGCATAGGAGTAGCAATTTGTCATGGATTGGCGATTGGCTTTTCAAATCCCGTAAACAACGGTAGTAATAAATGGTGATGCATCTGATTGGTTAGATGTCACTATTGGGGTGGGCCTCAGGCTCGGTCTTGGTCCCTACTCTTTTTCTATATATGATCACGATCTGGACTGTCGGACTTGTATATAAATTCAGAAATTTGCAGATGACACCAAAATTAGCGGTAGAGCATATAATAGAGAAAACTGCGAACTCATACAAGTGATCTCGACAAACTATCAGATTGGAGTGATAAATGGCTATTAGAATTCATTCCGGATAAAGTTAAAGTAATGCTATATGCAACGAATAACCTCAAAATTAATAACTATCATTCCAATAAATCGTACTGAAGTACAGCATGAAAAGGGATCTAGGTGTCATCCATCAGTAATGATCTGAAACCAGTTTCGCATTGCCTAGCTTCCAGTAAAAAGGCAAATAGATGTTTGGGCTTTATTTAAACGTACTTTGAACATAAACCTCCGGAAGTAATGACACATTATACACGTCCTTGGTTAGGCCGCACTTGAATATGCCGTTCAATTTCTGGTCGCCCTGTTTTCGTAAAAGATGCAAGCCAAATTGGAATCAGTGCAAAGAAGAGCACCAACAAATTCCATCTCTGCGAAATTCATCTTATGAAGAGAGACTGCGGAACTAATATGTTTTCTTAAAGGATACGTAGATCCGTGGGGACTTGAAGAAACCTTTAGATCCAAAAAGGTTTTATGTCTTTAATCAGAGAACCTATTCGAGCTTTAATAAAGTGAAAACAAGAAATAAGGGTTTTAAAAAAACTAAAGGGGTAAAACGTTGCAAAAACCCGATCTCAGTAAAATTATTTAAAATTTTTGAGCGTTGATCGAGGGAAACAATTTACCAGAAAATGTTTCGGACCCAAAACACAAAAACTACTTCAAAAAACAGATTTGACGCGCACTGTAAGTAAATGGGATTATAGTGCAAATTCGTACTGGGTCCCCCGTATCGATTAGTTTTAGTGGTAGTGGTAGTTGTAGTTATTTTTTCATATCCTATATTTCTGCACTTAAAATTTCAGTTCCTATCCTCTTTAGGGACATGGTATCTTTTTCCATTTTTTCTTACAAGTAGTTGAAGTTATATTGTAGTTCAGCAGATACCCTCGCTATGGACCAATAGGTCCCCCTGGGGTCTGTTACTCCTATTTTAATCCTATGAAAAAAAAAATCCCCTCCTCCTCCTCCCTCCTCCATGTCCCCTTTTTGTTTTTTTTTTTCCTCCCCCGTACTATTTTCTTCCTCTTCCTCCTTCTCTTTCTAAAAATTATTCTCTTTTATTTCCTCTTTTTCCCTTTTCCTCCTCATTTCCTCTCTTCCTCCTGATTCTCCCCCCTGCTTCCTTTCCCCTTTTTCCTCTCCCGCTAATCCTCTCCCCTTCCTTCATTTTTCTTTTTTATCCCCCCTTTCCCTTCCCTCCCCCCCTTCCCCCTTTTTCCCCTTCCTTCCCCCCTCCTCATTCCCCCCCCTTTCCCTCTCATCCCTTTCCCCCCAATTTTTGTAGCTGGAGGTAATCTTCCTTTTTCGCGTGCACATTTTTGTGTGTGTTTGTGTGTGTTGTGTGTGGGGTGTGTGTTTGTGTGTGTGTGTGGTGTGGTGTGTTGTGTGTGGTGTGTGTGTGTGTGTGTGTGTGTGTGTTGTTGTTGCCCGTCGCCTGTGTGTGTGTATGTGTGTGGTGTGTTGTGTGTGTGTGTGTGTGTGTGTGTTGTGTGGTGTGTGTTGTGTGTGTGTGTGGTGTGTGTGTTTTATTTAAGTTAGCTTTTTTTTTCTAATGGTTCCATACTTATATCGGGTATGCGTACTTATCTTCTATACTCATACTACTTCTTAACTACTACTCAACAACAACTACTACTGATAAATAAAGTACTTTTGCTCATCTAACCTTTACACTACTAAACTCATTATTTTTACTACACTAACTCATTCCCCTTTTGTTCTTTTTATTCTACTACTACTACATACTACTAAATACTCTATACTTTCACTACTACTCTAATATACTAACTACTACTCACTACTTATACTACTACAACACTACTACTACTACTAACTATACTACTACTATACACTACTACTCACTACTACTTACTACTAACTACTACTAAATACTAATTACATATTTACTAAAACCCTATTGACCTGATTGGGCCACAACACGAAAAAACATTATATAAACATTCACGCACGTGTTGGGCCTAATTGTTGGAACAATTTACCAAACAATTTGAAAAGTATTAACAATTTTAATACTTTTAAAAAAAAAGACTTAAGATTTACTTTTTCCACAACAGAATCAAAAAATTAGGGATTAAAATGAATATTCTTCACATCATTAGTATTTTTAGTACAAAATTTGTTTTTAATTGTACAACAACTTGGGTACTTGTTATGGTAGTTAAAATTTTTTTTTTTTTGTAAAAAATTTTTATTTTCCGCCCTTCTAATTTATAATATTTTTTACACTTTTTCCCGTCCGCCCGGGGCTGTTGCTCGGCGGATAATGCCTAAGATCCATTTGTTAAATTTATAATATGTCTTCTAAAGATATGGCAAAAAACTAAACTAAAATAAAAAAAACTACTACTCTATTTCACTACTACTACTACTACTATTACAGTACACACTACTACTACCTACTACTACTACACTACTACTAATACTACTACACTACTACACTACTCTTACTACTACTACACTACTACTACTACTACTATACTACACTACTATACTACTACTACCCACTACACTACTACTCTACTACTACTCACTATACAAATACTACTACTACTACTACTACTACTACTACACACTACTACTACACTACTACTACACTACTACTACTACTACTACTACTATACAAATACTATACTACTACTACTACTACTACACATACTTACTACTACTATACTACTACCCCACACTACTACGTATACTACTACTACTATACTACTATACTACACTACTTTCTACTACTACTACTACTACTACTACTACTACACTACTACTACTACTACTACTACTACTACTATTACTACTTTTACTACAAATACCAATACTACAACTATTAATACAACAACTACTACTATTTCAACCATCACTATAAATACCATTACAATCACTACACCACAAACTAACACCAATAACAACAATAACAACAGCAACAACAATAACAACGACAATAAAAACAGCAACAAAACCCTTCAAAAGCAGAGAAAACGAAAAGACGAGTTGCATTTCAATATCCTCTGAGCCCCGGACGAAGAATTATTGAACAGCAGCAGATAAAGGCAGAGAAAGGGAGGCAGGAATAGGAGGACGCAGGATATCATAGAGAGATCTGGGAAGAGAGAGAGACGAGAGCGAGGAGGAGAGCGAGAGAGCGAGAGCGAGAGCGAGAGCGAGAGCGAGAGCGAGAGCGAGAGCGAGAGCGAGAGCGAGAGCGAGAGCGAGAGCGAGAGCGAGAGCGAGAGCGAGAGCGAGAGAGAGAGAGACTAATAGGAGCTAAAGAAGAAATGAAAGAAGAGAAATATATGAATGAAAAAAGAGAAACCAGTGTATTAGACTTATTGGAGAGAAGAACTATTATAATACCACATCATCATCACTGTAAATACTCACATATAACAATTATTTGCTACATAGTATATCAACACAAAGAACATATGAGGTAACGTCAGGTGCTCTCTCTCTCTCTCTCTCTCTCTCTCTCTCTCTCTCTCTCTCTCTCTCTCTCTCTCTCTCTCTCTCTCTCTCTCTCTCTCTCTCTCTCTCTCTCTCTCTCTCTGTACCCAGGATGTGGAGATGGGATAAAAATAGCTGATTATTAATTCACCTCCTTAATAGAACACAACTCAATGACCTTTCCGCGGTGACGTCTTCCCTAAGGGTATCTTGACCCTTACTATAACATTATGACCTATTATGACCTTTACTATTATACCCGGATCTTATAAATAACTCATAAGGGCGTCAGTTTACTTATGCTTATTATATAAACCCGAATCTGTTTTACTTACATGCAAATGAGATCAAAACACATAATTTTTTTTTTATATATTTCAACACAAAGAACATAAGCGGTAACGCCAGTTGCTCTCTCTCTCTCTCTCTCTCTCTCTCTCTCTCTCTCTCTCTCTCTCTCTCTCTCTCTGGTATGTGTTTTGTGGCTCTTTTGATTGTTGTTGTTGTGGTTGTTGTTGTTGTTGTTACTGAGAGTGTAGTAATAGAGTTGTCATATAGTGTTGAGAGAGTGCAATAAGAGTAGTAGTATTAGTATTGATGGTTGAAATAGTAGTAGTTGTTGTAGTAGTTGTAGTATTGGTAGTAGTAGTTGTAGTATTGGTAGTAGTAGTTGTCGTATCAGTGGTAGTAGTAGTTTTAGCAGTTGTAGTAGTAGACGTACTTTTTGTAATATAGTAAACCCTCTCTAATTCGAATTAATTGGGGGGAGATCTGAGTTGAATTAGCCGAAAATCCGGATTATCCGAAGGTTACCTTCAGCCCCTCCACACAATAAGAACTCACTAAAAGTCTAACATTTGCCAAAACAGCAATTATTGGGTGCTACTATAGCGTGCGGTCTACATCGGGGTCTGCAGTCTACGGTACCCTAATGTGCGGTCAGATCCCATCTGATCTGACCTGACCTGACTACCGCATAGCTGTAATGTGCAGTCTAACAAGACCACACCTGACCTGACCTGACATGAGTACCGGGACCCTACTCAACCTTATAAAATGTGGATCAACGAAGTAATGTCTCAGTATCCTCCTAAAATTCAAGCCGAGAACATCAGTCTGACACACTTAACCCTCTACAATGCTGTTGAAAGAATTCTACAGAAGTGTCATCTTGACAGAAGAAACAGAAGTTACGTTTATACGTGCAAGCAATCATCGTGTGTTGATGATTTATTTGTTTTTCTATAATACTCTACTGTATAATGGACACTGTTTTGTTTATATGATGATAATTAATAAATTACTTACTACAGTTTTGTTATTCTATAATACTCTACTGTATAATAGACACTATCATATAGCAATAGTAAGTTGCAGCTTGAAGTGTAGGAGTGTAAGTACTGTAGAGAGCAAGAAATGTAGACCGCACGCTATTTTGTAAAATGTCCCGGTAGACCGCACGCTATAGTGCAAATGTCCCGGTAGACCGCACGCTATTTTGTAAATGTCCCCGGTAGGACCGCCCCGCTATAGTGCAAAAAGTCCCGGTAGACCGCACGCTATGTGAAAATGTCCCGGTAGACCGCACGCTATTTGTGAAATGTCCCGGGTAAAAACCCCACGCTATAGTGCAAATGTCCCGGTAGACGCAAACCCATAGTGCAATGTCCCGGTAGACCGCACGCTATAGTGAAATGTCCCAGTAAACCGCACGCTATAGTGCAAATGTCCCGGTAGACCGCACGCTATAGTGAAAATGTCCCAGTAAACCGTACGCTATAGTGCAAATGTCCCGGTAGACCGCACGCTATAGTGCAAATGTCCCGGTAGACCGCACGCTATAGTGCAAATGTCCCGGTAGACCGCACGCTATAGTGCAAATGTCCCGGTAGACCGCACGCTATAGTGCAAATGTCCCGGTAGACCGCACGCTATAGGAAATATGTCCCGGTAGACCGCACGCTATAGTGCAAATGTCCCGGTAGACCGCACGCTATAGTGCAAATGTCCCGGTAGACCGCACGCTATAGTGCAAATGTCCCGGTAGACCGCACGCTATAGTGCAAATGTCCCGGTAGACCACACGCTATAGTAGCACCGCGTTTTTCTAATAGAGGTTTCCCCGATAGGCCGAATCCTCTCTGTGACTTTTAATTACCTAATCAGGAAATTCATCCGAATTTTCTGTGATGTTGATAACAAGTGAATCAACAAGGTTGTCAACCGCTTTGTCTTGCCCTGCATCAGTTTCCCGAAGCCGTTCCTCTTCCACCCGAAGGTCCTCTATTTGCCTTCTCTTCTAAGAAATATTTATTTACGTTGTAAATCATTTCCTTGGCTTGGGTGTGGAGTGAGCGAGTTGTAGGGGAAACTTCCATGATGGATGGCCTCGAAGGAATGTATCACCGCGCTGCTGCCCTAGGTTAGGTTGAGGTAGGTTAGTTTAGGTTAGGTTAGGTTGAAGTTAGGTTAGGCTAGGTTAGGTTAGCTTAGGTTGAGGTTGAGGTTAGGTTAGGTTGAGGTGAGGTTGAGGTTTAGGTTAGGTTAGGTTAGGTTGAGGTCGAGGTCGAGGTCGCAGTTGAACTCGAGGTCGAGGTCGAAGTTGAACTCGAGGTCGAGGTCGAAGTTGAACTCGAGGTCGAGGTCGAAGTTGAACTCGAGGTCGAAGTCGAAGTTGACTTCTCGGAGAGAGAAAAGAGAGAGAGAGAGAGAGAGGTAGAGGTCGAGTTAGGTAGGTTAGGTTGAGGTTAGGTTAGGTTGAGGTTAGGTTAGGCTAAGTTACGTTAGGTTGAGGTCGAGGTCGAGGTTGACCTCGACCTCGACCTCAACCTAACCTAACCTCAACCTAACCTAAACCTCAACCTCAACCTAACCTAACCTCAACCTAACCGTCGACCTCGAGGTTGACCTCGAAGTTGACCTCGAAGTCGAGGTCGAGGTTGACCTCGAGGTCGAGGTCGAGGTTGACATCGAGGTCAAGGTTGACCTCGACCTCGAGGTCAATCTCGACCTCAACCTCACCCTCGACCTAACCTCAACTTAAACCTCAACCTAACCTAACCTAATCTCAACCTAACCTAATCTCAACCTAACCTAACCTCAACCTCACCTAACTCGACCTCTCCACTCGCCACGACACCCGCCACTCACCCGACGTGGCAGCAATCTTCTGGACGCACCACAAGAAGCAGAGCCTTATCATCGATGTGGTAGTGTTATGTAAGAAGAAAAAAACTTTTTTGTTTGTCTGTTTTGTTTTTCTATAATACTCTACTGTATAATAGACAATATGATATAGCAATAGTAAGTTGCAGCCTGAAGTGTAAGAGTGTAGAGTGTACGTAGAGAGTTATAAGATAAGATAAGATACTTTGATCCTATCTAGACACTTTGCAAGTACCAACTACAAAGTTATTGACTCTACAAAACGCCACCACGCCAGGACGAACCTGGTGGGCTCGAACCGCTGACCGAATGCGCAGGGACACTGCACACGCGAGCCCGCAGCTCTACCAATCGAGCCACCCTGACGGTGCACTTCAAAGTAAGAAGCGTAGACCGCACGCTATAGTGTAAAATGTCCCGGTAGACCGCACGCTATAGTGCAAATGTCCCGGTAGACCGCACGCTATAGTGCAAATGTCCCGGTAGACCGCACGCTATAGTGCAAATGTCCCGGTAGACCGCACGCTATAGCGCAAATGTCCCGGTAGACCGCACGCTATAGCGCAAATGTCCCGGTAGACCGCACGCTATAGCGCAAATGTCCCGGTAGACCGCACGCTATAGTGCAAATGTCCCGGTAGACCGCACGCTATAGTGCAAATGTCCCGGTAGACCGCACGCTATAGCGCAAATGTCCTGGTAGACCGCACGCTATAGTGCAAATGTCCCGGTACACCGCACGCTATAGCGCAAATGTCCCGGTAGACCGCACGCTATAGTGCAAATGTCCCGGTAGACCGCACGCTATAGCGCAAATGTCCCGGTAGACCGCACGCTATAGTGAAAATGTCCCGGTAGACCGCACGCTATAGTGAAAATGTCCCGGTAGACCGCACGCTATAGTGAAAATGTCCCGGTAGACCGCACGCTATAGTGCAAATGTCCCGGTAGACCGCACGCTATAGTGCAAATGTCCCGGTAGACCGCACGCTATAGTGCAAATGTCCCGGTAGACCGCACGCTATAGTAGCACCAATTATTGTAGTACTTAGTCTCACGAAAACATGGCTGATACAGTCGAATTATCCAAAGTTCGAATTATACGGGTTCGAATTAGAGAGAGTTTACTGTAGTAGTATAAAGTAACAAAGGGGGATGCGATCACAGCTGTGTGTGTTGGTATTGATGGTTGAAATAGTAGTAGTTGTTGTAGTAGCTGTAGTATTGATAGTAGTAGTTGTAGTATCAGTGGTATTAGTAGTTTTAGTAGTTGTAGAAGTAATAGTAGTAGTAGTAGTAATGTTTGTGGGAGTATAAAATAACACGAGGGGAATGAGATCAGAGCTGTGTGTGATGATATTGTGAAGACGAAGTTACGTTTATATCGTGTCAAGGCGAGACAGGAGACGAGGTTTTCCATGTTATGCGCCAAGCACGTAGTTGCCTTGCCTTACCTGACAAACCTCTGAAGAATACTAATGCCTGCTTCACACACACACACCACACCACGCACCACCACCACCACCACCACCACCACACACCACCACCACCACCACACACCACACCACACACCACCACACCACACACCACACACACACACACCACACCACACACACCACACACACCACACACCACACCACCACCACACACACACACACACACACACACACACACACACACACACACACACACACACACACACACACACACACACACACACACACACACACACACAACACACACACACACACACACACACACACACACACACACACACACACACACACACACACACACACACACACACACACACACACACACACACACACACACACACACACACACACACACACACACACACACACACACACACACACACACACACACACACACACACACACACACACACACACACACACACACACACACACACACACACACACACACACACAACACACACACACACACACACACACACACACACACACACACACACACACACACACACACACACACACACACACACACACACACACACACACACACACACACACATGCTGCACGCGAGGAAAGGCAAGATTACCTCCAGCTACAGAAATCTGGAGGGAAGGATGAGAGGGAAGGGAGGGAGAATGAGGAGAGGGAAGGAAAGGATGGGAGGGAAGGGAGAAGAGGGGAAGAGAAGGAGGGGAGAGGAGGGAGAGAAGGAAGGAAAGGAGGGATAAAAGATGAAAGATGAAGGAAGGGGGAGAGAGATTAGCTGGGAGAGGAAAAGGAGAAATGGAAGCAGGGCAGAATCAGGAGGAAGAGAGGAAATAGAGGAGGAAAAGAGGAGAAAGAGGAAATAAATGAGAATAATTTGTAGAAAGAGAAGGAGGAAGAGGAAGAAGATAATACGGAGGAGGAAAAAAGGACAAAAGGTGACATGGAGGAGGAGGAGGAGGAGGAGGAGGAGGAGGAGGAGGAGGAGGAGGAGGAGGGAGGAGGAGGAGAAGAGCACAATGGAGATAAAGAATGGGTTTAAGAGTGAGCCTGGCGGTTTATCTTCCTTCCTTCCTTCCTTCCTTCCTTCCTTCCTTCCTTCCTTCTTCCTTCCTTCCTTCCTTCCTTCCTTCCTTCCTTCCTTCCTTCCTTCCTTCCTTCCTTCCTTCCTTCCTTCCTTCCTTCCTTCCTTCCTTCCTTCCTTCCTTCCTTCCTTCCTTCCTTCTTTCCTTCCTTCCTTCCTTCCTCTCACTCCCTCCCTCCCTCCTCTTCCCACTAAGCTGACGCAGACATACACACACCGCCTCCAGTTTGCCTTCGTATATTCCTCCTTCACTTCATCCTTTCACTATGATATCAAAAATACTAAATAAAAATACTAAAACACTTATACTCAATACTTATCGCCGGCGCTGAAACACTTACTCATAAAACATTACTGTTACACCTTTTACGTATTTTCGCCTCAGTTGCAAAATACATATGTCAAAGTTTTATTTTATTCTGTACTCTCAACATTGTGCAATACTTTTAGCGAAATACAACGTTCACCGTCAGTCTGTTAAAGTATAAAAATGATGAACTTCGCGGAAAAAAAACGTGTGAGTGAAATATTTGCGAAAGAGACGAAAAGTGAATTAAAGTTTGCTTCTACAACGCAATCAAATTCTTGCAGGAGTCTCCGTGTATGAATTCCGTTTTGAAAATAAATTGCCTGAGGATATTGTGAGATACTAGAGGTTATTTGATTTGTCCTTTTTCTTCTAATATTTTCATGTCACTTATTTGTCCTTTATAGTTTCTTCTCTCTCTCTCTCTCTCTCTCTCTCTCTCTCTCTCTCTCCTCTCTCTCTCTCTCTCTCTCTCTCTCTCTCTCTCTCTCTCTCTCTCTCATGGAAACACCAACTTTGACTGGAGAGAGAGAGAGAGAGAGAGAGAGAGAGAGAGAGAGGAGAGAGAGAGAGAGAGAGAGAGAGAGAGAGAGAGAGAGAGAGAGAGAGAGAGAGAGAGAGAGAGAGAGAGAGAGGAGAGAGAGAGAGAGAGAGAGAGAGAGAGAGAGAGAGAGAGAGAGAGAGGAGAGAGAGAGAGAGAGAGAGAGAGAGAGAGAGAGAGAGAGAGAGAGAGAGAGAGAGAGAGAGAGAGAGAGAGAGAGAGAGAGAGAGAGAGAGAGAGAGAGAGAGAGCCTGCAATACCACTTCGTCCTCTCAGCTGGTGCAGGATAATTTGTCAGTGTGTCGCGCGGTGCAGTGGTGGAGGTGGCGGCAGGGGGCTGCGGGACACTCCAAGGCGACGTTAAGAAAGTTGGGGGAGTGGCGGGGCGTTGGGGGCAGGCTGTTAGGCGAGGCTCTTGTCCGGGACGCTTCCATTAAGTAGTCTCCTGCCTGTATATACTCGCATGGCTCCCTCCTCCTGGCTTCCTGGTCCCTGGCTAAGGCTTTTGTAATTCCCATTTTGGCTCTCCTTAGCACGCTCTTGGCTGTTTTGCTTCAAGGGTCTCGAAGAGGCTTCTGAGTTTGGTCATATATTAGTTCCTCTTTCGTCGTGTCCATGGATAACCCAACCATAAGAGGCACCTGGAGCGGTATTTCCAAAGCGATCATAGGGAAGAACGTTTACTATAGCTGGGCAAAATGGTTTAAGCACAACGGTACAGCTCTTCTGACGGTCAGGACAATTTGTTCTTGAGGCCTTATTGATTTCAGATTTCTTACCCTATATATTTGCAGCCTTAGCCATCTTATTCTTACGACGGTATTTTGTCCTCTTTTTTTTCTTTGCGTCTATCTGACATTTCTTTCAATTTTTGTCAAAGGTTCTCTCCTATGGCTCTTGTGACGGCAGGACGAGGCGGGAACGCGGTGAAAAACGTCTGGCCAATCAGATATCAGCGCCAGGTCTTGAGAAACGACTGAGCGCGGTCTTGTAATGCGGCGAGGCACACACAGCATACTAAAGCAGGGAAGGACGAGATCTATAAACCAGGGCCGCAATGGGAAGCTATACGATCCCTGCAACTTGAGGGAGACACACACAATATCAGTCGCCAGTTCACGTCCCACCAAATGATCAAAGTAACTCGCACGCACCCGGCGAGGCACTCATTACGCGTCCTGGACAATGCCAACAACCACTCCATAACAGGTCACCAACGCCTCCCACACAGGCGTCTTTCCCTCATCGATACCATGATACTCCCTCTTTCCCTTCCCCTCCCTTCCTCCCATTTCCTTAACCCCCTCTTTTTTCTCTCCCTTCCTCCTTTTTCCCTCCCTTCCTCACTTTTCCCTACCCCCCTCCCTTTCTCCCTTATCTCTCCTCCCTCCCTTTTCCATCCCCACCCTCCGTTTTCGCCTTTTTTCCCTCCCTTCTCTCTCCCTTTTCCCTCTCTTTTTCTTCCATTGGACATATAGTCAAGCGAGTGTGTGCCCCTGTAGTGGTCATCCCCTTCAAGAACACTGTTAGGCAGGCAGGCAGGCAGGCAGGCAGGCAGACAGGAAGCATCAAGCCTGGCAACACGACCCGGCGGCGCCACTAGCCTAATGGCTTTTTTGGAACTTTGATACTGCACGAAAGTCAGAGTTTCAAATGTGTGGCTCAGTACAGGGTTGTTACTTGTGATGTGGCGTGTGTCCTAAAGGGATGGTGAGGACAAGGGGTGGTGAGGACAAGGGGTGGTGGGGACAAGGGGTGGTGAGGACAAGGGGTGGTGAGGACAAGGGGCGGTGGGGACAAGGGGTGGTGAGGACAAGGGGTGGTGAGGACAAGGAGTGGTGAGGACAAGGGGTGGAGCGCCAAATGAGACCCTCCCGCCTTGCCTCGTATCTTTAGAATGCTGCCGCTCCCCATCTCGAGTGAATAGCAGAGGGGGTAAATAAGATATATTGTGGATTGAAAGGTGAATAAAACAGCGTGTATACCAAGGTGAACACACACACACACACACACACACACACACACACACACACACACACACACACACACACACACACACACACACACACACACACACACACACACACACACACACACACACACACACACACACACACACCGATGTCAATCCTGTAAACCCTGCCGTCGCCCCTGTTTTTACATTGGCATATCATATTTATTATTTTGGAAATCTGTCCTTACTGATTCTATTTGCACGGGTGAATGTGGTGGTGGTGGTGGTGGTGGTGGTGGTGGTGGTGGTGGTGGTGGCGGCGAGGCGGTGTTAGTACTGCTTTTGTTATTATGTATTTGGTACCTTTGGTTTGTCTTTGTGATACCAATATGTGTGTGTGTTCAGGGGTTGACGAGGGTAAAGGTGACTCAAGGCAGCGACATAGCTTAAATCACGCTCCAATGTACAAGAAGAAGAAAAAAAGCGTCAGCATCAGGTAAACTCATGCTCAAATGTAGAAGAAGAAGAAAAAAAAAGCCTCAGCCTCAGGTGTTGGGGATCGCGGCTTCAGGGTGTGAGAAGCAGTGCTCAAAATCCACCGTGAAGGGACGGTCTGGCAAGTCCCTGGGAAGGACTTGTCCTCCTACAAGACCACCTCCAAAGCCTCCACTGCTGGCCCACTCAGTCTTCATCGATTTGTGCATAAAGTGTACTCCCCGCATCCCCCCCCCCTCCTACGCCCCTTCCCCCAGCATCCCCCTCCTCTTACGCCCCTTCCCCTACGCCCCCACCCTAGCAGCCCTACCCCCCTTCCCCCCAGCAATCCCCCTCCCCTAGCATCCCCCACTATATAGCAGTCTCCCTCACCCAGCACTCCCCCCACAGCAGTTCCCATCCCCCAGCATCCTCCCCAGCAGTCCCCTCCCCCAACACACATCCCACCCAGGTCCCCCAGCACGCACTGAATAGCAGGGTCGTCCGGGCGCTGCGACCCTCTGGCAAAGAGAGCGGGGCAGCGCCGTCCGTCCTAAAGCTGCCTCTTATATCATTCATGGAACAAAAGAGCTGACGAGAGCCAAGAGAATAGCACCGGCCCTTGACGCTGCTTCTGCAAGGCTTCACGACGTGGAATGTGCAAAAACCTGCCTTGTATATATAGCTGGCCTGTCTATTTCTTTACCTATCTGATGGATCATTATTTTCGTACTGGAATATGATGATTTACTGCTACCTCGGTGAAAAGAAGAAGTGCAGGAAAGTAATCTGAGAGCAATGACAGCTGAACAGTAGACAGGTAGTTAGTGCGGAGTCATTAGAGAGATTTAAAAGGAGGCTGGATAAATTCATGGATGGGGATGAAAGGTGGATGTAGGTAGTGTTAAGTAACAGGAACTACCTCGTGTAGGTCTCACGGCCTCTTGTAGCTTCCTTATTTTCTTATGTTTTTATGTTCTTATGAATGACTTCTCGTAATTCAAAGAACACGAGTCACACTGAACAGTGGAGAACAAAGCCACTTAAGCACCGCCTCCTGAACTAACGTGTCCTCGTGTCTCGCCTCCATCACGACGGCCTCCGGAACACAACAAGGCCGCAGATCAGACCTAGGAACCAAAAGGGGAGGCGGTGGCCGAGTGGTTAGCGTCTTGGAGTGGTGAGGTCGATGGCCCTAGTTCAAATCCTGCCGGGGACAACTCTTTCAACCTTCTTTAACGCGGTCGACAAGAGCCTGGGAGGTGAGAACAAGGTCCCGAGTTCAAGTCCCACCAAGGAGCAACTGTCAAATTCATATGGCGTCGAGTGGCCGAAGAAACCCGCAAAAAAAAAAACGGCGATATGCACTTCTTGCCCTCCCTAATGACACGACCAAGTCCTTAGACCATTAGACCATTAGTCCTTAGACCATTATACCATTGATGAGTCAGGAGGCAGCAGTAGTGTGTGTGTTGGGGCCGTGGCTGCAATACATGGGTGGTGCGCGCTCCCTTCTGCACTATACTCGCGGCTATAATCAGTGAGGCTTTGGCTGCGGGAAATTCCACACTCCATCTAAAGGTTCCCTTGTATTATGCTAGATCAATTGACTTTTAACGCCTTGAGACCCAGAACGTAATTTTCATTGTAATTTGGCCACCATAAGACGATTTTTAATGAATATAAGCAAAGTTTTATAGATATGACCTGTTTAGTATGTCTTAGGACCTGTTTGTCCACAAGCTAATTTTGTATATTCAGTTACTTTTCGTAATTTTATGGCTAACAGACAATTTTATATAGCAAAGGAAAGATTTGGGCGTGTAGGGATTAATAGATGGATAGATGATAGATAGATAGATGGATAGATGGTCAGTTAATCTTAGTATACTGCATGGCGAGGGATGAAGGTGTACGCCCGCTGAAGCTTTAGAGAGGCGCGCTGTATGTTTGTGTCTGTCCAAGGGAACGACCACATACGATGGATGGTGTTACTACTACCTTGCAACTGGGATATGGGGATACAACTCTCTCTCTCTCTCTCTCTCTCTCTCTCTCTCTCTCTCTCTCTCTCTCTCTCTCTCTCTCTCTCTCTCTCTCTCTCTCTCTCTCTCTCTCTCTCTCTCTCTCAACTTTTCGCCGACATGAAGTTAGGGCTACACATTTGGGTGAAAAGACTGGTGTGCTGCGGAAAGCATTGTATCGCGTCACAGTGTCATGGAAAATTACACAACTCTTACACACTGAAATAAACACTCAACATTTTAGCAACTCAGGAAATAATAACTAAATGAATAAATTAAAACTAATCAGAGGCTAAATTTTTTGTAAAGTTGCGGACGTCAACATAATTAATACGAGTCACGGTCATTTAAGCGGCATTTAAACGAAAATGTGTTGACTATTTCGTCACAAAGCTCCCGGATATGACGTTCAATGCGTTGCCTTGTCACTCATTAAATTAATGAAAAAACATATTTTTCAGAATTTTTCGATTTTTCATCGGAAGCCTTCACTAAATACAACACAACACAGCAGAGTATTAGACAAAAACATACGATGATGGCGGACACCTGATGGATATTACTGCTAGAACCAGCGCGTCATCCCGTCAGGACTATTAACCCTTGAGTCTCAGAACGCAATTTCCATTGTAAATTGGGTACCATTACACGATTTTTAGTGAATATAAGTAATATATAATAGATATGACCTGTTTAGTATCTTTCTCCACAAGTTAATTTGGTATATTAAGTTGCTTTTCGTAATGTTATGACTAACAATAGACGATTTTATATAGCAAAGGAAAGATCTGGGCGTGAAGGGGTTACGTTAGCATATTAGTGACACAGGGTCTAGAATGCGCTGCCAAATATAAGCCTCACAATGATGTCTGTAAAGTTTGAGGAGCAGCAGCGCGGAGACCAAAAAGGCAAAATATAAGAGAAGGTTATGTCACTGCGTGCGTGCGTGCGTGCGTGCGTGCGTGCGTGCGTGCGTGCGTGCGTGCGTGCGTGCGTGCGTGCGTGCGTGCGTGCGTGCGTGCGTGCGTGCGTGCGTGCGTGCGTGCGTGCGTGCGTGCGTGCGTGCGTGCGTGCGTGCGTGCGTGCGTGCGTGCGTGCGTGCGTGCGTGCGTGCGTGCGTGCGTGCGTGCGTGCGTGCGTGCGTGCGTGTGTGTGTGTGTGTGTGTGTGTGTGTGTGTGTGTGTGTGTGTGTGTGTGTGTGTGTGTGTGTGTGTGTGTGTGTGTGTGTGTGTGTGTGTGTTCCATATCACAGGAGTTAATGTAGATGAATAACACGTACAAAGAAATCGATGCCATGCTTTACGTTGCCACAATCTCCATGGCTTCACTGTTCCCTCGAGGCTTCCCTTACCTGCCTCATCACCTTGGTAATAACTCTATAATTTTGTGAGGGCTTAAAGGGCTTTGTCGCTACCCTGAACACGGCTCCTCCATTACCTAGCCTTGTCACAGCCTCTAATCCTCCTCCTCCTCCTCTTCTTCTTCTTCTTCTTCTTCTTCTTCTTCTTCTTCTTCTTCTTCTTCTTCTTCTTCTTCTTCCTCCTCTTACTCCTCCTCCTCTTCACCTCTCCTTCAGCCTCTCCTTCCACCTCCACCTTCCACTCTTCTTCCTCCTCCTCCTCCTCCTCCTCCTCCTCTTCCTCTTCCTCTTCCTCCTCCTCTTCCTCTTCCTTACTCCTCCTCTTACTCCTCCTCCTCCTCCTGTTCCTGTTCCTCCTCCTCTTCCTCCTCATCCTCCTCCTCTCCCGTCCCTAACGTCAATCCGGAGTTCAAGGTCATTAGTTAGTGATATAAGATACTTTGATCCTATCTAGACACTTTGTTAGTTAATTGAGTTAGTGAGTTAGTTAGTGAGAGTGATCATTAGTTAGGGACAAATTAGGGAAGAATGGTGTAACTTAAAGATAAAATTGCTCTGTTAATAGTCGTACAGTATAATTCAAACCTTGTTACGTAGAGAACAATTAAGACACGTACGTAAAACCAAATAATGTAAGGACGACAATCAAGAGTAATGACCTTGGAACACAAACGTTATAAAGAAGAGAGAGGGGAGAGAGAGAGGAGAGAGAGGAGAGAGGAGAGAGAGAGAGAGAGAGAGAGAGAGAGAGAGAGAGAGAGAGAGAGAGAGAGAGAGAGAGAAGAGAGAGAGAGAGAGAGAGAGAGAGAGAGAGAGAGAGAGAGAGAGAGAGAGAGAGAGAGAGAGAGGAGAGAGAGAGAGAGAGAGAGAGGAAGAGAGAGAGAGGAGAGAGAGAGAGAGAGAAGATTTTCATCCTATCTAGACACTCTGCAAGTACCAACTACAAGGTTATTGACTATACAAAGCGCCGCCACGTCAGCACGAACTAGGCGGACTCGAACCGCTGACCGAATGCACAGGGACGCTGCA
>JACEEZ010004766.1:22500-30000 GCA_016584305.1 Chionoecetes opilio | reverse complement strand
CGACGTGTTGACGCTGCCGCGCCCTCTACTTCAATGGCGAGGCTAAATAGTCAAGATATTCAATATATTCTTGATGGATATAAAACAGATGTATGAATGAATGTATGAATGAATGAATGCATGAATGAAGCACTTATGTACCAAAATAAGCTGTATTATGTTGAGTAGTAAGTAGTTTCATTGTGCGTCTGGCAGCACGGTCACGGCCCTGTTGCTGCACTTTGACGTAACTCTTCACTTAGCTGGTAGCCTCCACCAAGACCATACATAGATTTTCTGGTATGGAATGAGCATTCTATTCAATTAGGCACTTTAAAATATGATCATTAATTATTTTATATTTTAATTAAACCTGCCGCACAGGGGGGTAGGCCTATGAATTTGATATCCGCAGTGAAGGGGTTAACAGATGACGGACGGTTCTGTACCTCCATGCCTCTTGTTAACAGATGACGGGCGGTTCTTTACCTCCATGCCTCTTGTTAACAGATGACGGGCGGTTCTTTACCTCCATGCCTCTTGTTAACAGATGACGGGCGGTTCTTTACCTCCATGCCTCTTATTAACAGATGACGGGGGGTTTTTTTTCCCCTCCATGCCTCTTTTAACAGATGACGGGGGGGTTTTTTTTACCTCCATGCCTTTTTAACAATAGGGGGGGTTTCTTTCCTCCATGCTCTTATTAAAGATGAGGGCGGTTTTTTTTACCTCCATGCCTCTTTTAAAGATGACGGCCGGTTTCTTTCCCCATCCCTTTTAACAGGGCGGGGGGTTTTCTTTACCTCCATGCCTTTTATTAACAATGAGGGGCGTTTTTTTCCTCCATGCCTCTTTTACGATGGGGGGCGGTTTTTTTCCTCCAGCCTCTTATTAACAATGACGGGCGGTTTCTTTTTCCTCCTGCCTCTTTTAAAACAGATAGGGGGCTTTTTTTTTCCTCCATCCCTTTTAAACAATACGGGGGGTCCTTTACCTCCTGCCTCTTTTTAAACAGATACGGGGGGGTTTCTTTACCTCCATGCCTTTTGGGTAACGATACGGGGGGTTCTTTACCTCCGCCTTTTTAAAGTACGGGGGGGTTTCTTTACCTCCTGCCCTTTTAACAGATGACGGGGGGTTCTTTACCTCCATGCCCTTTTAAACAGATGACGGGGGGGTTTTTACCTCCTGCCTTTTATAACAGATCGGCGTTTTTTTCCCCCGCCTCTTTTAACAGATCGGGCGGTTTTTTTTCCCCCCATGCCTCTTTTAAAAATGAGGGGGGTTTCTTTACCCCATGCCTTTTTAAAATGAGGGGGCGGTTTTTTTCCTCCATGCCTCTTTTTAAACAGTGACGGCGGTTTTTTTTCCCCCATGCCTTTTTATTAACGTTGAGGGGCGGTTTTTTTCCCCCATGCCTCTTATTAACAATGACGGGCGGTTTTTACCTCCACCTCTTGTTAACGATGACGGGGGGTTTTCTTTCCCTCCATGCCTCTTGTTAACAGATGCGGGGGGGTTTTCTTTACCCCCTTTTGCCTCTTTTAACGATGCGGGGGGGGGTTCTTTTCCTCCTGCCTCTTTTACAATGCGGGCGGTTTTCTTTTCCCTCCTGCCTCTTTTAACAGATGACGGGGGGGGGTTCTTTACCTCCATGCCTCTTATTAAAGATGAGGGGGCGGTTCTTTCCCTCCATGCCTCTTTTAAACGATACGGGCGGTTCTTTCCCCCATCCCTCTTATTAACAGATGGGGGGCGGTTCTTTACCTCCAGCCTCTTTTTAACAATGACGGGCGTTTCTTTCCTCCATGCCTCTTATTAACAATGCGGGCGGTTCTTTACCTCCATGGCCTCTTGTTAACAGATGAGGGCGGTTTTTTCCCCTCCATCCTTTTTTTAACAGGTGACGGGGGGGTTCTTTACCTCCTGCCTCTTTTTAAAACAGATGACGGGCGTTCTTTCCCCTCCATGCCCCTTTTAAACAGATAGGGGCGGTTCTTTACCCCCTCCTCTTTTTAACAGGACGGGCGGTTTTTTTACCTCCATGCCTCTTATTAAAAGAGAGGGGCCCTTCTTTACCTCCATGCCTCTTATTAACAATGAGGGGGCGGTTCTTTACTCCAGCCTTTTATTAACAATCGGGGGGGGTTTTCTTTCCCTCCATGCCTTTATTAACAGATGACGGGGGGTTCTTTACCCCCATGCCTCTTTTAACAGATGACGGGGGGTTTTTTACCTCCATGCCTCTTATTAACGATGACGGGGGGGGTTCTTTACCTCCATGCCTCAAAAAAACCAGATGACGGGCGGTTTTTCCTCCATGCCTCTTTTAACAGTTTACGGGGGGGTTTCTTCCTCCATCCCTCTTATTAACGATAAAGGGGCCGTTTCTTTCCCTCCATGCCTTTTTTAAACAATAAAGGGCGGTTTTTTACCTCCATGCCTCTTTTTAACAATGACGGGCGTTCTTTTCCCCCCATCCTCTTTTAAACAATGACGGGGGGTTTTTTTTCCTCCAGCCTTTTAAACAATGACGGGCTTTTTCTTTCCCTCCATGCCTCTTGTTAACGATACGGCGGTTCTTTCCCTCCATGCCTCTTTTTAAACAGATGAGGGGGGTTTTTTCCCTCCATCTCTTGTTAACAGTGACGGGGGGGTTCTTTACCTCCATGCCTTTATTAACAATACGGGCGGTTTTTTCCCTCCTGCCCTTATTAACGTGACGGGGGTTTTTTTCCCCCCATGCCTCTTTTAACAGATGAGGGGCGGTTCTTTACCCCCATCCTCTTTTAAACAGTTTACGGGCGGTCTTTACCTCCATGCCTCTTTTTAAACAGATGACGGGGGGTTCTTTTCCCCATGCCTCTTATTAACAGATGACGGGGGGGTTTTTCTTTACCTCCATGCCTCTTTTCCCGATGACGGGGCGGTTCTTTCCTCCATGCCCTTTTTAAACAGATGAGGGGCGGTTCTTTACCTCCATGCCCTTTTAACGATGACGGCGTTTTTTAAACCTCCATCCTCTTATTAACAGTAGGGGCGGTTCTTTCCCTCCATGCCTCTTTTTAAACAGATGACGGGCGGTTTTTTTCCTCCTGCCTCTTATTAACAGATGAGGGCGGTCTTTCCTCCATGCCTCTTTTTAAACAGATCGGGGGGTTCTTTCCTCCATTCTCTTATTAACGATACGGGGGTTCTTTCCTCCATGCCTCTTATTAACAGATGACGGGCGGTTTTTTTTACCTCCATCCCTCTTTTAACAGATACGGGGGGTTTTCTTTACCTCCATGCCTTTTTAAAAACGATGACGGGGGGTTTTTTTCCTCCATGCCTCTTATTAACAGATCGGGGGTTTCTTTACCCCAGGGCCTCTTTTACAGATGACGGGGCGGTTCTTTCCCCTCCATCCCTTATTAACAGATGACGGGGGGTTCTTTACCTCCATGCCTCTTTTTAACGATGAGGGGGCGGTTCTTTACCCCCAGCCTCTTATTAACAATGACGGGGGTTCTTTCCCTCCAGCCCTTTTTAAACGATGAGGGCGGTTTTTTACCTCCATGCCTCTTATTAACAGATGACGGGCGGTTCTTTCCTCCATGCCTCTTATTAACAGATGACGAGCGGTTTTTTTTCCTCCATGCCTTTTATTAAAAATGACGGGGGTTTTTTTTCCCCAGCCTCTTTTCCGGAACGGGGCGGTTCTTTACCTCCTGCCTCTTTTTTACAGATAGGGGCGTTTTTTACCTCCATGCCTTTTTTTAACAGATGGGGGCGGTTCTTTACCTCCTGCCTCTTTTTAACAGATCGGCGTTCTTTTCCTCCATCCCTCTTTTTAACAGATGACGGGCGGTTTTTTACCTCCATGCCTCTTATTAACAGATAGGGGCGGTTCTTTACCTCCATGCCTCTTTTAACAGTTTGAGGGGCGGTTCTTTACCCCCATGCCTCTTTTTTAAACAGAAGGGGGGTTCTTTCCCTCCATCCCTCTTATTAACAATGAGGGGCGTTTTTTTTACCTCCATGCCTCTTTTTAAACAGTTGGGGGGGGGTTCTTTACCTCCATGCCTCTTATTAACAGATGACGGGCGTTCTTTACCTCCATGCCTCTTGTTAACAATCGGGCGTTTTTTACCCCCATGCCTCTTTTTAAACAATGCGGGGGGGTTCTTTCCTCCATGCCTCTTGTTAACAGATGAGGGGCAGTTTTTTTTACCTCCATGCCTCCTATTAACGATGACGGGCGGTTCTTTACCCCCATGCCTCTTTTTAAACAGATGACGGGGGGTTCTTTACCCTCCAGCCTCTTTTTAAACAGATGACGGGGGGTTTCTTTCCTCCATGCCTCTTTTTACAGATGACGGGGGGTTCTTATCTCCATGCCTCTTTTTAACGATGAGGGGCGGTTCTTTACCTCCATGCCTCTTATTAACGATACGGGCGGTTCTTTACCTCCATGTCTCTTGTTAACAATACGGGGGTTTTCTTTACCTCCATGCCTCTTTTTAAACAGATGAGGGCGGTTCTTTACCTCCATGCCCCTTATTAACGATACGGGCGGTTCTTTACCCCCACCCTCTTGTTCAGATACGGGCTTTTTCCTTACCCCATGCCTCTTTTTAAAACAGATGAGGGGCTTTTCTTTCCCTCCTCCCTCTTGTTAACATATAAGGGCGGTTCTTTCCCCTCCAGCCTCTTATTAACAATGACGGGCGGTTCTTTTCCTCCATGCCTCTTGTTAACAGATGACGGGCGGTTTTTTTCCTCCTGCCTCTTATTAACAATACGGCGGTTTTTTTACCTCCATGCCTCTTGTTAACAATGACGGGGGGTTTCTTTACCCCCAGCCTCTTATTACAGAGAGGGGCGGTTCTTTACCCCCCTGCCCTTGTTACCGATGACGGGGGGTTTTTTACCTCCATGCCTTTTATTAACGATGACGGGCGGTTTTTTTACCTCCATCCTCTTTTAACAGATGAGGGGGCGGTTCTTTACCTCCATCCCCTTTTTTAACAGATGACGGGGGGTTTTTACTCCATGCCTCTTTTAACGAGAGGGGCGGCTCTTTACCTCCATGCCTCTTTTTAAACAATGCCCGGGGGGGTTCTTTTCCCCCATGCCTCTTTTTTAACAATGAGGGGGCGGTTCTTTACCTCCATGCCTCTTATTAACCGATGACGGGCGGTTCTTTACCTCCATCCTTTTATTAACAATGACGGGCGGTTTTTTTTACCTCCATGCCTCTTTTTAAACAGATGACGGCGGTTCTTTAACCTCCATGCCTCTTATTAACAGATGACGGGCGTTTTTACCTCCTGCCTCTTATTAACAGATGACGGGGGGTTTTTCTTTACCTCCATCCTTTATTAACAGATGAGGGGCGGCTCTTTACTCCATGCCTTTTATTAAAGATGAGGGCGGTTCTTTCCTCCATGTCTTTATTAACAGAGAGGGGCGGTTCTTTACCTCCATGCCTCTTATTAACAGATGAGGGGCGGTTCTTTACCTCCTGCCTCTTTTTAACAATGACGGGCGGTTCTTTACCCCCGCCTCTTTTTAAACAATGACGGGGGGTTTTCTTTACCTCCTGCCTTTTATTACAGAGACGGGGGTTCTTTACCTCATCCCTCTTTTAAGATGACGGGGGGTTCTTTACCTCCTCCTCTTTAACCCAATGACGGGGGTTCTTTCCCTCCATGCCTCTTTTTAACGATGACGGGGGGTTTCTTTACCCCATGCCTCTTTTTAACGATGACGGGCGGTTCTTTACCCCCATGCCTCTTTTTAACGATGGGGGCATTCTTTACCTCCTGCCTCTTTAACAGATGACGGGGGGTTCTTTACCTCCATCCCCTCTTTTTAAACAGTGACGGGCGTTCTTTACCTCCAGCCTCTTTTAACAGATGCGGGCGGTTCTTTACCTCCATGCCTCTTATTACAGTTTAGGGGGCGGTTCTTTATCCCTCCCTCTTTTAACAAATGACGGCTTTTCTTTCCTCCATGCCTCTTTTTAAACGATGAGGGGCGGTTCTTTACCTCCATGTCTCTTGTTAACAGATACGGGCGGTTCTTTACCTCCATGCCTCTTATTAACAATGACGGGGGGTTTCTTTCCTCCATGCCTCTTATTAACAAATGACGGGGGTTTTCTTTACCCCCTGCCTCTTGTTAACAGTGACGGGGGGTTCCTTACCTCCTGTCTTATTAACGATGACGGGGGGTTCTTTCCCTCCATCCTTTTTTTAACATTAAAAAGGGTTCTTTCCCTCCTCCTCTTTTTAAAACAGATACGGGGGGTTTTTTTTCCTCCATGCTCTTTTTAAACAGAGAGGGGGGTTTTTTTTCCTCCATGCCTCTTATTAACAGATGAGGGCGGTTTTTTACCTCCATCCTCTTTTTTAAAGATGAGGGGCGGTTCTTTCCCCATGCCTTTTATTAACAGATACGGGGGGGTTCTTTACCTCCATGCCTTTGTTAACAGATGAGGGGCGGTTTTTTTTCCCCTCCATCCCTCTTTTAACAGATGCGGGCGGTTCTTTACCTCCTGCCTCTTATTAACAATGCGGGCGGTTCTTTACCTCCATGCCTCTTATTAACAGATGACGGGCGGTTCTTTCCCCTCCATCCCCTTTTATTAACAATGCGGGGGCTTTTTCCCCTCCATCCCTCTTTTTAAACAATGACGGGGGGGTTCTTTTCCCCATGCCTCTTATTAACAGATGAGGGCGGTTTTTTACCCCCAGCCTCTTATTAACCGATGACGGCGGTTCTTTACCCCCTTTCCTCTTATTAACAGATGACGGGGGGGTTCTTTACCTCCACTCTTTTTTTAACAGATCGGGGGGTTCTTTACCCCCTGCCTCTATTACAATGACGGGCGGTTCTTTACCCCCTCCCTCTTATTAACGATGACGGGGGGTTCTTTACCTCCAGCCTCTTATTAAAGATCGGGCGCTCTTTACCTCCATGCCTCTTTTTAAACAATGACGGGCGGTTCTTTACCTCCATGTCTCTTATTAACAGATGACGGGCGGTTTTTAACCTCCTGCCTCTTTTAAACAGATGCGGGGGGTTTTTCTTTACCTCCATGCCTTTATTACAATGACGGGCGTTCTTTACCTCCACCCTCTTTTAACGATGACGGGCGTTCTGTTTCCCTGACGTTCAGTACAGATTCTATTCTTGATAACTCCTTCCGTATCTGCTCTTTCCTTACACCTCCGTACTTCCTTTCTTCCTTCCTTCCTTCCTTCCTTCCTTCCTACCTCCTTCGATACCATTCACTCTCCTCCGTTATCACTTCATAGAATCTTACTTTATATAGTTCTTTCAATAGCAAGCGTAACCACCTTCCTTCCGACTAATTAACACTCGAGCGCGCGCGCACACACACACACACACACACACACACACACACACACACACACACACACACACACACACACACACACACACACAAACACACACACACACCCAACCACCCACCCCAACCCCAACCCCACACACACCCAACACACACACACA
>JACEEZ010004766.1:7500-12500 GCA_016584305.1 Chionoecetes opilio | reverse complement strand
TCTTTCCCATTCAATCAATCAACTTCAATACATTTTTCCTTACATTATTTCTTCTGTTTTCCTCACTCACGTAACCTCTTATATTATTTCCTGGTATAGAGTGAACCTTCATTTTCATTATTTAGTTGTATATCGAAATCCTTCTCTTCAAATGTCTTATTCCTTACCTTCAAACAATATTTCCTTTCTTTCATATTTCCCTCACTCACATATTTCCTGGTATAGAGGAATAGGAATGGGATAGAGGAATATATAGAGCTTCAGTTTCATTTTGTATATCGTAATCCTTATCTACAAATGCCTTTTTCCTTAACTTCAAACAATCTTTCCTTTCTTTTTAAGTTTGCCCTCACTCACGTAACCTTCTCTTCCATTATTTCCTGGTATTTTTGTTATTCTCTAGTTTGATATTTTTTCTTTCCTTTCGTTTCATCATGAATGTGTCTTTGTCGTCCCATTTTGCTTTAGATTGTCTTATGACTTCATACTTTTTGGTTTTTATGCAGGACAATAGTAATACATTTTCCTACATAGTGAGCCTTCATTCCCTTCATTAATTTTCATTTTGCATATCGTAATCCATCTCTTCAAATGACTTTCTCTCTAACATCAATCCTTCCTTTCTCTTTTTCTTCTTTTTCCCATTCAATCAACCCACTTATTATCAATTTTTCCTTTTATTTTGTCTTTTTTTCTTCCCTTACTCACGTATCCTCCTCTATTATTTCCTGATATATAGTGAACCTTCATCCTCAGGTCCCTACATCACCCTTAAACCCCAAGACCTTCATTCTCAGGTCCCCATAGCAGCCCTGAACCCTAAGCTTGTCTTGTAGGTCACTTGTCTTGTAGGTGGAGGTGTCTTGTCACTCCTCTCTATACAAAATTGAAGTCGTAGGAAGGTGGAAAAATTGAAACAGGAAAATAGTTCCTGAGATTACAAGTGAAGAGGATGAAAGAGTGAAGATACTGGTTAACTCTTGCATTAGGACTATGAACAGAATAGACAATCGTTCTAACTTTAGTACTAAGTGCTGATTAAGTGCTTGTTGATGCTTATTGATGGAAAGAACACCCAAAATAGCCATGGCATTCCCTAAGTATGTTTTTTTGTGTTGGGGTCCTCTCTCTCTCTCTCTCTCTCTCTCTCTCTCTCTCTCTTCTCTCTCTCTCTCTCTCTCTCTCTCTCTCTCTCTCTCTCTCTCTCTCTCTCTCTCTCTCTCTCTCTCTCTCTCTCTCTCGTCATGCAAGGGAAGAAAGGAGGAAGCAACACTCCTCGTAATTGGCTGGCCTGAAAATTTCCTCCTCCAATCAGCGCCACACAATCAATGGCTCGGCAACCCATAATTTCATTCTGCGGCGCTGATTGGTGGACGGGAGCGGCGCGGCGGCCAATCACGCTCACCGATACCCAAATATTACTTCTCAACCTACCCAGTTTTTTTCTTCTTTATTTTTAGTGTATGTAATCCAATGTGAGGTTTTTGTTCCATTAAAATGCTTGTGGTTTTGTCATAATCACTTTTTTAATATTTATTTATTTTATTAATTTAGTGGTATCGTAACTAAATTTTTCACCCTCTTTATTATTTTTTGTTGTGTGTAATCAGATGTGAGATTTTTTTTCCTCTAAATTATTTGTGGTTTTGTCATAAATTATTATTATTATTTTTTTTTTTTTTTGCTATGATGATGTTATTATAATTTTAGTTTTTCATCTGTGACTTGTTCGTTTTTATATTTTGCATGTTTATTCTTTACGTTTTCACAATTAATCCGATCAACTTAACTTATATCGTAGTCATTAATGCATAATGCCATTCACATTTTACTTGCATAGTTAACCAAAGAATATGATCATTACGAAATTATAAGATTGCAGTCAAATTTGTTTATCATTATCATCATCATTATTTTTTAACATTACCATCATTGTTACTATCAGTATCATATTTACTATATTTTTGCATTCTTAGTAGCAACGTATTTACTGACATGGGTTCCGACTTTTCTTCTTTCTGGTCGGCTGTTCGGTCATTCATTCTAAGGATGAATTATAAGACTGTCTCTCGACTATATATAAGACTGACTGTCGCCTCTCCCCCCTTCTCCCCCTCCTTATCTAACCCCTCATCCCCCCTCTTTGTCTCCACCCTCTTTGTCCCCCCTCTCCCCCTCTTACAACGAGTTCACAAGCACAATTCACTCCTTTTCCTCTTACTTCTCTTTTTCCTTCTCTTCTTCGTCTTTTATTTCTTCCTCTCATTCTACTCCATGAGGATAATTTACCATCATTTTTTTCTTTTTTCTCTCTCTTTCTCTCTCTCTCTCTCTCTTTCACTTATTTTCTTTTTCAGTAGTCTGACACAACACACACACACACACACACACACACACACACACACACAACACTACACACACACACACACACACACACACACACACACACACACACTCCGAACGTGTGAACGGGGGGAACTCCGTAGTGTAAGGGTTAGCACGCTCGGCTCACAACCGAGAAGTCCCGGGTTCGATCCCCGGGCGGAGCGAAGACAGACGGGCTGTCTTCTTAAAACCCGAGCCCCTGTCCATCCAGCAGTGAATGGGTACCGGGTGTTAGCCGGGGGTTTGTGACCCGCCTCCCGGGGTGATGGCTTCGGCCAACACTAAGGATGAATGATAAAACAAATATTGATATGGAGACGGGGCCATACGAGCATAGCTCAGACCCTGTAAAATACAATTAGATGAAAAGATGAATACACACACACACACACACACACACACACACACACACACACACACACACACACACACACACACACACACACACACACACACACACACACACACACACACACACACACACACACACACACACACACACACACACACACACACACACACACACACACACACACACACACACACACACACCACCACCCCAATAACACGGTGTTAAGCCAGGAATAGCTAAGGACCTAACTTGATAAAAATGTAACTTGGGCTTAATGACAAGATAACTTCGCCCATAGCAAAGTTAAGACCAGCTAACTTGTGTCTGATATGGTCACCAACTGTTGCCTGAGTGCTAGGGGCGATGGATGGGCCCAGCTTAGGGTTCAGGGCTGCTATAGGGACCTGAGAATGAAGGGGCGATGGATGGGCCCAGCTTAGGGTTCAGGGCTGCTATAGGGACCTGAGAATGAAGGGGCGATGGATGGGCCCAGCTTAGGGTTCAGGGCTGCTATAGGGACCTGAGAATGAAGGGGCGATGGATGGGCCCAGCTTAGGGTTCAGGGCTGCTATAGGGACCTGAGAATGAAGGGGCGATGAATGGGCCCAGCTTAGAGTTCAGGGCTGCTATAGGGACTGAGAATGAAGGGGCGATGGATGGGCACAGCTTAGGGTTCAGGGCTGCTATAGGGACCTGAGAATGAAGGGGCGATGGATGGGCACAGCTTAGGGTTCAGGGCTGCTATAGGGACCTGAGAATGAAGGGGCGATGGATGGGCCCAGCTTAGGTTTCAGGGCTGCTATAGGGACTTGAGGATGAAGGGGCGATGGATGGGCACAGCTTAGGGTTCAGGGCTGCTATAGGGACCTGAGAATGAAGGGGCGATGGATGGGCACAGCTTAGGGTTCAGGGTTCACACCACCTGACAAGACACCTAAATTTGCCCACCCCCCTTTCTTTATTCTCTTACTGTCTTCTTTATAGGGAGTGGCAACTAAGCAGGCTTTTTGTTGCTATTTAAGAACATAAGAGCATAAGAAAATAAGGAAGCTATAAGAGGCCGTGAGGACTACACGTGGTAGTTCCTGTTTTTGTTTTTTGCCCTTAGCCAGTCCTTTGTGTAAGTCCAGTCAGTACCTTGTGATGTAAGAAAAAAAAGTAAATGCAATGTAATACAATATAGACTAAGAGTGTTAGCGAGTCACGTTCACAATTCGCGTGTTTGAGAATATCTTCCCTGATCAATAAGGCGGTTTATAGCACAGTAAGATGTTGGTGTTTTGCAAATTACAGTAAAATGACAAATATTGTCTTTCGAAATCACTGAAAAAATAATAAAAAAAGACTATAGATTTAGGAAAGAAAGTAAAAATTCTCTTCATAGTTTCAACATGCAACAGTGATTTTATGAGAAGAAGAAAACAAAGTATCGGAACCCAAGCAGCAGAATAACCTAGCCTACTTTTTTCATCATTATTATTTTTTTTTATTGATACTTTCTTACCTACGCCTCACCTCAAATCCACATCCTTCATTTGATCTAACCATCCTGCTGTAACATCCCGTTCATCTCCCCTTCCCTCACCGTTTCACTCTTTCTCTCTAACCCCTCCCTTTATTATGCTTTGTCATAGTGCCATGTGACCTCTGATGTCTGGCACATTTCCCCCTTTTTTGACATTACAATCAATTCTTCCTCCCCTCCACTCACACGAGAAGAAGGGACCACCGTTGATCAGAGTGTACCGCCATCCTTCATCCTCCTCTGCCAGTACCACCACCGCTATACCACACACCACCACCTCGCCACTACCACCACCACCACCACCACCACCACCACCACCACCACCACCACCACCACACACCACCACCACCACACACCACCACCACCACCACCGCCACCACCACCACCACACACCATCACCACCACCACCACCACCACCACCACCACCACCACCACCATCACCACCACCACCACCATCACACAACACCACAACCACACACCACCACCACCACCGCCACCACCACCACCACACACCATCACCACCACCACCACCACCACCACCACCAGCCGCAATCAGGTCTCATTAGCGACTCTTCATAACGTGTTACTTGCGGACCAGGGGCAACGAAAAAAATATTGTACATGAGGAGAGATTAGTTACCCAATTAATCTTCACTTTCATGCCTCTTTTCTTTTATTAATAATACTAACCCTGAGTTAAGGTGATATAATTGACATGTATAGTAATAGATGGCTGGG
>JACEEZ010004766.1:2500-5000 GCA_016584305.1 Chionoecetes opilio | reverse complement strand
TTTAAGTAGGGAGTGAGTGATAAATTGTAAATCCTGAATAATGAAAAAGGCAGTCATGAAAATTCAAAAGTATGAAATATGAAAAGGTAGAAGATTGTGATGTGAGAGAGAGAGAGAGAGAGAGAGAGAGAGAGAGAGAGAGAGAGAGAGAGAGAGAGAGAGAGAGAGAGAGAGAGAGAGAGAGAGAGAGAGAGAGAGAGAGAGAGAGAGAGAGAGAGAGAGGAGAGAGAGAGAGGAGACGAGAGAGAGGAGAGAGAGAGAGAGAGCGAGAGAGCGAGAGAGCGAGAGAGAGAGAGAGAGAGAGAGAGAGAGAGAGAGAAATATTTAATTACGAGCGAGTGCGAAGCGCTCGTGAGTCCTCGGTGGATACGGGATTTTTCTCACTTAAGCGGCCGACCCGACCCGACCCGACCCGACCGTCACGCTTTTCAGGAGCTTATATCTTTGGAATCCCGCTTCTGATTGACAAGCGGTCTTCGCCATCTGATAGCCCCATTCAATCCCTATTTGTGCTTGACATGTTTTGTCTCACGTGAGGGGTCAGCATGGCGCGTGGCGCGTGCCGCGTGAGGGGTGTCAGACAACGTTATCTTGCTATAGCTGAGAAACGGCTGTACCAACTAAGTTGAAATTTGGTGTGTGGTTTGAGACCACACACCTAGCAATGTCACACAGGTCAAACTCCGGGTGACGCCGCACGTACGAAAGTGCGGCGGGTTTCTACGGGCTCGCTCGTCCCTCGCCGATTAAGGCGTCTTACTGGTTATATATGACCTGCTTAGTATTCTTGTCCCCTAGCTAATTTGGTACATATTAAGTTACTTTTCGTAATTTTATGGCTAACAACAGACGCTTTTATATAGCAAAGGAAAACTCTGGGCGTGAAGGGGTTAAGGCAGCTAGGGATTCATCAATCAGTAGTTTAAGGAATATTTACGTAACTGTATTTTGACGCTATAACAGATTTTGTATTATTTACAACGAGACAAGCAATTATCCGAATAGAAAACATGATCTTCCCAAATAACAAATGATTTATGGATGAACAAAAGGTAATAAAACCAGATTTGAGATTTTTGTCTATTTTTTCGATAGGAAGAGCGAAATATAAAGTTTGATGGGCGCCAAGCTTAACGCGGCTTATCCTTACCACACTGGGAGGCTGGCAAGCTGGGGATCCAACTCGCTTTTTACAGTAAACAGTGTGTGTGTGTGTGTGTGTGTGTGTGTGTGTGTGTGTGTGTGTGTGTGTGTGTGTGTATGTGTGTGTGTGTGTGTGTGTGTGTGTATGTGTGTGTGTGTGTGTGTGTATGTGTGTGTGTGTATGTGTGTGTGTGTATGTGTGTGTGTGTGTATGTGTGTGTGTGTGTGTGCATATGTGTGTGTGTATGTGTGTGTGTGCATGTGTGTGTGCGTGTTTGTGTGTAGTATACTTATTTATATTGTTATCATTACATTATCTTTATGGTCATCATTATCATTATCATCACCACCACCGATGCTGCAGCTACTACTACTACTACTACTACTACTACTACTACTACTATTGTTATTATTAGAAGGAGTTATTAAAATAAAATTATTGATAGTAGTAGTAGTAGTAGTAGTAGAGGTGGTAGTAGTAGTAGTAGTAGTAGTAGTAGTAGTAGTAGTAGTAGTAGTAGTAGTAGTAGTAGTAGTAGTAGTAGTAGTGGTAGTAAGATAAGATACTTTGATCCTATTTAGACACTTTGCAAGTACCAACTACAAGGTTATTGACTATACAAAGCGCCACCACGCCAGGACGAACTAGGTGGGCTCGAACCTCTGACGCGGTTGAGCTGTGGGTAGAGCCCGCAGCTCTACCAACCGAGCCACCCTGACCCTGAGTAGTGGTAGTAGTAGTAGTAGTAGTAGTAGTAGTAGTAGTAGTAGTAGTAGTAGTAGTAGTAGTAGTAGTAGTAGTAGTAGTAATAGAAAAAATAGTAGTAGTTGTAGTAAAAGTAATATACTCGCTTTAACACCAGTATTATTTAATTGTATTTCAATTCGTCTAATTACACAATGTCTTCTCATGGAAATTGAACTCAAAACAAATAATAATTCTTCTATAATTACAGTCTCCCGTCCTGCCATTGCCCTTCCCTTCCCCGCGTCACTTTGTCTCGCGGCATGAATATCTTAATCGAGACTAACAATCACCTTAACAACATTACCTTGATACAATTACTGTCGGAATTACTTCTCGGATATTTCACGCTCCATTATTTATCTTGTTTAGCGCCACAGTCTCCCTCGAGGCGACAGTCACTCCTCCTGTCACGTCAATGCGCCAAATTCGATGCCCGCGGCGGTGAGGGGACACTGCGCTACCCTAACCTACACTACCTCGTTAGTGTAAATAAAGTATACTGGGAAAACTACAAAAAAGAAATGTTCTCCTCCTCCTCCTGATAGTTCTGATTGGTGCATCATCTTGGAACCGAGAGTACACTGGCAATAAAGGTGTATTCCGAGGTTT
>JACEEZ010004765.1:0-10630 GCA_016584305.1 Chionoecetes opilio | reverse complement strand
GATCAATTTATCTCGATTTAACAGAGAAGCCAGTGAGAGATTTATCCGGGGATCTGAAATGTAGGCTACTGACTCATCGTGGGCTGCGGCAACGGGCCGCCACCATACCTAGAGCTACGTGTCCACATATGGGTGGCAAATACGTATCATAACGACGGCTTAATGACCGGTCGATCGTTCTAATTAAGGTGATAAAATACGGTGCAAATGGTTAATACCACTGGGAATGTACATTTATCATATCCCAATACTTATAATTTACTTACATTTCTATATTTTAATACCCATTACCATTATACTTATATATATATTACACATGCCTACGCTCCCCCTATGGTGAGCGATCAATACCTCTCTCTCACAAGGGGGTTGGGGGAACAAACTACCACTCTTCTAATTGAGAGGGTGGTTGTTGGATAATTTCCACAGCTTGGACCTGACGAAAACTGAAGGTCCGCTTCAAGTGACATGACCGCAGGCCACATATCGCCGAAACATTGGAATAGAGGTTTCCGCACTTTGGTTTTTGGCTACTTTTAAGTTAATAGCCCTGATAGAGCTTCATGTGAATATCCAGACATATACTTTATTAGGAGGAGAGTTATCGCCTGAAAATATTATATCCCCAGTATAGTCATCAAGAATGACCTCAAATTATTTTAGGAGCTTTCTATCAGCGGGAAGTTCAGGAGGACTATGGTCATAGGCGACTATGTCTACCTTCATATCTATTATATTTAATACAAGATTTGGGGTAATTTTTTGACGCTGTCTACCATGTTGTATCCAAATTGACCCCTGATATCGCTAATGTGGCAGCCATCCGCCTTGTCTTCTATGTCTATGTGATTCTTCCACCAATAATTTAGAAAAGAGGGTTTGGCGTTTGGGTATTAGTTGGGATGGCAGGTGGTTTTTGGAAGATCAGTTCACCTGACGTCCCCGTGGAGTGAGGTGGTGCTGGTTGAGCTCTCGAAGATAAGAATGGACACGTCTGTGATGGAGAGTGGTTGTGGAGGCGGAGAGAGAAGTGGTTTTGTGTGCTTCTGCGGGGGTTGAGATGGTAGTGTGGTAGGAGTGAAGGGGCTGGGGTTTAAAATAGTGTGGTAGAGGGAGTGAGAAGGGTCGAGGGAGAGTGTAGTGAAGGGTGTGGAGATGCGCTTAAGACTATTCTGGAGGCAATCGAAGACCTAAAAATGAGCTTTGCAAGTGAAGTGAACGAATTTGAAAAGCGTTGTGATGAAGCAGGAAATAGAGATACGTTCTTTAAGTGTGGAGGTAAAGGTCCAAGTGGATTAGTGGAGGGGCACAGCGAGGGATGTACCTGTAGGGGTACCAGAGCGAGATGTGACTCGAGAGACTACAAAGGTAGCCAGTAAGTCACAGATTGGTGGTTTGAAAGGTAGTTGATCATGGAGCCCCCGAAAGAAAAAAAGGTAAAAAAATGACCATGTTTGTGCACGAACTCATTTCGGTACTCTCGGGGCTGCAGAGGGAGATACGGAGGTAAGGAAGGTGGACGATACATCATTACCCGAAGTAAAATTTTGGTTGTTGGGGACAGTCGGGTTTAGGCATTTTGACACAGGTTTGGGGACAGGGAAGGGATGCGCATTGAAGTCGGTGAGTTATCCAGGTAAGGGATAGGTTATGTTAGTGACAAGATAGTTGAGTGCATGGCGGACCAAGGGAAAAAAGCCCATCGTCTCCCTGAGCGCTGGGGGGAAATGATGTTGAGTGTGTAAGAAGTGAGGAATTGCTACGGGGGTTCAAGGAAGCTGTAGGTAAAGTTAGGGACAGGGGGTGGTTCCCTGTGGTGTGGTGGTGTCCTTCCAAGACGCTTTTTTGACGACTTGTGTACTCCAGGGCTATTGCAATGAATTCCCGGGCTGGCACTTCTTTGCAAAGACAAGGCTGGGCCTTTGTAGACAGCTGGGCCCTCTTTTTCGGGCATAACCACCTCTACCGCAGGGAGGGGGTGCACTTTTCGAGGAAAGGAGTCAGTCTTGTCTGAATCCCTTGAAAGGGAGGTAGATGCACTGCAGTTTTTTTTAAGACAGAGAACCGGGGTTTAGACACTGGGCGGGGTAAAGGAAATTTGCGACACGAGGAGAGTATCAGAAGGCAGGGAACTAAAGTGATTCGTAAGAAGAGAGAGAGGAGGGGTTTAGTTAAAGATAAAGGGAAAATTTGACAAAAAGAAGAGGAGTTGCTTGAAGGTTACTATACAACTGTAGGAATTTTAAAAAAGATGGTTTTTCCTTGAGGGGAATAAATAGTGAAGAGGATTTATATAATAGCATTAACAGAAACAGGTTGGATATGTCAGGAAAGGTTTTGACCCGGGAAAGCAAGAAGCTGGGTATAAGTTATTTCAAAAAGGACAGAGTAGGCACACGAGGTGGAGGAGTTGCGCTTTATGCAAGAGATGCATTGCAGTGTTGTGTAATAATGTTAAAAAAACAGATGATAGCATAGAGTCTATATGGGTAGAGGATACGGAGGGAACTGAAAAAAATGGTTTGGGTGTAGTGTATAGGCCTCCAAACTTATGTAAAGAGGATTCGGGCTCCTATATGGGAAGAAATAAACAAGCCTGCAGAAATAATCGACTATGCGGGTGGGAGATTTAATCTTAAGAATAAGACTGGGATTTAATCATAGGTGACAGCGACGCAGATGAATTGTTATATATAATCTAGGATAACTTCGTAAGTCAAGCAATCAAGGAACCTACTGGGGGAGATAATATCTAGATCTTTTTGCTGACAAAAGAGAGATTTAGTTACAAATGTCGAGGTCGGTGGGAATTTAGATAATAGCGACCATTATGAGATCAGATTTTGTTAAAATGGGAAGTGGAAAATTAAGTGGCAACAAGCATCGAATACCTAATTTCAGAAAGGGCCCAAAATGCAGGATTCAGAAGACACCCGGAAGTTATTAATAAGCGGTGTGGGATGCAGGGGAAAAAGTTTTCCCCGGATAACGACAGGGCGATTTACAGCTGGAAAGGCCAATTATGAAGGATTAGGAAGGCACCTGGAGGTAATTGGCGCGGTTAGATATGGAAGTGAGGTCATGGCTGAGGAGGTAATTAGAGCGGTTTGACAGGGAAGTGAGGTCAGGCTGAGGAGGTAATTAGAGAGGTTTTGAAATGGAAGTGAGGACGGGGTTGGGGAGATTATACCTCATTTTTAAGGAAATAATTGACGGACAGAAAAAAAATATCCTTATAGGGAAATAAGGTCCAGAAAGAGTGATCCAAAATGGATAACCACCAATTTAAAACACAACATTGGAGTAAAAAGAACATTTATTTAAGGTTCAAGCAGGATTGGTAAACAAAGAACAGTATAACGTGATGGCAAGGGACAGTGAAGAAATTAACTCGAGTTGCTCAGAACAATTATGAGATTAAAGTAGCAGGACAGGGGAAAAGGGACCAAAAGGGTTCTATCAGGTATATAAAACAAAGACAAGGGAATTAGTTGGGCCGTAAGGTCAGGACAGGGTGAGGTCTTAAATACGGATGAGGATATGTGTAGGAGCTAAATTATTATTACTTAAGTGTTTTTTTACGGAGGAGGATACACAGACAATACCTGATGGTGAACAGATGTTCAAAGGAAGCGATGAGGAGAAACTCAAAGATATTGTGATAACTAGGAAATGGTGGAAGAGGGTATAGATAAAATGAAAAAAAAATAAAACGCCCGGACCAGATAAGTATATCCCAGGGTATTAAGGAATGCAAAAGGAGGTTGTTTGTGAGTCGTTAGTGCTTATATTTTAGGAAAACGGTTGAGAAGGCGATGTGCTATTATTGTGGAGGAAAGGAAATGTTGTTTCTATATTTAAGAAGGGAGACAGGGACTAAAATCAAATTATCGACCCGTAAGTTTTGACATCAGTGGTGGGTAAATTATGAAATATTATTGCAAAAAAAATTAGAGAGCACTTAGATAAACATAGTTGATCAATGATTCACAACATGGATTCACCAAGGGTAGGTCATGTCTCACCAATTATTGAGTTTTTATGGAAAGTTTATGAGACGGCAGATAATGATAAGGATTATGATTATAATGTATCTGGACTTTAGTAAGGCATTTGACAAAGTACCACACGAGCGACTTTTAAATAAGGTTAGGGCTCATGGAATAGAGGGAAGGGTTTTTCATTTGGGTCAGAGCTTGGCTAAGTAATAGGCAACAAAGGGTTACAATTAATGGTTCTAAATCTGGATGGGGACTGGTGACAAGTAGAGTTCCACAAGGGTCTGTTTGGGTCCATTACTATTTTTTATTTACATCAACGACTTGGATAGTGGGATTTGCAGTGATATCAGCAAGTTTGCTGTGATACCAAGTTAGGTAGGATTATTGGATCACAGTTGATGTAAACATATTGCAGGGAGACTTCGATAAACTTAACGATGGGCAGTCAGATGGCAGATGGAATTTAATATTGATAATTGCAGCGTTATGAATGTTGTAGAAAAAAACCTGGTAAAAGATACACCATAAGCAATGTATCGCTGAAAAGATCAGAAGGGGAAAAGACCTTGGAGTGAGGGTGATCCAAGACCTCCGACCTAGGAAAACAATGTATTGAGGCCAGAAATAGAGCTAATAGAGTATTAGGATTCATTACCAGAAGTGTTAAAAAGTAGAAGAGCGGAAGTTATTCTTTAAAACCTTATCTGGCTCTAGTCAGGGCCCCACCTAGACTATGCGGTTCAGTTTTGGTTTTCCATTTACAGGAAGGATATAGCCTTGTTAGAAACAGTGCAGAGAAGGAGACCAAAATGATACACGGGTGCGTAACTTTAGTTATGAGAGGAGATTGAAGTTATTAAAATTACACTCACTCGAGAGACGCAGAGTAAGGGGCGATCTGATAGAAGTTTTAAGTGGATAAAAGGGGTTTCATAAAGGGGAGGTAGGAAACGTTCTTACGGTTTTAACCAGGTAGAACAAGAAGTAACGGATTCAAGCTGGAAAAGGTAGAATTAGAAAGGAAATAGGGAAAAAACTGGTTTACAAATAGGGTGGTGAATGAATGGAATGGCTCAGTAGACAGGTAGTTAGTGCGGAGTCTTAGGGAACTGTAAAGAGAAGCTGGATAGGTTCATGGATGGGATGCAAGGTGGATGTAGGTAGTGTTTGGCGACAGGAACTACCACGTGTAGGCCTCGCGGCCTCTATTAGCTTCCTTATTTTATGTTCTTATGTTTCTATCAACTTTCAAAAAAACGTCATCGACACCTAATTATACCCTATGATCTAGGTACAGACCTAATGATTTGTCCATTTTTTTTCTACGGGGGCTGGCCCAGGCTAAGGGTTGATATTCCTCTGGAAATACCTGCTTTTGTATTGTTTGATCCTAAATTTTAAGGGGTCAGGATAAACCCTTTTAATCCGTGGGCTGCGGCAAGCCTTCCGGAAGCGCAATTTTCAATTGCATACAAAAAACCCCGCCAACATTCGTAGAAGTCTACAAGACTGTGTCACATATACGCCTTGATGTCAGCCCTCGATAATAAATACACCACCATCTGCCTAACTACGCTGTATGCAGAGATATACCACTCTTGGGGTTTTTTTTCCCAAAATCTTGGGATTTAGGTCCTGGCGTTGGGATATTTTTGTCTGTCTTTGGACTTTTGGAGGGATTATTCAAGTATTTCTCCAGTAGTTTATCTCAAGGTACGGTACAACGGTACCTACGCTTACTTGAGATAAACTACTGGAGAAATACTTGAATAATCCCTCAAAATCTTTGGGAAAAAACCCAAGGAGTGGCAAACCCCTTTATCCCCACTCAGCAGTCTCTCGCCAGCGGTTGGTGCCGTTCGTGCCAGATATTTCAACTCCCGACCACAACCACACCACAACCCTATACGTTTGGGTTAAAAATATATATATTGCCGTATGCGATTTGTACTACCTTGACGTTGATGTAATTTTCATCCAATTCTGTAATGGTTACTGTTTTACTCACATCCCCGCACTGGTGGCACTAAAAAAATCTTGCTCCCGCAGTTCCCCGGGGTTTAAAGAATTTGAAGACTAAATTAGTAGTCTTTAATAGTTTGCCAGTAAGGAAAACCTTTCAATGTCTATCACAGGATTTGATATCAATACAGGTTCACTTATTATATCTTCAGATATGTCTGGCTGAGTGGAAAACCTGTTTAGGCATATCATTACACTCTTTTAGCCAGGTAGGGCCTTCAAACCATAATCCTGTGTTAATGTGAGGTTAGTATTTCCTCGAGACACATTTTTAGTTGGATTTTTCTTAGTGGTGATTATTTATTATGAACTGAAAAATCACTTTCCTCTAATAACTCACTAATGGTTTTGGGCAAGAAAGTGGTTCCCCAAATTTTGGTAATTAGTAGGGGTTGTGCATGAATAGGAATACTCTCCCATTGTTCGGCTGGTGAGCAGTAGTGGGATGGTTCCCATTATTACCCTTACAACCATATCCCAACACTGCACTAGCATTTTTGAACATAGAGACGTTATGTCTTTTAATGACCCTTTCCCTTTGGTAACGCCCAAAATAATAAGTGCCTATTATTAGCTGAAATGGACCATCAACATCCTCGAAGGTTTTTACTAACTAGTTAAACACATTCTCCCTTAGCATTTCAGCGTGTCTTTTATCCCTTTACAGTTAAAATAATACCAATATTATTAAAGTGCAGCAGCTACCCTACATATATATTTCCCAATTGGACTAGGGGTTTTACCTATATCAAAGTTTTAAGCCTCTTATTTGGGAAAAAAAATCTGAAATAACTAAGTTCACTTTACTGATTTTGGGTAGTTGTAACAATTCAACTATCTCCTACTTATGAAGACCCTTTGGCACCACTGTCAAACATTGTCTTTACAATACTGAATACCATTGTGGTCACCTTCAATTCTGCAGTAGGAACAGCTGTTGAACTACTCTTATTAGTGACTGCCATATTAACTACTGTAGGGTCTGGTTAATATCATGTTAAAGAAAAAGAGCTATGTTGTGAATAGATTGTTTACTTTCCCTAAAAGTTCTTAATTTCGTAGGGCATACATTTAAAGCATGTTTACCCCTGAGGCAGGTTAGGTAATTACCCAGCTCATTAACTTTTAACTTTTGTGGAACACTCTGGATAAATTACATGTGGAGGGTGTATGTTCCCACTACATACGACACAATTCCTTCTTACTTCACTAGAAGTACCCCTGAATTTAGGGATTGTATCTGATATATCTCAAGCCTACTGGTTGGATGAGTAGTTTTTCTTAACTACAGGCTGTTTGACATACGTAACTTTAACAGACTCAGGATGAGTACCCACTAACCAGGGATCTTTAAACTCTAAGGGTGGCTGATATAGCTGATTCCCTTTTAGGTGTAACAACCTCGGTCTCCCTTTGGGGGGATTCCTGCTCAATACCTTGCAAATGTTTGCACCCCTACAATAACCCCTCTTCTTTTTGATTGACCGTGAAGTAATTACTATATACTTCTGTTTTTAAAACGGTCTCGCATCCTGGCTGGTAATTTTTCCTTTCCAAGTGTGTGGACAACAGTGTGACGACATGGGTGGCGTGGAACTTTACTACACAAAGGAAGGTGAAAAATGGTGTGGGGGAGGGCCAGAGCGCTGCCCACATCTACTTGGCGTCAGTCGCAGTTCGGCTGGAACAGTGCAGCATGACGACGGCAACCGTGGGTTTGCGTCGTGCGCAACTGTCGGCAATTTTGCTGCATGACGCCAACTCAAAGTTGACCTTAAATTTTAAAATTCCTGTAGTTTGTACTATCGCCGAGAATCACAGATAGTGCCTATTAGTCGCCTAACTACGGCAAACCGTCGACTAACCGCGCCGACTACTTTCGGTGGAGGGGCTTGCCTTATCCGGTGTCGGTCGCAGCCAGGGGCTGAGAAACAGTCACCGCATGACGGAAACCGAGGTTTTGTCGTGCTGCGACTGTCGGCGACTGTCGTCGCATGATGGCAACCCAATATTTGCGGTTAATTCGTTTTGGTCCGCGACTGTCCGCGACTATCGCCGACAATCGCGGACTAGTCGCCGACTAGTCGCCTAACACGGGGCAACCCCAGCCAACTACGCCGATTTGGAGCTTCAGCCACCCCCAAATCGGATGCAGTCGGCAACGACTGGATGACTCAGCAAGTCTTTACCGGTCGCCCATGCGAATCGTGGAGATGTGAACCACCTTTTAAGAAACCCCCTTTGGTGGATACTTACGTACCTTCGGTGGAAGGTACCCGACGTTTATTTGTTATGGTAAATTTATGCACCCGTCCTCTGTGGGTTTTCAAATGGGTTTCGGTTTTGTCGTGCTGTAATTTTATCTGTGAGAGTGAGAAAGAGTGTTGTGTGTGCAAGATTGAGAGAGAAAAGAGAGGGGAGAGAGAGGGGAGAGAGAGAGGAGAGAGAGAAGAGAGAGGGGAGGAGAGAGAGAGAGAGGAGAGAGGGGAGAGAGAGAGAGAGAGAGAGAGAGAGTTTTTCTCAACTCGTCAATCGTCGTGACGCACACACAGTAAAATTCCCTCACAAACCACTAAACTCTCCCTCCGTAGTACTCCTCCTCTTCTCTGTTCCTTCAAATGTAAATCTTTCCCATATAATCCTATCCTTCCCCTCTTCCTTTTCTCTTCATCCCCCTTTCATACTTCCATTTTCTTACCACTCATTTACACTTAGTTATTCCCATTCCCGACATCTTCCCACTCTCCACCTGCTGTCTATTTCCTTCTCCTGCTTCTCCCTCCGGCCCTCCGTCTCATCATCATCATTTCCTCTATTTTTCTTTATAAAACTCCTCTCGTAACCCCCCGTATTACCTCATCACACCCCTCACGCTTTTTTACACATCATTTCCCCTCCCCCTCCTCAATTCAAACCTTTTTATTTACCCAATCACCCATAAACCCTTTTTTATCCCCATCCCTGAGTTTCTCTCGTCTTTATAATGTATTAAAAACCTACTACACCCCTTCCCTCTTTTCTTAAAATTCTATTTCACATAATCCAAGCTCACAACCTTCATTTTCTCTTTTAAAAAATCAAAAGACATAAGACAAAAAGGGAATACAATGTAAGAGACCGTGAGCCCTACCAACACGTGTTTCCCTGTAAATCAACACAAGGCTACTGGTTTTTGGGGGGTAAATGCTTTTTTAGCTAGTTTTCTTTTTCTTTGGCCCCTTTTTTACCGCTGTTCCGATAACTGATGGAAAGAAAGAGAGAAGAGAGAGAGAGAGGGGAGAGAGGAGAGAGGGGGTTTAGGGAAGAGGGGAGAGAGGAAGAGAGAGAGAGAGAGAGAGAGAGAGGGAGAGAGAGAGAAGAAGAGAGAAGAGAGGGGGGAAAAGGAGAGAGAGAGAGAGGAAAGAGCAAAAAAACGATGACGTAGTGTTTCCCCCTCGGCGAATAAGGGCCCGGGGAAACAGTTAATCTTCATATCCCCTCCAACCTCCTACGACCCCTGTCCCCATTTTGAATGATTCCCTTCCCCTCTGGTATCATGGGGGGGCGTATTGGGCTTGAAAAAGGGGTCTAGCCCAGTCAAAGATTTTAAAATTTTTAGGAAAATTTTAAATTTTTTATGAGTATAATGAAATACGATGGGGACCGTGTCCCCAAAAGGTTGAATTTTATTATTTTTTTTGGGGTTTACATATGCCTATAGCCCCCTATAAAAAGGCCCCAGGGCTCGGAGCAAGCCCTGGAGTTCATTTGATGGGGGCCTGTGAGGGTTGGCCCTCGCCCTTGGCGGGGAGGTTTTTTATAGTGGCCCCTGTGCTTAGAGGCTCTGCCCCCCCTTTCTGTGCCCTCCGAGCACCGCAATCGAAAGAAAGGGAAATTGGCAGAATGGGGGATGTCTTTTTCGCCTGGGGACGGTGCAGAAAATTTTTTAAGTGGTTTTTAGGTTTCTCCCTGGGTCGAACTCGGGCACCGGAACGCCACTAGGAGACGTAACCCTTGCTCCCGCCCCCCAATTTTGGTTTAGGATAATTTTCGAACATAAAATGAAAAAAAATAAGCAATCTGAGTTGGGGTTCAAATTTTTATTTTTTATATTAAATAGTAGGAGTAAAACCCTAAGAAAGAGAGTTTTGGGGTGAAAGCTTCATATAAATTGTTACTGCAAAGCTTTTCGTACTGAAATTTTACCAACTTTATGGTTTACAACTTTTTTTTTTTTTTTACATAAAAAGGTTTTGGGCCCGGCACAAAAAAAATAACAAAAAGCCCGCTTTTGCCAAATCCCTAATAAAGACAGTAAGAGAATAAAAAAAGGGGTGGATTAATTAATCAAAGGGGGGTTTTTCATCATCTCTGAAGAAATTATATGTAGGAAGGTGGAAAAATAGAAACAGGAAGAGAGTTTTCCCAAAGTTTTTCCATGAAAGGGGTAAAAACTGAAGATTTCTGATTAAAATTTCTATTTGGAAAGGGGCAGAATAGGGTGAGAATGAGTAGAAAACTTTTGCGCGACGCCGCGGGGGGGGGGGAGGGATTGAAAATTAAAAAAGTTCAGAAAAAAGGGAAAAACGGGTTTTAACCTATGAAAATAACCCCCCCCCGGTTTTTTA
>JACEEZ010004764.1:0-34404 GCA_016584305.1 Chionoecetes opilio | reverse complement strand
AAAAACCCAAAACCATACACCTCCCCCTTAAAGGCGCCGTCACACTAACACTATTTCCGTCGATGTCGACGATTTCCGTCGTTTATTTCTCATTCTGTCTAGTTTTTCCGTCTGAATCAGTCAGACGATGCTGATCGTCTCCGCACGGAAAGTTGTCGTCATCTTTCATAGACAAATAAAAACCCATAGTGCATACTTTAAACGATATTCTATATAAATCAGTATTTTTTTGTAAATTATAATTCAATATATTTGAAAGTATTATTATATTCAAATGACTAATTGCCCATTTAGATACATTTTATTTGCGGTTTTATAACAGCCAACAGTCTCTCGCGTGACTAGATTGTTGTTGTTAGTTCCTCATCGTCCCATGGTCCTCCAACTCCAAACTCGGCTCTTTCAAGAGTCTTATGTGCAGTGGCGTACCGAGGAGGGGGGGGGGGCATGCAGCCATTCCCCCCCCCCCTTTTTGCAAGGAATAAATAATTAGAAATATATATTTATTATATATATTATATATATTTATATATTTTTTTATTTTTTATTTTTTTACATCACAAGGAACTGGCCAAAGGCACAACAAAAATGGGTAACGCAAAGCCCGCTTAGTTGCCAGTCCCTATAAAGAAGACAGTAAGAGAATAAAATAAAAAAGAGGGGTGAGCCAATTTAATTCGGGAGGTGTCTTGTTACTCTTCTTTTGAAAAAATTTATGTCATAGGAAAGTGGAAAAATAGAAACAGGAAGAGAGTTCCAGAGTTTACCAGTGAGAGGGATGAAAGAGTAAAGATACTGATTAACTCTTGCATTAGGAAGATGGACAGAATAGGGATGAGAATGAGTAGAAAGTCTTGTGCAGCGAGGCCGCGGGAGTTGGGGAGGCATGCAGTTAGCAAGTTCGGAAGAGCAGTGAGCATGAATATAACGGTAGAAGAGAGCAAGAGAAGCAACATTGCGGCGGTGATTTAAAGATTGAAGACAGTCAGTCAGAGGAGAGGAGTTGATGAGACGAAAAGCTTTTGACTCAACCCTGTTTAGGAGAGCTGTATGAGTGGATCCTCCCCAAATATGTGAGACATACTCCATACATGGCCGGATAAGGGCCCTATAGAGAGCAAGCAATTGGGAGGGAGAAAAAAAAGGACGCAGACGCCACAGCACACCTAACTTCTTAGAAGCTGTTTTAGCAAGAAATGAGATGTGAGATTTCCAGTTCAGATTTTTAGTAAAGGATAGTCCTATAATGTGCATTGTAGAAGAAGGAGACAGTTGAGTGTCATTAAAGAAGAGGGGATAGTGGGGATAGTTATCTGGTAGGTTTTGTCGAGTAGATAGGTGAAGAAATTGGGTTTTTGAGGCATTGAACAAAACAAGGTTTGCTTTGCCCCAATCAGAAATTATAGAAAGATCAGAAGTTAGGCGTTCGGTGGCATCTCTCCGTGAATCACTTACTTCCTGTTGAGTTGGACGTCTAATAAACGCCGTTGAAAAATACAGGGTAGAATCATCAGCGTAGGAGTGGATAGGGCTTTGAGTTAGACTTAGGAGATCATTAATGAATAATAGAAAGAGAGTGGGTGATAGGACAGAACCCTGGGGAACACCACTATTGATAGATTTAGGAGAAGAACAATATCCGTCTACAGTAGCTGCAATAGAACGGTTTGAAAGGAAACTTAAAATGAAGGTACAGAGAGAAGGATAGACACCGAATGAGAGTAGTTTGGAAATTAAAGATTTGTGCCAGACTCTGTCAAAAGCTTTTGATATGTCAAGGGCAACAGCAAAAGTTTCACCGAAACCCCTAAAGGAGGATGACCAAGATTCAGTTAGGAAAGCTAGAAGATCGCCCGTAGATCGCCCTTTACGGAAACCGTACTGACGATCAGATAGAAGATTGTGAGCAGATAGATGTTTAAGAATCTTACTTATTAAGTATAGATTCAAAAAACTTTAGAAAGCAGGAAGTCAAAGCTATAGGACGGTAGTTTGAAGGATTAGAACGGTCACCCTCTTAGGAACAGGTTGGATGTGAGCAAACTTCCAGCAAGAAGGAAGGTGGGAAGTAGATAGACAAAGACGGAAAAGTTTGACCAGGCAAGGTGCAAGCACAGAAGCACATGTTTTTGAGAAACAATAAGAGGGACTCCATCAGGACCGTAAGCCTTCCGAGGATCTAGGCCAGAAAGGGCAAAGAAAACATCATTCCGAAGGATCTTAATGACAGGCATAATATAGTCAGAGGTTGGAGGAGAAGGAGGAACAAGCCCTTCATCAGCCAGAGTGGAATTTTTAGCAAAGGTTTGAGCGAAGAGTTCAGCTTAGAAGTAGATGAGACAGCTGTGGAGCCATCTGGGTGAAGCATAGGAGGGAAAGATGTAGAAGAAAAATTGTTAGAGATGTTATTAGCTAGATGCCAGAAGTCACGAGAGGAATTTGATTCAGAAAGATTTTGACATTTTTATGAATGAAAGAGTTTTGGTAAGTTGAAGTAAAGATTTGGCATGATTACGGGCAGAAATATAAAGGGCATGAGTTTCAGGAGATGGATGCTTACGGTACCGTTTGTGAGCCACCTTCTCTATCTCGGACAGCATGAGAACAAGCAGAGTTAAACCAAGGTTGACGGGCTTTAGGATTAGATAAAATATGTGGAATGTACGCCTCCATGCCAGAGACTATGACCTCAGTTATGCGCTCTGCACAAAGAGATGGGTCTTTGACATGGAAGCAGTAATCATTCCATGAAAAATCAGAGTAGTACTGGCCTTAGGTCTTCCCACTTAGCTGAGTTGAAGTGCCAGAAAGCACCTCCGCTTAGGTGGGTCCCGAGACGGTACCGGAGCGATAGGACAGGTTACAGAAATAAGATTGTGATCGGAGGAACCCAACGGAGAGAATAGTTTCACAGAATAAGCAGAAGGGTTAGTAGTTAGGAAAAGATCAAGAATGTTGGGCGTGTCTCCAAGGCGGTCAGGAATACGGGTAGGGTGCTGCACCAGCTGCTCTAGGTCTTGGAGGATAGAAAAGTTGTAGGCTTGTTCACCAGGTTGGTCAGTGAAAGAAGATGATAGCCAAAGCTGGTGGTGAACATTGAAGTCCCAAGAATGGAAATTTCGCTAAAGGAAAATGAGATGAGATGTGCTCCACTTTGATGTTAAATAGTCGAAGAATTTAGTCAGAGGAGTTAGGTGAGAGATATACAGCACAGATAAATTTAGTAAGAGAGTGACATGAAGTCGAAGCAGATGGTAGAAAATTCGGAAGATTCAAGGGCGTGGGCACGAGAGCAAGTGATGTCATTGCGCACATATATGCAACAGCCAGCTTTGGATTTAAAATGAGAATAGAGACAGTAAGAGGAGACAGAAAAAGGTCTGCTGTCAGTGCTCACAAACAACTGAGTTTCGGTGAGGAAAAAAAGATGAGGTTTAGAGGAGGAGAGATGATGTCGACAGAGAGAAAGTTAGATCTAAGGCCGCGAATGTTGCAGAAGTTTAAGGACGAGAAGGCTAGAAGAAGTATCAAGGACACCTCGGGTCGACATCTTGAAGACTGTCGACCTGGAGATATTTCTGGTCCCCTCCCCAGTTCGAGTGTCCTCCACCTCCCCGCCCTGCCTACTCCGAGGCAGGGTGATTACTAGGCATTATAAAATTTTGAGTGAAGATAGTTGTGGAAATTATCCATCAACCACCCTCTCATAATTGGTAGAGTGGTGGTTTGATTCCCCCCCCCCTTACTTATGAGTGAGGTATTTTCCGCTCGTCATAGGAGGGTGCGTATAGGGATGTATATATATAATTATAATGGTAATGGGTAATATTAAGGTAATTTAAGTAAATGATTAGTAATGGGATAGGATAAATGACTATTCTCAGTGCTATTAACCATTTGCACCTTATATAATTAGCACCTTGATTGGAGCGACTGGCTATTGGTCGCAGTCATTTAAATTTGCACCAATTGAGGTGGTCCCCGTGTAATTTGTGGTGGCCGCCACCAGCCGCCCACTCTCGGAGAATCAGTTCATTCCAATCCCTTGTGGGAGTAACAATCAAATATACGTGCTTGTATAAAGAAGAGATTTGTACATACGTTTAATTGTACATATAAGTGTAAAAACAATAAGGACGTGTTAAAAGTACGACACACTAAATTTTGCCGCGTCAAGTTACTGGTGTGATAACCGATTGAAGCCTCGATAGCAACTACCGTCTCCAGCCCTCCGCATATGTCATTCACGGGCGGCCCTGATCAAGCTCTACCACTCGAAATCACAAGGACAGGCAGTGTTAATACAAGCCTACAAGCCATTTCAACCCACTATCCACCGATAAGTATCCTAGTTAGTTGATTAGCTAGGATAATGTGTCGGGATGATAAAAGATGGGTTTGATTGATTAGGTAAGAGCCTGACATTTAAATATATGTTTGGCACATAAATCACCAAACTTTTGGTGCCCCGAGTGAGGAATATTGATGTTCATTGTGATTCAAGGTTGGTCGTTGTGAGGCCGTATAATTATGAGCCTACCACAATTGTGGTATGGGGCTGGAGGCGGGGTATTTCGCGGCGTCAAGAAATGACTCAGCTGTTCAACTACCTGACAGGTAGCAGATAATATCAGAGGTGCGTAGGATAGGTAGTTATAGTAGTTAGGTGGTGTTGCAATATATAGCCTTGCTCGCGTTCTTTGTTAGGCCGAGAGGCCTAACAAGACGCGACTAAGCCGACTATGACTACACCCACTTAGGATATATAATTACTTATCAACTAATAATGATTTATAGTAACGTAATCTTGCATTCAATATTTATGTGACTTAAATTATTAACTAGCTCATGGCGAAATTAGCTAAGCATTCATTATCAGCTAAAGTTAGCAATGCTCACAAGAATTGAAATAAATGTGAGAAAGCAATAAAGTCAATTCCCTATTGATTATATTAATTTAAAGACAGGTATACCATTGTTAAATGAAGCAATGGGGAAAAATATGAAGACGGGCTTACTGCCATTATCAAGTTCAATTAAGACAAGCTGGGGATTGATAAAGAAATTATTCAGCTATGTGTTATCAATCATGAACAAGAAGTCAAAGATATCTAGGATAAAGTAATATGAATATGAGGGATTTACTGGAGTGTGCTTCATATTCCATCAACAGCTATAGCTTCTTAACACAAAAGTTTGCTAGGTATTAAGCAAGAACCCCCCCACAGGCAGATCACGATTATTACGCCTGAGGGTAAATCAGAGCTATATCAGTCACCCTCAGAGTTTAAAGATCCCCGTTAGTAGGGTATTTATCCTGCGCCTGTACGCCAAATCAAACAGGCCTGTAATTACGATTCAAAACTTATCAGCCTACCAGTAAAACACTTAAACCTATAAATAAAAGATACAATCCCAATATCCAGGGCGAACTTCTGATGACAGTACGAATAATAAATTGTGTCTTAGTGAAGGGAACATCCGCCCTCCACATGTAATATCTATTCAGATGTTACACGAGAGGAAAGTGAAAGGTTAATGCGTCTTGGTATTGCCTACCCTGTCTCCGTGGTAAACATGCTTCAAATGCATGGCCTATAAGCTTAAGAACGTGTAGGAAAATGTAAACCAATCTATTCATACATCGCTCTTTGTCCTAACAGTGATAATAACTCAGACCTACAGTAGTTAAAATGGCAGGCCACGTCACTAATAAGAGTAATTCAGCAGCTGTTCCACTGCGGATTTGAATGTGAGCAATAAGGGTCATTAGTCAAATGTACAGACCCCGATAGTTGGACAGTGGTGCACAAAGATCCTTCATAAGCAGGGAGACACAACTACCCATAACTTAATAAAGTGAACTTACATATCAGGTTTTCTTGCCAAAAATTGAGGCTAAACCTTTGCACATAGTTCAACCCCTAGTCCAATTAGGAAGATATAAATGTTTAGGGTAGCAGCTGTTGTAGTAAATAATATTGGATTTGTTTTTAACTGTTAATGGACTAAAAGACACCGCTGAAAATGCTGAGGATTAAGGTGTTCAGCTAGTTAGTAATACCTTTTCAAAGCGGTGATGGTCCTTTCCAATTAATAATAGGAGCCGATTATTTTGGGCGTTACCTAAGAAAAGGTCATCAAAATTCATAAACGTCCTCAATGTTTCACCAGTGCTCGTGTGGTAAGGTAATAAGTGGGACCCATCTCACATACCCAACAACCGAAAAAAACAACGGAGAGTATTCCTAGGTCATGCACAACCCCATTTAATTACCAGAATTGGAACCACTTCTTGCCCACACCAATAAGTGAGGTTAGTAGAGGCAAAGTGGTATTCCAGTTCATAATGAATATATTGCCACTAATGGACATCCTAATAAATAATGTGTCGGGAGGAAATAATAAGCTCAAATTGAAACACAGGGATTTAATTGGTTTAAAGGCCCTACCTTGGCTGAAAGAGTGTAATAATAATCCTTACATGTTTCCACTCAGTCAGACATACTGAAGATATAATAAGGGAACCTGAATTTGATCCCAGATCCTGTGATAGAATAGAAAGGTTTTCCTTATTGAGCAAGCTAATTAAGATACTAATTTAGTCTTCCAATCCAGTAAAGGGATAGCTATGATCCTTTTGTTTTGATGTTTGGGGTCAGAACAATACAAAGCAGGTATTTCTGAGAATATCAGCTATTGGCTTCAGACAGCCCCCATTGGCACAAATTGACCAAATTATTAGGTATGTACTGAGCATGATGGGCAGAATTAGGTGTCGAGGTCGAAATTTGAAGCTGATCTTCCAAATACACCTGCCATCCCATACTAATTCACAAACGCCCATCATCTTACTAAACTTGTTTGTGGAAGAATATCATATGGAACTCATTACATGGCGGATATGGCTACCATATTAGCCGATAATAAGGTGTAATTTTGGATATAAATCATGGTAGACAGGCAGATCAAATATACCTCAAATCTCTCATTAAATTAATCGATCTAGTGTAGAATAGTCTCCTATCTTAGGTCCCCCTGAACTTCCCGCTTGATCATGAGCTCCTAAAACCATTTGAGTCAATGGTTGATGACTCTACTGGGGATACTCTAACACAGGAGCTAACTCTCCACCCGATCAAGTAGATGTCAGCATATTTCACTGTACCTCTACTAGAGATGTTAATTTAAAATAGCTAAAGACCACAGTGCCGAATACCACGAGAAGAATCAAAGTTCCGGTGCTATGTGGCTGGGGGATGGTCCACGAAGCGTAACTTCAGTTTTCGCCGGCCCCGTGTGGGAAATGATCCATCAACCACCCTCTCATAATTGGTAGAGTGGTAGGTTTGATCCCCCCACCCCTCTTATGAGTGAGGTATTTTCCGCTCGTCCATAGGGAGGGTGCGTATAGGGATGTTATATATAATTATAATTGATAATGGGTTAATATTAAGGTAAATTTAAGTAAATGATTAGAATTGGAAATAGGATAAATTACTATTCTCAGTGATATAACCATCTTGCAACTTATATAATTAACACTTGGATGGAGCCGACTGGCTATTGGTCGCAGTCATTTAAAGTTTGCACCAATTGAGGGGTCCCCGGTGTAATTTGGGGGCCGCCACAGTCCGCCCACTCTCGGAGAATCAGTTAATTCCAATCCCTTGTTTTTTTTTTTGGGAGTAACATCAAATATACGTACTTGTATAAGAAGAGATTTGTACATACGTTTAATTGTACATATAAGTGTAAAAATAATAGGACTGTGTTAAAAGTAACGCACACTGAATATTGCTGCGTCACGGTACTGGTGCTTGTGATAACCAATTGAAGCCTCCCCCCCCCCCCCCCCGATAAAAACTACCGTTCCAGGTACCTCCGCCCTCTGTCATTCCAAAAACGGCGGCCTGATCACGCTTCTACCAATCGAAATCACAAGGGACACGGGACAGTAGGGTACGCCGTATAACACAAATCTTTTTTCTCAATTTTGGCATGCCAATTCCTATGTAAAATGGATTCTAAGACGATTTTACCTCCTTCCATTTTTGCATTTGAGCAATTCTTTACTATGCAAAATCAAACGTTTATATTGTACCCTTATCTATCGAATAATGCTTAAAATGAGTACGCCAGTGTCCGATTGGTCCTGTTTATTGCATCAGCACCAATATGAGTGCCAATGACTAGCGTGAGTAAGCTCTTCCTGATCAGGTTGGTTCATCAGGCACTACATCAGTGTCACAGCCCTAGTTGGCCTAGAACGTGTCCATCATGTCCTTCTTAGCTGAAAGCAGGGCATGGTCTCCCGGTGGTGGCCCCCGACCCGGATGAACCCGTCTCTGGACTGCGACCACCACTGCTGCCGCAGCCCTCTGTAACCTGCTCACGACTCTTTCAGTGCTCTGGGTGTGGATAGAGAATCCCCGGAACCTCGTACGGCTTGAACCAGGATCTCCTGGATTCTGACCCCGGACAGTTGAACAGGTGAATGCGGCCGTGCACCTGGCCAGGTGCCAGCTGATCAGTGTCGCAACGCTGGTGGCTGACAAAGTTCAGGCTTGGGTGTGATGCGAGGTCTTACACTGGTGTCCCATTACTCCTCGCCAGCCCTCAGCTTCAAAATCTGTGGTCACAGCGAACCTGCGGTCGTCCTCACTATGACTCGCCATAGCGAAGGAGGAGGACACATTTCTGAGTGTGCAACCATGCTCCTGGTCCGACGTATGAAGGTCACAGCTGTTCGGACCTTATTGGGTGCGACCTCAATATCACTTGAGCTGCGTGATGATGTGCTTGGGGCCGGCCTTCTAGTCTGTGGTGAACCCTTGATGTTCGTAGTAGAGTTTGAAGTACACCTGCGGGCAGTACTGACTAGGCTTTCCAGGGTGTTCAGTCTTTGCCAGTCAGGCCATGCTTTTGTTCCACAGACACGAACGACTGGGATGTGGTGAGCCCTGTGGAGTGGGAACCTTGCCACACTTGATCTCCTGCAGTCGGACGGACCGAAGAACGCCCGCTTTCACAGCCTGGACCAGCTGGTAGGAGACTGCTGATCAGGTGGACATGTTGACCAGGATATATCCGGTATCTCGTGAGAATCTGCACCGCCTGGCAGTCCTCTGAAACTCTGCTTTGTACTGCATCTCATGCACGCTGGACAGCAAGACAGCACACTGGACCCGTTGAAGCCAGTGTGTCTCCCAGATGAAGGTAGGCCCGTCGATGCTGGTTGATAAGGTGGCGCCCGGCAGGCGGCAACTCGTTTGTGTGCAACACGGCATATATCCAGAAGAGCTGCGTCCCAGCATCTTCTCCAAAAGGGGCGTGAGTACACCCTTCTACCCCGTTGTTGTCCCGATTTGAGGTCACATTGCAGTACGATCAGTGAGTCGGTGGAGTCGTATGTCACCAGCAGACATAGAGAGCATGAGCCACCTGAACGCTAGGGCTTCTTCAGGGGCACCGGTCCTCTGGACAACGTGCAAAGGTACCTTACAGAATGGCTCTCTGTCACTTACACATGCTCCTCCCTGATATCCCGTGGTGCAGTTTCCCATAGCTGTAGGGCACCATCGCCCGGTTTGTCCTTCCTCCATTCGTAACCAATCCAACTATTTTGGGTACCCTGGTTAGGGTACGCGTATAACAAACAAAAAAAAATCTCAACTTGGCATGCCAATTTCTCTGTTAAAATGGGAATTCTAAGACGATTTTATCTACTTCCATTTTTGCATTTGAGCAATTCTTACTATGCAAAATCGCACCTTAAACTATGTTTTGCATATAAATATAAAAGTCCATTTGCATAGCAAGAAGTGTTCAAACCAAAAAATGAAGCGCTCAAACCCCCCTTAAAACATTCAATTTTTATAAGAAAACACCCTGCAAATTCGAAAACTCATATTTCACTTTTCATGGGACCTACGGCTTACCCTAAGGACAGGCAGTGTTAATACAAGCCTACAAGCCATTTCAACCCATTATCCACCGATAAAGTATCCTAGTTAGTTGATTAGCTAGGATAATGTGTCGGGATGATAGAAGAGGGTTTTGATTGATAGGTAAGAACCTCACATTAAAATATGTATGTGACATAAATTCCCACGATAGTGTAGGATGTAAGTGCGTGTAGTGTTAATGTGAGTAGTAAGAGGAATTGGTGTGTAGAGTGCGATATATATATATAGATATATTTTTTAAAATATATATATATATATATATAGATATAGTATATATAATATATATATATATATATATAGTATATATATAGAGAGAGAATATATATATATATAATAGATATATCTATATATATATTATATATAATATATATATATATATAATATACGTTATATTTATATATATACGCAGATAGATATATATATAGACATATATGATATATTATACATATATATAATATCATATATATATACGTAATATATTATACATTATTTATATACTATATATAGTATATTATATATATATTATATATATATATATATATATATATTATATATATATATATATAGAGTATATACGGGAGGAGATTTCTCTGAGGACAGATCCGTTAAAAAGTGATAGCTAGTCAGCGTTTTATTATCTTCTTAAAAGATATTTTCTCTTTTTCGTAAGAGTGTCTTATTCCTTTGTAATCACTTTATGACTTCGCCGTAGCTTGTTATGTTTGTTGTATCGCGATTTAGGCGTCAAGAACCCTTCTTTCAGCAGGATGTGGAAGATTGTTTTCTCCTCAGGAGTTGAGTGAGCATGATTAAGATTGCGAGGTGAAGCGCTAATTTATAGCGGTCTGCCTGCCCACGCAGCCTATTGCGGCATGGGTGATCAACAATCATTTGGGGCATTACGACGGGGGCGCGTCGCCTCGCCCACCCTACGACGCCACTCCCGGTGGTCACCACGCGCGTAGTTCCATTGCTAGGCTCCTTTCCCATACCAAGCAGCTCTCGCCAAGGTGATCCGACATCGGTGATTGGTAGATAGCTTTTGCTTCTAGTCTTCTTGAGTGGGTGACGCTGATTGGTTGTTTGGTCTTCGCTGGCTTTTATGTGAGTAGGTGTTATTTGCTTTTGTTCTTTTCATGCTGGGTAGAGCTTGTAGGTCGTTTGCCGGTACGTTAAGTTTGGGATTGCATTCTGTTATGACAGCGCTTCTAGGATGGGAAGTCGCCGCACATCTGCACACATGTCAAACCAATTCCTGTACTTTCTTCTAGAAATTTTCTTGTTATGAGATGCCTGTTGTTCTAATAGGTGACTTTTTGGGGATCCGGAAGTAGGTGGCAAGTAAGACGTCTGGACAGCTCGTTGTGTTCATGCCGAGGTAGGATGAGGGAGGACTTCACAGTTTCCTCTTTTGCAGGTGATCCTTATATAGACATGGGACTTTTGTTTTGTCTCCTCGTCTGGGGGCTCTGTTACGGAGAACGGAGGCTTTGCTGGTGTTCTTGTTTTGGGTGTAAATTTGTAGTTTTATTCTCCTCTCTTGGTCTGCAGTTCACGTTACGGTGGACGATTTGTGATATTATTCCTTCTCCTGAGTGAGCGGTGGAGAAGAAAGCCCGGTAGAAGATTAGTTTATGTCATGACTCTTTTTGTGGCGTTAGGGTTGTACAGTGCTCCAAGATTTTCTTATGACACAACCGTTCAGATAAGAAAATCTAACCCAAAAAAAGAAAAATTACCCCCAAAACAAGAACACCAGCAACCTCCTTCCCCGTAACGGCCCAAGCCAGACGAAGGAGACCAAAAACAAAAGTCCATGTCGTATATAGGACACATGCCAAAAGAGGAAACTGTGAAGTCCTCCCTCACTCCACATCGGCATGACGACAAGGAAGATGTCCAGACGTCCTTACTTGGCCACCTAACTTCCGGAGCCCAAAAAGTCCCCCTATTAGAACAACATGCATCATCATAACAAGAAAATTTCTAGACCAAAATAAGAATTGGTTGACATGTGTTCAGAGTTGTGCGGCGACTTCCATCCTAGAAGCGCTCTGTTACATAAAAGGAGACAAATCCCAAAACTTAACGTACAGCAAACGACCTACAAGCTCTACCAGCATGAAAAGAACAAAAGCAAATAACAGCCTACTCACAGAAAAGCCTAGCGAAAGGACCAAACAACCAATCAGCGCACACACTCAAGAAGACGAGAAGGCAAAAGCTATCTTACCAATCATCGATGCCGCTAATAGCTGCGTGCAGGCAGACGGGCTAGTAAATAGCGCTTCACCTCGCATTTTAATCATGTCACCTCAACTCCTGAGGAGAAAACATCTCCATGCTGCTGAAGAAGGGTTCTTAGACCCGAATCGCGATACAGCAATAATGACAAGCTACGGCGAAGTCATAAAAAGTGAATTACAAAAGAGAAAAAGGACAAGCTTAAGACAAAGAGGAAAAAATATCTTTAAGATAATAAACGCTGTAGCTAGCTATCCACTTTTAACGATATATATATATATATATATATATATATATATATATATATATATATATATATAGATATTATTCTATTATATAACGTATATAGATATATATATAAGATATATATATATATATATATATATATATATATATATATATATTCTATATATATTAGATATATATATATATTTATATTATATATATATATATAACGTAGATATATTAGAAGAATATATATATATACGTATATATATAATACATATTATAACTATATAAAAGATATAATAATATATCTATATATATATATATAATATATATATATATATATATTGGCCCCCCCCTTTTCAATTTTCTGGGTACGCCACTGCTTACGTGTTATTATGTTACTTTCTCTTTCTCGACGAAAGCCACAAACCATGAATGTATCAATGCACCCGGTTTTTTAGCTAGTTTGGCTCGTGTACGATTGGACAATAGACATAATTAAGTGTATAACAGCGATAGCCTGCCTAGGGTGTCGGGAGCCAGTTTGTTTACAGTGACGGAAACAGCGAGGAATGGCTGTGTGTGTGTGACGGCATGCAGTAAAAAAATTGTCATTTTCAGAAAGCTGATGAAATAAATTGACAGAAAAAGTGCTAGTATGACGCCGCCCCTTAGACGCTGCCGATAAAAGTATGATATCTCCAAAACCCCCCGTTAAACCTACTCATAAGTGTATAACCCCATCGTACAGTAAATATGCTAAGTTCCCGGCGCTGTTGGCCAATACAGCGCAGGGGAGTATTCAAGACGCTTACCTACATGGTTGTTAGCCTAACAACTGTGATCAGCTGTTTTGGCATTCACAGAAGAGATTGATGGACGTCAGAGGTGTTTGTAAAACGGCAACTTGCTATAGGTGGTTTAAGGAACCTTACGAACATAAAAATCCTCATTAATATTGGTATATATGATGTTTTCTGACTCAAGAACTGAAAAGGGCAAGTATACAAACGAAATTAGGCCATATAACAAACCCAGACGCTTGTGGTGATTTTGTTATGTGGTCATGTGCAAGAGTGGGAGAGCGGCAATCTCGACCCGGGTAGCGATGCCGACACCACCACGCATGGTCTCCGGCAGACTGGAAGGTAAGTGGTGTTGTGGCCCTTTTCCTTAATTAAAAACCGGAGCCCTTGTCACTCAGCATGTGAATGGGTACCGGGTGTTAGCCGAGGGTTTGGGGTACCCGTCTCCCGGGTGGTGGCTTCGGCCACATAGGAGAAGGAGAGTAAATAAGGGACTAGCGATATGCTACCGAAAGAGTCACAAGAAGAAGAAGAAGACCGGCCTATACTCGGAAGGAATAATGAATAGCCAGAATACAAGGAAGCACCAAGAGACGGTGTGTTACCCGCGTGTTATTACTCGGAAGGAAATAATGAATAGCTAGAAATACAAGGGAGTACAAGAGACCGGTGTGTACCGCGTGTTATTACTAGGAAGGAATAATGAATCAGCTAGAATACAAGGAAGTACAAGACACCGGCTTTTCGTGTTACCCGCGTATATTACTCGAAAGGAATAATGATAGCTTAGAATTACAAGGAAGACAAGACACCGACATGTTTACACCGCGTATTATTACTCGGAAGGAATAATTAATTAGCTAGAATACAAGGAAGGACAAGACACGGTGTGTTACCCGTGTATGTATGTGGAGGTGAAAAAAAGTGTTGGAAGCGATTGGAGGTGAGACAGGGGATGAAGGAATGATGGAATAAGCTAGATAATAGATAAGTACAACGAGATGGCAAAGAACCGTAAAAATGCAGGCCGCGGCTGCCTTGTGATGCCGAACACGTTTGAGACACAATCTGATTGGCTGGCACGTTTGTTCTTACACATTTCACATTTGTGATTCGCTGGCGAGGCTGTGACTTCATTGTAGTCGATCAGCACTCAGCTTTGACACAACCATGTACCGCCACGCCATGTCTCGTCTCTGTGGAATACCCGTTAAACACCGGCGGTGTGACCTTATCTGTGTGTTGTTACAGGTAACAGGGGTCACAGCTATTTGGATATACACCGCTTGCCCCAATTATGTTACCTTCTTGTATGGTTATTTTACGGAGAACGGGTTCCTCCATGTTAATACTGGTTGACTAAACCTGTAAGGGGTGTATGCAGGATTGACGCCCTTATTGGACGGGGCTGGGTAACTTGCTTCGTTGCCAGAGGTACACGTCAAATAAAGTGGTATGGTTGGCTTACGTGTCGATCGGTTCTTACGTAATTTATAAGTATTCTTAGTGCCAAAGATTCGAGATTAATGTGTCGGGATGATAGCCATGGGTTTGATTTGATTAGGTAAGAACCTTATATTAAATATGTAAGTGACATAAATTTCCACCGATTTTGGTGCCCGAGGTAAGAAATAATTGATGTCATGTGATTCAAGGTGGTCGTGAAGTGGGTATAATTATGAGCCTACCACACAATTGATGGTTATGCGGCTGGAGGCTGTGGGGGGTGGGGGTGGGCTGTTTTGCGGCGTAGGAATGACTCGGCTGTTCAACTACCATAAGGCCCAGGTAGATAAAATAGCATGAGAGGTTAGTAGGATAGTTAGTGGTAAGAAGTTAAGGGCGAGGGTGGTCATAGGCCTGGTTAGGCGCCTTGTTAGGCCAGCCAAACAGCGCTCTCGCACCTAGATATAATAATCATCAACTAACAGTATATATATATATACTAACGTAATCTTGTATTATTTAATATTTTATTTGAGTCAATTAACTAAATCATGGCGAACGAAATTTAGCTAAGCATTTAATTATCAGCTAAGTTAAGCAATGCTCACATGAAATTTATAATAAAAGTGAGGACGCAATTAAGGGCAATTCTATTGATATATAATTTAAAGACAGGGTCTACCATTGCTAATATGAGCCATGGAAAAATAGAGACAGCTTACTGCCATTTATGAAGTTTTAATTAAGACCAACCTGGGTGATAAAGAAATTATTCAGCTATGTGTTAATCAATCATGGAACACGAATGTCAAAAGATATCTCGTAAGTAATTGAATATAGGATTACTGGAGTGTGCTTCATATGTCATCAATAGCTAAAGCTTCTTTAGCCCAAAGTTTGCAAGTTATTAAGGAAGAAAACCCCCACCCACAGGGAGATCACGATTATTACGCCTGAGGGTAATCAGCTATATCCGCCACCTCAGGTTTAAAGATCCCTCGTTAGGGGTATTTATCTGCGCCTGTTACGCAAATCCAAACAGCCTGTAATTACGATTGAAACATTCCTCAGCCTACCAGTAAACCCCTTAGATTACTCAAATAATAAATACAAATCCCAATATTCCAGGGCGATCTAGTGAAGTAGGAATAATAAATTGTTGTTCTTATTTGAGGGGGAAACAATCCATCCTTCCACATGTAATATCTATTCAGATATTCAACACGAGAGTTGAAAGGTTAATGCGTCTTGGTTAATTGCCTACCTGTTCCGTGGTAAACATGCTTCAAAATGCACCACGCATGCCCTATAAGCCTTAAGAACTTGTAGGAAATGGTAAACAGCATTCATAACATCGCTCTTTGTCATAACAGTGATAATAACTCAGACCCTACAGTAGTTAAAATGGCAGTCACTAATAATGAGTAGTCAGCAGCTGTTCCCACTGCGAATGAAGTGAGCCATAATGGTCATTCCAGTCAATGTAAAGACGATGATGTTGACAGTGGTGCCACAAATATCCTTCATAAGCAGGGAGATAGGTGAATTATTACAAACTACCCATAATTTAAAGTGAAAATTAAGCATATCCAGGTTTTCTTGCCATAATGAGGCTCAAACTTTGACATAGTTCAACCCTAGTCCAATTAGGAAGATTATAAACATGTTTAGGGTAGATGCTGTAGTAGTAAATAAATTGGTATTTGTTTTAACTGTTAATGGACCTAAAGACAGCGAAATGCTGAGGGATATTGGTGTTAAGCTAGATTAGTTAATACCTTTAAACCCAAAGGACGTTGATGGTCCTTTCCAATTAAATAATAGGAGCCGTTATTTTGGGCGTTACCTAAGGAATTGGTCATCAAAAATATTATAACGTCTCAATGGTCACAGGTGGGTTGGAAGGTAATAATGGGACCATCCAACATACCCATACAGCCGAACAACAGGGAGAGTATTCCTAGTCATGAACAACCCCTATTACTTTACAGAATTGGACCACTTTCTTGCCCACACCAAATAAGTGAGGTAGTAGAGGAAAGTGGTATTCCAGTTAATAATGAATATATTGCACTAATGGAAAATCTAATGGATAATGTGTCGGGAGGAAATAATAAGCTCAAAGAAACACAGGGATTATGGTTTTAAAGGCCCTACCCGGCTGTGAAAGAGTGGAATAATAATCCTATACAGGTTCCACTAGTCAGACATAATCTGAAGATATAAATAAGGGAACCTGAATTGATCCCAGATCCATGTGATAGACATAGAAAGGTTCCTTATTGGGCAAACTAATTAAGACTACTAAAATAGTCTTCCAACCAAAAAAGGGATAGCTCTGATCACTTTGAGTTTTGTATCAGAGCAATACAAAAGCAGGTACTTCATGAGGAATATCAGCTAGTGCCTCAGCCAGCCCCCATAGGAACAAATTGACAAATTATTAGGTCTGTACCTTGATCATGAGGGATAATAGGTGTCGAGTCCGAAATTTGAAAATTGATCTTCCCAAATACCACCGCCCATACTAATACCCAAACGCCATCCTATTACTTAATTTGTTTGTGGAAGAAATATCATAGGAATTATTACATGGCGGATGGCTACCATATTAGCCGATCAGGTGTCAATTTGGGATAAATCAGGTAGAAGGCAGTCAAATATTACCCAAACTCTCATTAAATTTTAATAGATCTGAGGTAGACTAGATCTCCTATCTAGGTCCCCCCTTGAAATTCCCGCTGATAAAGAGATCCTAAAACCAATTTGAGGTTTGGTGAGGACTATACGGGGATACTATAACATCAGGAGATAATTCTTCCCCCCGATCAAGACGTTTTATGTCAGCATATTCAATGGTACCTCTATTAGAGCTGTTAATTTAAAATAGCCCAAAGACCACAGTTGCCGACGAAACCACTATTGAAATGTTTCGGTCGTATGTGGCCTGGGGTGGTCAACATGAAAGAGTAAACTCAGTTTTCGCCGGCCCCCAGTGTGGAAATTATCCATCAACCCACCCTCGTGGTAGAGTGGTGGTTTTGTTGCCCCCCCCTTTGTGAGTGAGGATTTCCGCTCGTATAGGAGGGGCGTGCGTAGAGAATGTATAATATAATTATAATGGTAATGGGTAATATTCAGGTAATTTAAAGTAAATGATTAGTACTGGGATAGGATAAATTAATATTCTCAGTGCTATTAAACCAATTTCACCTTATATAATTAGGCACCTTGATTGAAGCGCGGGTCATTGGCTTCGTCATTAGATTCTAGGCCATAGGTAATAAAATACGTTGGCTTAGGACCAGGTAGCCGGGGCTCCCGTTGCCACTCTCGGGAGATCAGTACAATTCCAGACCTCCCGGAGTAGCATACTTTTACTAATAGACTGCTTGTATATAGACTCTTTTGCACCATAGGGATTATAGGCCTCGCGTCATGGATAATTTGGTGTGAAAACCCACTTGTGGACGCCCAGCACATCGCCTTCAGCCCCCCCCCTGTCATCACGGCGGCCTCGATCCGGCGACCACATCGGTATCACAAGACCATGCAGGTTAATACAAGGCCTACAGCCCATTTCCAACCCTCTATCCACGATAAGATCCTAGTTAGTTGATGTCTAGCTAGGAAATGTGTCGGGATGATAGCCCCATGGGTTTGATTATAGGTAGAACCTCATATTAAATATGTATGTGACATAAATTTCCACACTCTCTTTGAAACACTTGAGATGCTGGAAATCCCTCAGGAAGGTGGCTACCATCTGTTGAGCACTCATCTATAAGTTGCCTGGGTGTACATCTCAAGGATGCTACATCGGCATCAAATTTGATACTTGTCATGGGATCGACGCCTTTTCTCCAACACAACATAGTTAGTAGGGAGAGCAAGAAGCTCTTCTCACAATTTTCTTGTGTGGCCATACATGGAGCAGACCAAACTTTAATACTGACTTGGCTGCTAAAGATTCCAGCCCTTTCTTTCTCAGTATCACTCAAATGACAAGTATTTTCGCCCGCAAAAATTATAGATTTTTTTTTCCTGTACGCAGAAAGAGATGCAGAAGCCATGAATAAGTAATAATCAATAGGCTTGCTGTACACATGGCAGAGTGCGAGTCCCCGTTCACGTGCCTGCCAACGCTCTTCAAAAGCGGAGTTTTCACGTTAATGGCGTATTTTGCTTCCAGTAAGTAGAAAACCTGTTGTTGTAAACTCTCCGAACCATGGTCGGCATGGACGGAGCTTTTCGTTTAAGTTATCCATGGGTAGGATACTACTAAGGCTTAGGCCTTGGTAGGCTACTTGGGAATGAACTAATGTTTCATTTTTTTTTTAATTTTTTTTTTTTTACCTCAAAAATACTGGCATGTCGGGGTCTTAGTTGCAGCATATTCATATTGGAATCTGCGGGATCATGACCAAGTGCCCAATCAACAGCACAGTGCCGAGGCAAGGACACCGCAGTCGTTGTTATTAGCATGGATGGTAAAGAACAGGACGGGTGTAGTAATGGGCACCTTGTGCACAAAAAAATTTAAGCAGGAACTAGCTGCAAGTGCGGATGAAATGCTCACGTTAGTCCATTAGAAATCAGATACATTGGCACTGGCATTCGCATAAGTTACTGAGGACCCAATGTCCAGCATCCTCGGTTACGCAGAGATGAACAATAGCAGCGCTTTCGGATTTCCGACGAGGTCAGGCATGCAAAGCCTCCGGCCAAAGGGTTAGCAATGAGGTCAGCTGGCTCGACAAATGTGATGCCAGTAATATTACCAATCATCCGCAATATGGGTACATGGCTTCGTCAGTTAGTTTGCAACCCCAACTGAAGGTTCCTCAAAGGCAGAATTTGTGCCAGCGGCCATCCTAGGACGTGGACTGAAGTATGATTTTGACATGGCCGCAGTAAGGCTAGTACCAAAGACCAATAAGGCTAATAGTATTTACCTTAGCTACGCTCTGGGTGGAGCGCAACGGATTCCCTCCAGTGCTGGCAGTCAGATACACTAGCGCAGTGTTCTTCAACCTTTTTTGATGTCGTCCACCCCTAGTAGTGATTTGGTAAGAGCTGTCCACAACAATTTTTTTCTTATAAAAATCTCACGGCTCTGACATTTTAAATTTAACTATATCATTCTACAAAATATATAGGCAGGAAAAGGCAGCTTCACTCTCATTTTAAATTTACAGTTTACATATTCTCCTGTATAATAACACATGCAGTCTAAAACTATTAATATACATGGAAAAATTAAACAAACCTTCGGAATTACAAACATAAATCAGTGGCTTGGCTGCTGTTGCAATTTGTTGCAATATCAGCTTAAATTGAGCCATCAGACAATTTTCAAGTGCAACCCGCACGAGAGGATCCAAATTCAGAATGGCATTCCTTTTCTAAACTTTGATTAAAACTAAGCTTTGCTGACACAGACATGATTTTGGCAATTGCACAAATATGGCTGTTGCCTTCTCAGCTTATTCCTTGTAGTCCTGACTATCAACAAGGCAACCCAGCAATGAAATGCGAGGCCAAATTTTTGAAAGCTGCTTTTTAAAAATAATGCCTGGAACCTAAAATAGGGGAAACAAAGATCATTTATCAGCTGAGAATGGATGAAGCTTCCACATCTTGAGGTTTTTAGGTGTCTTGGGAAATAAAAGTCAAAGGTTTTTCCCCGCTCATAGTCAGGGGCTGGTAATCCCGGGGGGGCATTCGTACCTCCATTTCTCTTGCTGTCCCCATGTAGCGCTTCCCCCCCTACACCCGCTAGGAGGGGAGTTTGTAGCATCCCCCCCCCTACAAAATCATTTCTCTCTTACCCAGCTCTACAAGAAAAACCGTTGGTTTTAGCCCACCATTTTAACTTGGTTTTATTAAAGTTTAGTATTTATGTTACTTTAATACCTCTGTATTATGTTTTCTTTTAAACTTTATTTACCACAATAACTTTTCTTCTCAACAACACCCTTTACTCAACGCGCACACCATTACGCTTGAGCATAAACAATGTAGATTTTTTAAAAATCAGTTTTTCTATTTAGTTATGGGCAGGGGGCCGGTACGCTGCGCCACCGACTACCACCCACGGACGCCACCGCAAAAACCCCAGGGCGATGGCGCACTACTGCAGCGTGTGGCTGGGCTACTGCACCAAGGGGAGTAAAGGAGGACTTCGGGGGGAAATTGCGACCATGCGAGATGCACACTAGGGGGGGGCAGAATCGTTATTTTGGGAAAATTCACGATTCCGTTCTTGAGGTTGGTGGAATCGGTGGAATCGATTCCGGAATTTTTTTTCCCGGAAACGATTCCGGAATCTTTTCTCTCGCGCCCCCCCGCCCTGCCTCTCCCTTGCCTCCGCGCCCCCCTGGGAGGCCCTCAGTCCAACGAGACGTTTCGGGAAATCTTTTCCCTTTCCCCTGCGCTGCCAAGAGATGCTTCGATTCCATTCCGTGTAGCTCTTACGATTCATCCTGCCTTCTGCGCCCGTTAGTTTTATGGAGCATTTTTTTTATCATATTACTTTACTTTTTAAAAATTTTATTTCTCTTCTTCTTTTCTTATTATATTTGAGTAGTTATCGTTTTTTCTTACTCCTGCATTGGTTTATTTGTTAAAATTAAATAAAGTCCAAAGGTAATATATTATATATAAAAATTTTATATATATTAATATATTATATTTAATTATATATATTTATTATTTACATATATAAAATTACATATATTATATATAAATATATTATAAAATATATATATGTATATTATGTATTATTATACATTATATATATATTATATATATATTTTAAATTATTTATAATTTAAAATTTAATATTTAAATATATATTATATTAAAATATATATAAAAACCCCTTCAAAGCTGCCCGTTTACTATATTACCAATTGAATTCTTGGAACTTTTCCCGAGGAAATCGATTCCGTTGAGTGGAATCATTCCCTGCCTTTGGGGGTGGAATCGTGGGAAAATCGTTTCCGGAATCTTTTCGCGCCCAGCCCTAATGCACACACCTTTCCCCCACTGGTGAAACTCCCTCCTGCCCTCCCCGCCACCGCCCCCCTGACCCGGCCCCCCCCCCGCCCCCCACCTCAGGGGGGGGGCTGCTGAGTGGGCGTAAAGGGGGGGGCCCCCCTTTGGGCCCGCCACACCCCGAGAGACGTATTTTGGGGGTGCGCGAGCAGCGCCCCCTCCCCGCGATACATCACTCCCACCCCTGTCGCGCCCGGCAGGGTGACCAGGTGACGAGGTGACTCCCCGTCACCACGTCTCCACGCGCCCCTCCCGTACCTGAGGGGATACCCTCCTCATGGGGGGCTGATGCCCGCTTTGTACTTCTTGCCCTGCATATCGTTTCTGTACTCTTTATTGGTGTTGTGCCCTTTTATGCTTAGTTGAAAAAAATAAACCCTTTTAAACAAATCAAAATCAAAAAATTAAAATTAAACCTTACCCTGGATCAGTTTCCTCTCCAGTGGACCAACTAGCTATCTCACTCCCCTCACGGTTATAGCAACCATGTTCCAAGCCACTCTACCACCTAATATTTGGGTGGGGCGAAAAAAAACCTTTTTTTTTATATAAATGACTCGGAATAGTGGGAAATGTGCCAAAGTAACCTAAATTAAAGGTTAAAAAATTTTACGTGTCTAATCCAAATCTTCGGTGCCCCGTGCGATAAAATTGAAAATATGTAAAAAAAAAAAAAAAAAAAAAAAAAAATGTTTAAACAATTACTTTTTTAAGATCGGAATACCCAAAAAATCGCGAATGATCATAACTTTTCACAAAAAAGTATGAAATCAATCTATTAAATTTTGAGGGGGCCCAAACACAAAGATGATAGCGGTGGAAGGGGAGAAATGCAGCTTTGAGTTGTTCTGCGGAAGGGTGGGTGATGCCTTCTTTATATTTTGAAGTGTATGGGGGGGGACTCCCTCTTCTTAGTAAGTGTTGGAATAATTTTAAAATTTTAATCAAACAAAAAAAATTCAATGTATTTTAAAAAAACTTTAATAAATCTAGATTTTCCACTCCTTTGGGGGACTAAAAAAACTGTGTAGAAAGTTTGTACAAAATTTTTATTTAAAAGATGTGTTTGTGAACATTTTTTGCTATTCCAAAAAAATATTCACGAAAAAATTATATTTTTTGTATTATGATAATAAAAAAAAAATTATATTTCTTAATTTGGACTAGGGGTTGAACTATGTCAAGGTTTTACCTCATTATTGGAAGAAAACCTGATAGGGCTAAGTTCACTTTTTTAATTATGGGTAGTTGTAAAAATTAAACTATCTCCCTACTATGAAGGATCTTTGTGCACCACTGTAAAAACATCGTCTTTACTTGACTGAATGCCATTTATGGCTCACTTTTAAAAATCCGCTTGGGGAACGCTGCAAAACTCTCTTGTTAGTGACTCCCATTTTAACACTTAGGGTCTGAGTTTTATCACTGTTAGGCAAGAGCGTGTTATAAAACAGATTGTTTACTTTTTCCTACAAGTTCTTAACTTAAGGGCTGCTTTTTAAAGCAGTTTACCACGGAGACGGTTAGGCAATTACCAAACGCGCTTAAACCTTTAAACTCTCGTGTAAAAATCTGAATGATATTACATGTGGGGGGTGGTTTTTTCCCCCTCACATAGAAAAATTTTATTTTCGTATTTTCCTAGAAGTCCCTGGATTTGGGATTGTATCTTTTTTGATGGGTTTCAAAGGGGGTTTACTGGTAGGGGGAAAGTTTGAATCGTAATACAGCTGATTTATTTGCGTAACAGGCGAGGATAAATACCCACTAACGGGGGATTTTTAAAATTTGAGGGTGGCTGATATAGCTGATTACCCCGGGCGAAATAATCGTGATCCCCCTGTGGGGGGTTCCTGCTTAATACCTTGCACATTTTGGGGTTAAGAAGCTTTAGCTTTGTGCCCTTATAGCACACTCCAGTAATCCCTAAAATTCAATTACTTTATCAGATATCTTTGACATTCTTTTCATATTAACACATAGCTGAAAAATTTTTTTTATCCCCGGGTTTTGTTTTAATTGAATTTGCAGTTCAAGTTGCAGTGAATTTAAATTTTAAAATTGCAGAAACCGTCCATTTTTTTCCCCTTTGCTCTTTTGCAATGGTAGACCTGTCTTTAAATTCAATAATCAATGGGGAATTTCCCTTTAATTGCACCTCACATTTATTAAAAATTCGTGTGAGCTTGCTAACTTAGCTGATAATAATGTTTAGCTAATTTCCCATATTTATTTAAATTTGACTCAAATAAAATTTAAATAAAAGATTACGTTATATATTTAACTGTTAGTTGATGATTAATTATTCTAGGGGGGAAGCGCTGTTGGCTGGCCAAACAAGGCGCATAACCAGGCCTATACCAACCTCCATTTAAAAATTTTCTCCACTAAAATAGTCTTACGTAACCCTCATCTATCTATTACCGGGGGATGGGAGTTTAACAGCCGGGCATTCCTGACCCCCGCAAAACAGCCCCCTCCCGCCTATAACCTCAATTGTGGTAGGCTCTAATTATACCCCCTTAACGCCACCCTTTAAACACATAAAACAAAATTTCTCCCCTCGGGGCCCAAAAAGTGGAAAATTATGCACATACATATTTAAAATGAGGTTCTTACCAATCAATCAAACCCCTGGCATCATCCCACACATATCCTACTAATCAAATAAAATGGATACTTATCGGTGGGTATGGGTTGAAATAGGGTGTAGGCTTTTATTAACCTGATGGTTTGTGATCCGTGTGGTCGCCGGGATCCCGGGCCCCCCCCGTGAATGCAGAGGCGGAGGGCGAAGGCATGTGTGGGCACAAATGGGGTTTTTACACCAAATTATCCTGACGCGAGGGTATAATCACTTGTGCTGCTAAGCAGTCCTTTGATATAAAATTTGCAAAGATCAATCAAGCACGTATTAGGATGTTACTCCGGGAGGTTGGAATTTTACTGATTTTCCGAGAGTGGCGACGAGCCCGGTACCCGGTCCTAAGCCACGTATTTTATTCCCTATGGCCCTAGAATCTAATGACGATAGCCAATGACCGCGCTTCAATCAAGGTGCAAATTATATAAGGTGCAAATGGGTTAAAAGCAGAGAATATTAATTTATCCTATCCCAGTACTAATCATTTACTTAAATTACCTTAAATTACCCCTTACCATTATAATTATATAACTTCCCACCCCCCTCCATGAGACGGAAAATACCTCACTCACAAGGGGAGGGGAAACAAACCCCCTCTACAAATTATGAGAGGGGGTTGAGGATAATTTCCACAGAGAGGACACGAATGGATTGTTCGATACTTATTCTTCAGGGGGAAAGTTGTTGAAAATTCAGGCTTTCCCGGCATTGCGGTTTTTGAGTAACCCAAAGGGGACCAAAGGGGAAAAGTGCTTTAAGGTGACATGATGGCCGTAATGCGATGGTCAATAAGCAAAGCCGTAAGATCACTAGATGCTTACACTGTGTTCCATCCAAAAGAAAATTGTCACTTTGCATGACTTCTGTGGCAAACCCAGTCACGCAGATGGATAAAATATGGACCCAAAAAACATTTTGGGGGGGAGAGATAAAATGCATGCGTTCTTCGGAGGAACCCAACGGTGGCTTCCAAAAACGATCCCGGAAAAATCTCCTGTACTCGCTCCGGGCCCTTTTTTGCCTTGCCCTGGAAAAAAAAGTTGGGTCGTTGTTTTACCCTCCTTTAAAAATTGCTCAACTGCCGAAATTATATGCCTTTTTTAAAGGGGTTAAAAATATCCCATGGCCACGGGATAGTGTTTTCCCCTCAAATGTCCCGTCCTTTTTTCAAAGGCGGAGGGGGCTCCACGCCCCAAATCTCCCTGGTAGAAAGGGGCACTCTGTTTTCCCTTTGCTGCGGTGCAAAGTATTTCCCCTGTAAGCGATCCCCCCAAGGGGGCCCGCTTTTCAAATGCTGCAAACTTGGCTTGATAAATTTACCGAAGGGCCGTTTCCCAAAGGGGCTTTGGGTCCCCTTTGCTGCAGATATTGAGGGGCGAAACATTTCCCGGGAGCCTCAATCTATCGATAAAATCTGCTCTGGAATTTCCCTATTTTCCCTCTGCAGGCTTGGAATTTAAGTGACGGACCTCTGAAAAACGAAAAAACGATGTTCTTTTCCCCATTGTCGTTTAAAACGGCCACTAAACAGCGGGCGCAAACGTTTTTTTTCTTTTCCATACCCTTTTGGTGTCGTGAAGGCATCCAACGTTTCACGTCTCAAAAGGGTCCCGGGATGGTAGTCGGGGCCCTTTTTCCGTTATGGAAGAAAGCTTTTTAACTGTTTTGGAAAACCCCCATGAACGAACGAAATCCGTGATGTTCGGGAGGCTGCGGGAAAATGAATTGCTTCCTTTTTTTCCTTTTGGCGACCGTATATCCCGCGGGGGGCGAAAACCCCTGTACTCAGGTAACTGAAACCCAAAAAATTCTACTTTTCGTTTTTTCCCCCCAAAGAAGACTTTGCCCTGCATTTAAAGAAATGCCAAACTTATCACACGTTCAAGGACAGATAGGGACTTTAAAAAAAGATGCTGACGTAAGTGAAGTCATTCACCAACACGCCCATCCACAATTTTCACATTTTTGTGGCACCCCCTCCTTGCTTTGATCACCTTTTTTGGGTTAATTAACCCCTTTGGGATGATACTGGGGCCCCATGGGAGCTCGCTTGAACTTAAAACCGCCCCCATGGTGTAACGAAACATTTTTGAGGTCTTGATTTTCCCACGCATGGGAATTTAACCCTTTCCTCGCGTCCGGGGTTTTGTAAACCCAAAGGGCCCCGTGTTAAAATCAAAACCAAGATATCATGATTTACCGAAGGGGGAAAGTGGGAAAAGTGGGGGGTTTATGTAGGCCCCAAGCCACCCCGGTTGGGGGCCCAAGTGGGGGCCCACGCACAACTGTAAAACCCAAATTTTGTTTTTGGTAATGATACCACAGGTTTACACGGGCGTCGGATGGTTCACTTTGACGAAAATTTGTTTCCTTTTTGAGCAGCTCACAAGTTGCCCCCCGCTGTGGGGAGTCCCCTTGCCCCTGGTGGCGGGGCTTGAATCGGGGTCGACGGCCCCCCCAACTCTGGGGGCCCTGCCTGCCATTTTTTGGGGGTTTTCGGTGGCCTTAGGCCTCGGGGCCAAGCGCCCCCCCCTTCGTAAACGGGGGAGGTGGAGCCTTCCGGTGATGTCGCCTTTATGCTTCCCCCCCCCCTTTTTCTCTCCTTTCTTAGGGCGATTCTAGGCCCGGTGGACCCTTCTTTTTCCGTCCCCCCAGGGCTTTTTTTTTTTCCCCTTTTTAAAAACTTCACGCTCCCGCCCCCCAGGGTGTTTGCCGGGGGCGTGGCTCCCGTTTTCCCCCCGCGCCCCCTCTTTCGGGGAGTTGAGCCCCATGGGGCGGGGGGGGTTTTTGTAGTTCCCTTCGGGGGCAACACGCCCCTTTGGGAAAGGGGGGTTTGGGGGAAAGACGGGGTCCAGTTTTTGGCCCCGCTGGATCAATCGGTTTGCTTTGGGGCTAGGGCCAAGCGGGGGTTTTTGCCTGGTGGGCCCCGGGGGGGCATCGGCCCCTGCGGCTGCCACCGAAACACTAGGAAACCCAAAGCGTATACTTCCCCCTCCCCCGGGACTTTTTGGGTGGGGTTTCCCTTCCCCAACAACAGTTTCCCCCCTCGTTGGTTTCCGTGGGGGGTTTGGGGGCGGGGGGAAATTGAAGTAATTTTGTTTATGTACCCAACCTAAAATTTCCCCCCGCCTCCCTCCCCTCCTGACGCCCCGCTTTTTTCCTCGACATCTCCCATTGGATCCTCTCACTTGCCACCTGGCGCCTTTCCGGCCCCCGACGGGGGCCCACAAAGGGGGGCAGCCCCCCCTTCCCCTCCTCAGCTCCCCCGGTTCGGGCCCGGCCCCCCCCTTTGGGGGACGCAGACACGGATTGAGAGACAGCCTGGCCCTAGGGGCACTTCAAACGTTGACTCCTTGCTTCTGTCCAACGTGTCCCACCCCTTGACTTACGAGCAATACATGATTTTTTTAAAGGTTTATGGGGGTTCGCCCGCTCCGCTTATTTATGATGAAAAAATGGACGAAAAAATTTAGGTCTACAAAAAATTTTTTGGCGGGCGGCAAAAGGGAATGCTTCCCTCTGCTTATGAGGAACCCCACAAAGAGGGAAAATTGGGAGCGAGACTTTTACAGACCGAACTCTTTCGCCCCTGTAAATTTTGGGGAGAGGGGGCCCTGATGACTACATCCCCAACACTTTTGAGAAAACTCCCTACATCTACTCCCCCTGTCCGCCATACCCCTCCCCCTATTTTGGTCGTGGCGTATTAAAAGGAAAGGGGTTTGGCAATTTTTTTCCTTGGGGCCCCGGTATTTGGAGAAAAAAATTGGAATGACCCCGGGAAAGGGCCACCTAAAACCGGTAGGCCCAGGGGGTTCAAATTTCCAAACCCCAGGCCCTTACTCGGGGCTCGATGCTCTTCCACTTTCCCCCCATCACCGAAGATAGCATTTTTTGATACCATAAAACCCATCCAAAATTAAATACCAGAAAAGGGCGAAAGTCTCCCAACTACGCCCTTTTTGATTTTTTCGGAGGCAAAAAATCCAAAACTTTTCCCCGGAAAGTGTTTCAACAGGTCTATAAGGTCAGGGGGAAAAAAAACATGATAAATTTTAACTTTCTACGGATCAAGTTCCCGATTCCATCGGATCGGCCCCCATTCCTAAAATAAAACCCTTTTAAATTCCCCCCGCCCAAATCCCGTGAAATGAGTGCTACGTTTTGGGGAAACGGCCAAAATTTTTTGAAAATCCCCTCCTCGCTGGGGGTCGATCCCGGGCTTGGGTGCCCATCCCAAACAGTTTGACTGTACGTCAACCCCCTACGGGTTCCACAGCCTGTTGATCACCCCCCGGGTTTTCCCGCCAGTGTGGGACTTAAAAATTAGAAAAGACATCCTTTTTTTTGGCCAATTTCCCAAATTTTTATAAGTCTTGGGAGCCCCAGAAGATAATTTTCCCACAGACAAGCAGGCGGGGGGGGAAGAAAGGACCTCGCATCCGCGATGGCTGTTTGCTTTTTCCCAAAGACCCCTAATCACCTCCTGCATTTTCCCCCACCAAAAATTCCCCCAAACCTAATCCACCCCCCAAATGAAGAAAAAAGTTCTCGCTACTGACGTGTGATTCTGGGGGAGTCTACTGACTCTTCTCAAAATGGCCCCCAAACCCCCACCTCTCGTGTAGTGAAATGCCGCCACACGGGAAAAAAAACAATATTGCTCCCCCTCTAAGGGGCTCCCAAAAACCCTTCCGAGAAAAGGAGTCTCAAAAAGGCAAACTCGCAGTTCCAATGAGTCCTAGGGGCCCTGTGGGCTTTCCCCCCCGGCTAAAATCTCAATTGCTGGCAAAGGGGATGGACGTGCGAAAAGATACACCTACTGATAGGTGTGGATTACTGCCGTGACTCCAAAATATCACTGCCCCTTTTACCCCCCCTAAAGCGGCTAGCGACCAGCTTTTACATAGGGCTGATGGCAAAGGGTTTGTCATACAACCTATGGACACACAACCCAGTTGATAGCCATGCTGAAAAGGGCAATCTTCAAGACCCTCGTGGGGAGCTTCAAAAACCAAAAAGGGGTCAATCATCTTCGTAGATGGGGCATTTTTGGGTTTGGAAAATACGGTATCTACTACTGCCGCGGGTCCTCATATGAAAACCCCGATTTTACCGCCGGATATACCAAACGCCAACCAACATCGGGAGTAAGGAAAAGTAGTTTTAAACCCTCTTCTACAACCCAGAAAAAAGATCTGGGGTTTCAAATAGGGGCAGCGTCTACAAGCCCTAAGGCTTTTTTACTGCACACTTTTTCGCCAAATAACTCTTCCTCCTCCAATTTGGGAAAATTTTGTGGATTAAAGTCAAAATGGGGGAACAGTCCTTCTCATCAAAGATTTTGGGCCCAGTAAATTTTATGGGTTTCAAGAGACAAAGATAGGGCAGGGGAAAGGGGTCCCCTGCCCGAAAAGGTTTTTAACCTGTCCACACACCAACCCCCACAGGGGGTGCTTTAGTGGTGGGTTTTGGGCCCTTTAAACCTCGTCGGGGGTTTTTTCTTAACTTTCATCCCCGCAATCCAAACCCTTTCAGGGGTGTAGCATTTGTACCTCTCCAGACCTACACCCGTCTGTCAATATATCTACCTCCAAATGACACATACCTCTTTCCCAAAATCTTGAGGATCTTATTTCCCCACTTCCCCTCCCCTTTTTTTTTCCTTGGAGACAGAATGGGCGACATTTTCTGGGGGAGATTCCACCAAAATCGTCCGGTGATTCTCCTCGTAACTCTTTAATGGCAACCAAACCCTTTAAAATATTTTTTAAAACCCGAGAACCACACATTTCCCTTCGCATTGGGCTGCTATTGACCTATCACTCCCGCTTCCCCCAGGTCGCCCTCGACTTTCATGGGAGGGGGCCGATTCTCCTTTTGAGGGAAATTACCATTATCCCATAAATACTTAAAGCAGTGGGCCCTCGCCCCCTTCCCGAGTCTCCCAAAAAGGTGCCTCTCTCGTTCAGACTGGGAGGGCTTTCAAAAGGCTTTTTTGTTTTTTGAACATCCTATATATTACTTTCAGACAAAAATTTGGGCCCTAGATTACTTTGTGTCCGAATCCATTTTTCAGCCCTTTTGCTGAAACCCTCCCCCGCACTGCTGGGTCTTTCTCTCGCCGGCCTGTTCCGTGGTGGAACAGGAAATGTACGGGGGAGCGAGGAGTCCCCCCCGCCGTGCTGAGACCAATACCTATCGCGGCCCAAATTCAATAGGGCCTAAAAATAAATTTTGGGGGGGGGGAATCCCGAGCTAGATACCGTCAGGTAATGAAAAGGCTCCCGCCTTTCCCCTTGGAGGCTTATTAAGTAAATCTTTTGCATCTACCCCGGTTGGGCCCCCAAGGGGTTTTGGGAAAAAGTTTAGAAAAATGAAGGGGGGAAAAATTTTAAAACCCTCCCCCCCCTCCAGTTTCCCAGCAATTAAAGGTGACACTATGGCAGATCCCCTTTACCCGTACAGAGGAATTTGGGTTTCCCCTTTTTGGCAGTGGCGCAGGGCCCGAAACCTTGCGTCCCCCAGGGCTAGGGAAAAAAGCCGACCGGAAAAAGAGGGGGATAGATTTTTCATCTGAGGCGGGGAATCTTACAAAGTTCTTTTTACACCTCGTGAGCCCTTTTTCAAGCCCTGAAGGTTTTTCGCTGACACTCCCCCAGGCCAAAAATGATATCCTATGCGAAACTTTTGTCATCTAAGAGATGAAAGGGTCTAGATTTCCCCTTTTTGGTATCTATAATAGAATAGGTTGAAGGGAAAACCCTTCCCCAAATAGCTGGGGGGGGGCGGTTTGGGGATCCCGATCCCTAAGCCTGGGAAGGACCACTCACTACCGAAAGAAATTTCCGCCCCCATATCCCCAACTTCATGTTGGGGGTAATTATTTTAAAAAAGGGGAAATAGTGACTTATATGGTTTTTTTTGGAAAGGGAACACTTTTTTTTTCCCCCCTTTTTCCCGTGTGGTTTCCCTAAACTCCCCTTCACCCAAAGGGAAACGCTTATTTCCTTTGAGTCTCCCTATGCGGGGCATTTTCCTCTCGACAACACCATGTGGGCCATCTTTTTTGACCCTTTAGAAGGCCCTTTCGACAAGGGGTTGGAGACACGGTATTTTTGCATCTCTTTTAAGTTTTTGGGCTAAGAGGTCCCTTTTTCCTTTGTTCCTCCAGAGTTTTCCCCAGCCCAACCCGGGGTATTTAGGGTTCCCAGTTGGCAACATATGTCTTTTTGAACCCCCGCTTCCAGGGGGCATCCCCAAGGCAGCGCCTTGAGTGTAAACTCTGTTCGCTGTGGCCATCAACGGTATTGGGGGGGTGTACTACCAAGGGGATTGTTTTTGTTAAAATTTTACGTGGATGAATTTTTTCAATTTTTTTTCTTTTTCTGCTTCCAAGATGTCAGTTGCAGAGAGAAACCTTTTGACTTCTATAGAAAAAGTTTGTGAATGGGCGACGAATCGTGGCTTCCCCCGGGTTTTTTTTTTCCCGCGAAAACGTGCGGTTCAAATTTTTTCAAGAAACCCCTGGGATTCATTTCCCACCCAGGGCCTGTATCTTTACAATAAGAGAAAACCATTAGGGGAAAAGACCCGGTTTTTTTGGGCTTTTATTTTTTTACAATGATACTTGGGTACCTCACCTTTTGCTCCCCAAAAAATGATTGTCTTCGAACCATGGATCTACTGAAAATCCTCCCCGCACAAACCCGCTAGGGAGCTGATCGCGGGGGGGGGGGGGTAAACCCCCCTAATCTACATCGCTCACTTATCCTTTCCCAAACTTGAATTAATTGAATGTACTCCCCCCCACCCCCCTCGACTGATTCGGGACAAACCCTGCTGGTGTCCGTCCCGGGAACCGGGGGGGTTCAGGGGGCCCCCCCCCCCCCCCAAACTCCCTCCCAAGTCTATTGGTGGATGCTGGTGTCCTCCCATTAGATCTTCCAAAGCCAGTCCCTCAGTTAAGGTGTTGGTATCGCCTCCAAAGCCTCCCCGACTCAAAAAGCTTGCCGTGCTGTGTCTTGTGATTTATGTTCGCAAATTTTCCATGAGGGGAAAAAAGCTTACCCCAAAGCCCCCTTGGTTTTTCCCATTAAAAGCTTTTTATGGGGATGCTATCCTTCCCCGCTTTACGGGTCTGCCCCCATAGACCCCAAAGAGAGTCGGTTCCCTGCTTCTCCCCCGAAGTGGGCCTTCTGCAAAAACCTTCCGCTCTCAAAAAAGGGGCTTACCTTCTCCGGCTGAAAGGGGCCCAATTTTTTTTGACCATTTTGCCCGCTCAGTGTTTTTTGGGCCCTGTCTTTACTGATGGTTCCAAATCAGGGCGAAAAGGGGTTATAAGGTGTTTGTATTCCCCCTCATTTTTAAAAAAGGCGTCAGCATTCCAAGTGTTTTTATCTGTTTTTTTCGGCCCGAAAAAAAGTGGGTATTTTATATGCTCTCCCTGGCTTTTTCTTACTCTTCCGGATGTCTCCTTTTTTTTCAATTTTTTGTGATTCTTGTATGCTCTTCAGTCCCCTATGTTTTAATTTTTCCCCCTCCCCATCCCCCTGGTCAAAAAGCCCTCCTGGAAAGGCTTTTTTCTCTCAAGAGGGGGAGGCCGGACGGTTAAAAAGGGTTTTTTTTGGGGACCGGCACAAAGTAGGTGGTTTCCGGTAATGAGGGGAAACTGATGCCTTGGCAAAAGCTGCAGCTAGAAAAACCAACTCTAAACAATTTTGCAGTGCCCGGGTACGGACCTACGCTCGGCAATCCATAGTGATTTTACACCAGTTGGCAGGAACTTTGGGGTTTCTAAGGGGAAAAGAAAATTTCGCACCATCGCCCAAAATATCGAGGACTGGAGCTACTTTCCCGGGCTCTAAACCGGGGAAAAGGGAGCCGGCCCTTTGGGCCCATTGGGTATTGGTCACACACTATATACACAGGGTTTTCCCCATGGAGGGGTGCCCCCCCGCCTTTCTGTGATGTTGGTTTTGGGCCCCTTAACTGTGGGGGCACTTGCTGGTCGAGTGTCCTATCTAGGGGACCCACGTGACAATTTTTGGGGCCCCGGGGTCGGGGGTCGGGCGGGGGCCTACCGCTCTCCCTGGGATTGGGAGAGAGGTTTTTTCCCTTTCCCGGGGCAAAGGGGTCCATACCTTTATTGAGAGGGGGTGGCCCCTCAACAAGTTATGAGGTTTTTAATATTCACTTTTATTGTTTTTTAAAGTACTCTTTTTCTTTTATGTATTTCGTTATTTTTAAAAATTTTTTTTCTATCTTAAATTTTGTTTTTAAATTTTACTTTTCGTGGGGATTTTTTGTAAGCAGGGGGGTCAATAACCCCGCAGTTGCGGCGCCTTTAAAAATAAATATCTATCCTTTTTCTCAAGTTGTGGCCCCCCCTTTAAACCCCGTCCCTCCCCCTGGAAGGAAAAAGGGGGACCGGTGATTTTCGTAAAAGATGGGGGGTCTTCAGCCAGCCGTATGTGCATGGGTCCTCCCCCCAGGGAAGGAAGCAACAGTGTCCGGGCGAGCTTGGCTCGTTTTAGCTTGTATGAAAAATCACGATCATTGGCCGGTGGTAAAGGGAACAGCGTAGTTGCAGCCTGAAAAAATGCACTTCTGGGTAGCGGATTCTGTTTTGTTTTGGGCACGGTCCCCTTTGGGATTATTCATTTTTGTAGATCTGAGCCCGGAAAATTTGTGGCAATATCCGCGTGATAGAATCGAACCATCCCCAAGGGGAACCGCCCCTCAAATTTTTTCACAACGACACCATTAATTAGCTTTTCTATTACCCAGTTTTTAGACTGGCGAAAGAGTTTTTCCCGCACAAATCTAAATTTAAAAATGTTTTCCCCACAGCATATAGAATATTCTCTCCCTTTAAAATTTTGCGAGGTCCCCCAAAATTGAGAATTGCAGGTTCTTTTGGGATCAAGAACCAAGCTGCACCGTTTTGGGCATGGGGATAAAAATGCAGGAGGGGTAGCTAAGGAGGGCGAAACCCCATCCTCGTTTT
>JACEEZ010004763.1:240000-305946 GCA_016584305.1 Chionoecetes opilio | reverse complement strand
CTCTTCTCTCTCCTTCTCTCTCCTCTCTCTCTCTCTCTCTCTCTCTCTCTCTCTCTCTCTCTCTCTCCTCTCTCTCTCTCTCTCTCTCTCCTCTCCCCTCTCTCTCTCTCTCTCTTCTCTCCCCTCTCTCTCTCCTTCTCTCTCCTCTCCTCTCTCTCTCTCTCCCCTCTTTTTCTCTCTCCTCTTTTCTCTTTTCTCTCTCTCCTCTCTCTCTCTCTCTCGCTCGCGTCGCTCGCTCGCTCGCTCGCTCTCTCTCTCTCTCTCTCTCTCTCTCTCTCTCTCTCTCTCTCTCTCTCTCTTCTCTCTCTCTCTCTCCTCTCTCTCTCCTCTCTCTCTCTCTCTCTCTAAATAAATAAATAATATGAAAATAATAAAAGAATCCCTCTGAAATAATTTCACCATTTCTAGTTTTCATTAAAAATAAAAAATTTCAAGAGGGTACCTTTCCAGATCGAATGAAAATTGCTCGAATTGTCCCTTTTTTCAAGAAAGGGGGACAATTCTTTAATGCAAATTATAGACCAATTTAAATATTCCCAAAGCTTTAGTAAAGTTTTTAAAAAAGTAATGGTAATGAGATTAAGGGGAGTGACCAGGTGAAAATGACGAAATTCATCTACATTCCCAAAAATTTCATGTTTGATGCCAAAAGGTGCCAAAGTACGATAACAAACACTTCCAAAAAGTTTTGTGGCTGTATCACGTTTCAATTTTTTTATATATAAAAAAATAAATATAATAATTGCAACATCTGCAACCCTTGATGCGTCAAAACTATTTTTGAATGGTTACTGTACTCAAAATTTTGATAGAATTGATTTTGTTTTGTCTGTAATATGGTTCTGGGGGTGTCTGGCATCGGTCCACTAGCGCTCAATACCCCAAGCCCCCTCTCACACGCTCAGTGCCTTCATAGAGCCCAAAGGTGGAAGGACGTTTTCTCCCTGCCACCTTCGCCCTTGACCCATTGTTTGCCCTTATTGTTGCCCCTACACTTGTTAAAACATGGGAAGAGTGACGAGATCTAAACTACAAAACATAAAGAACATAAAGAAAGCTGTAGAAGAAAAGAAAAGGAAGCAGGAAGAGAGAGAAAGGGAGGGAGAGGAGCAGCCTACAGCGTCCCCCAACGCACAGCCAGCCAAACCTGCCCCCCTTTTTACCTCCCACAACACCACTGCTCACCTTTCATCTCCCAAGAAAAGGAAGTTGGAGGTGGAAAAACAGCTGCAGACATTGTTCCATCAATGATGAGAACATCATATTGAAGCAAAGCTACCTACGAGAACTTTTCAACCAACGTTGCGTGCAGCCAATGTTTGGGCAAATTTTAAAGGTCCAGTTTGTAAACAAATCCTTGGATTTTAAACTCCACCTAAAATGTGAGGACTGGGGGAACGAATGTGGCGACGGCAAGGTTGATGACACCCCAATTACGAACACGTTGGTGTACTCAACCATGGAAGTTGGGGATTAGGGTTCACTTCCTACAACAAACTCATCAGCAACATGAGTATGACCCCGTTATATGCCAAGTACCAGGACACGCAGAGGCATATTCTACAGAAGACAGAACAGAAGGCAAAAGAGGTGATGGAAAAGCCCAGGATCTGTGAAAAGACACTACACACCAGATCAAGACGGTATTTATAATATAAAGGTCATATACATGGAGTTGGCAAAACGAGGCCACACGAGTAACTTGCTGTGGGTGCAGTAGTCGAGGCACACACAGGTGTGTAATTGATTTCGAAACTGTCAGCAAGTTCTGTGAAAAGTGCCAAAAGAAGGAGAATACCAAAATTAGTAAAGGATATGGAAGAGTGGAAGAAAGGACACAACGAATGCCGAAAAACTACGACGGGATTCTGGTGGCATGGAGACAGCTGCGGCACTGAAGTTGTTTGGGAGAAGCTTGACCTACAACCTACGATACACAGTGTTTATTTCCGAGGGTGCCCAGTTCTGCCTATAACGCTCTATGTGCATTGAACATAATAAAGGCCCCTATAATGGTGTTAGTATAGAAAAAGGGGAGTGCATAAATCATGTTGGGAAAAGATTAGGAACAGCGTTGAGAAAAGTGAGGGAACAAGTGGTAAACCGAGACAAAGACAAAAAAAGGAAAAACAAGAAGGGTGAAAGTGATGGGAGGGAAAGGAAAACTGACTGATTTTGTGATAGGAAAATTGCAAAAATACTACAGTGCGGCAATCAGGACGTCATGTGGGAAAGGGGGCGGGGAAGGACATGAGGAAGACATTTTTGCCTCATTCCTTCATTTCTCAATCAAGTGATGAAAACCCTCAACACCAAATGTGCCCCAAGTCTACCGAGAGCTACTGCTTCTACCAAAATGCCATCGCAATAAGAAGACTCCCCCATCACACAAACTATGAGAGTACACTTTGTATTGGCCGTCAGAAATGGGGCCAAAAAGTGTGGGCTGAATATAAGAGGCTACTACGACAAATTATTGAAAAGCATGTTTGTTAGGTAAACGCAAACCCAAATGAACATTTACACTCTCGTATTTGGAGATTTTGCTCCAAGTACAAAATGCTAATAAAAACATTCTAGACTTTGCAGTGGCCAAGCAGTTTCTCGACTACAATGTTTTGGGGACCCGGGAGGGTTTATGGTGCCCGAGTTTGGGGAACCCTTTTACATGGCTGCAGGAGTCTTACATAAAAGAATCGACCAAATTCGTGAAAGGAATCGTTTGAAGAACAAAAAAAAGAAACTAGAGGGTGAAGGGGACGAATATAAGGCCGGTGCCTTTTAAAAATGGCCTCGCGAAACTTTAAATCGCCCCCCCTGGAAAATTTAAGTTTTTGTTCTTTCGGAGCTAAAATCTCCACCATTTTCTATGCTATTTTATTTCTGTTTGTTTTATTTTGAAGAGAAAAGGTGTGCCATGAATATCCGTATTGCAAAAATAAAATATTGTTAACCATAACTCCTGTATATTTTTTCAAACCTGTATTTTGCCGTGTTTTGCCATTTTTTTTTTTCATCTATCAGTAAAAAAATAATTTAAAAAAAAAATAGAAGATAATTGTAAAAATCTTCAATACGGAAAGTGTTGTCCTGACTCAAACCTTTCATTTTCCCTGCTAGAAGTTGAATGTGTGAGCAATATATTTTTTTTTTTTTTTTTTTGAAAATCGTGAAAATTTTCACTTTTCACACAAAAAAATTCACCACACAAAAACTATAAGACATAAAGGGCCTGAAAATTTGGGGGAATGTTAGGTCATTGGTAGGGAAAGTATACACATCTTCACAGAGAAATTGGTAAGTTAGTTTTTATCGTTACTCTTGAAAATCCGTAGCACTCCCTTAATGGATTACCTCTCAAAACACTCAATTTTAACTCCAACTCAACATGGATTCCGTCCCCAGTTTTCCACTGAATTAGCAGTCTACCCTATCTGTCACAACATTTACAATGCACTGGACAATAAAAAGCTACAATAACTGTTTTTTGTGACCTCACAAAAGCATTTTACAAAAATTTCTCACACAATCTTTTTACACAAATTATCTATCTATGGAATACGTGGTAGTGCTCACAACTGGTTCAAAAGTTATTTAAGTCATAGAAAGCAATATACATCATATAATAATACATCATCTCCTTATAATGACATCACATGTGGAGTACCCCAGGGTTCAATTCTTGGTCCTGTGCTTTTTTTAATATACATAAATGACATCATTCGTAGCAGTAATAAACTGAATTCATACTTTTCGCTGATGATACCACAATCTTCATTCAGGCCAAAATCTTGAAAATATTACAATTACATTGAATGAAGAATTAAATAAAGTTTCAAATTGGATTAAGAGCAACAAATTAACTTTAAATATTAATAAAACTTGCTTTATGGTCTCCAGTCCCCTTATGACTCAGCCAGTACACACACAAATAAAGATAAATAATTTCTATCATTACATGAGGTTTTCGAATTTAAATTTCTAGGGATATATATAGATAGTAAGTTGAAATGGAAAGAACATATTGATATGGTGAAATCTAGGATATCGCTATACACAGGCATACTTTACAGACTAAGGCACTATTTGAATGTAAAATGTTTACTACAAGTTTATTTACCCTAATATATCCACATCTTTTATATGTTCATCTTTATGGGGAGGTGCCTATAAAACCTTCATTGACAGCCTCTTATTAGTCAGAAAAAGTTGTTACCGTGTTATGTTCTTTAAAAATCGTTATGACCATACCATCAGTATTTTCCGAGACTTCAAGTTATTAAAGCTTCCAGATATCATACTCCTTCAAACCAATCTTTTTGTACATAAATCCATACACTCTTTACCTTTAGACCTTGGCTTTAGAGCAATACCCTACAATGTAACCCGAGACCACATGATTTACGTATACCATTGTGCAGGACATCAACATGCACAACAGAGTATCTTGTCAAGAGGAACTAAAGCTGGAACAACTACCAGAACATTTTATTACTGATGAAAACTTAAAATCTTTCAAACGTAACTTGATAAAAAGCATGCTTGACAAATACAATGAAAATTTATAAACTCTTTACAACCATAAATGTCATATTGTGTTTTTTTTTTTATGGTTATTAAGATTTTTTTTTTTATGCATTTAAAATGATTGGTTTACTATTGTTAACTTCCATATTATCATCCATAAAATGTTATATTTCAAAATGGCCTGACCAGTCCCTTGCTATGTTATTATGTATTATAGCTTTCAGGTCCTATAAAAGCTTCGGCTTATTGGACCTGGCTTTATCACTATATGTAATATGTTCATATGTACAAAACTACATGGCCAAATAAATATATCAATATCAATATCTCTCCTCTCTCTCTCGTCTCTCTCTCTCCTCCTCTCTTCTCTCTCTCTCTCTCTCTCTCTCTCTCTCTCTCTCTCTCTCTCTCCTCTTCCTCTCTCTCTCTCTCTCTCTCTCTTTCTCTCCCCCTCTTCTCTCTCTCTCTCTCCTCGACTCTCCTCTCTCTCTCTCTCTCTCTCTCTCTCTCTCTACTCTCTCTCCCTCTCTCTCTCTCTCTCTCTCTCTCTCTCTCTCTCTCTCTCTCTCCTATCTCTCTCTCCCTCTCTCTCTTCTCTCTCTCTCTCTCTCTCTCAAAAGATACCTCATTCGATTTCTTTCATTTTTCTTCCCTTCACTCTTGCATGAATTCCGTGTGTGTGTGTGTGTGTGTGTGTGTGTGTGTGTGTGTGTGTGTTGTGTGTGTGTGTGTGTGTGTGTGCGTGCGTGTGTGTGTGTGTGTGTGTGTGCGTGTGTGTGTGTGTGTGTGTGTGTGTGTGTATTAATTTTGCAGTTTGTGAATAATATTGTTCTAAATTAAATTAATAATCAATGGCTTAACTGAAATATATGCATAGAAAGATAGATAGATAGTGTTTACTCCACTCTGGAAGCTGTCGTTGCCAGTCGTGTATTATTCAAAGCAGGTTCCGACTATACTTGCATTACTATTACCATTATTTCCATTATTATTTTCACTAGCGAGGGTCAGACCAGTCTGCGCCTCAAACAGGGGGTGATGCAATGACAACCTGGGAACGGCGCTCAACGGTTCGCTACAGATGCTACAGAACTCTTCGTTATTTCGGAGTATTGTCTCCCTCTTCATAACTCAACGCTCACTCTTCGCCATCAACCGCTCTCTTCTTAACCTCAAAAACAAATGTTTCTCCATTAACCGCTCTCTTCTTAACCTCAAAAACAAATGTTTCTCTCAGCTGTTGTGGCGTCAGTTGTCTGAGCAGGAAGGCGACGGCTATGGCCACGTGTCGGAGGGAAGGACGCCTCGCGGGATCCTTGGCGGTGCACAGCCTCGACACCTTCATCAGCGGCTCCGTCAGGAAGGTCTGGTCGCACCGCCACACCGCGATGTCTAGGATGTACCCGAGGCTGTACACGTCACCGGAGCAAAACACGGGTCGTCGCGCCCCATTCTCGGGTGCCATCCACGGAAAACGGTCGTCTGGGGACGCATCTTCGTACTCGTCGCTTAGGTCGTCCTCGTCCTCTTCTTCGTCGCTATATACACTGTCTGGGAAGACCTGTTCCGCAGCGACCTGTCCGCTGTGGCACGCCCACCCTAGATCGATGATGTGGAACACAGGCTCGGCGATCGTGCCTGTGTAAGTTATGTTATTAAACTGTTAGAGTCGTTGTGGCGATACCCTTTGGGCGTGGACTTCCTGAAGGCGCTCGCAGATGCTCGTCAGTGAGTGAAGGAAGTTCTCTACCGAACAGTTCCTCAAGAAGTTGTCGTAGGTGATGCCGACATACTCCTGCAGTAACGCCGGGGGCGCGGCGCACACGGCTCGGAGGTGCGGCACTCCCCCGGCACCGTTCAGCTCCAGCATCAGCCGGGCCTCGCGTAGCAGCGGCACAATCGCGCTACGCTCCAACAGTTCCTTCACCACGGCCTGAGTCCCTTCAAACACCACCTTCCTGACGGAGCCGAAGCCGCCTTCAGCGAGGAGGTGTTCGGTGCCCAAGTCTCGCAGCTGCACCTGGGTGAGCAGTGCAACGTGGCGCTCCCGCAGGACACGAAGCTACCTCTCCACGGCCTCGGCCTGCTCAGCGGCTGAGTCCCCGTCCTACTCAACGTCTGAGTCCTCGTCCTGCTCAGCGTCTGAGTCTTCATCCTGCTCAGCAGCTGCTTTGTCGTCCTCGTTGAAAGTCTCCTCGATTTTGGTTTATTGGATTTTTAAGAATAGTCTTTGATACATCAAGTCTTCGATTTCCTCGTTGTCCTCGTCCTGCTCGTCCTTGACATCCTCGTCTTTCTGTTCCTCGACATCCTCGATGTCCTCGTCCTGCTATTCTACGATGTCATCGTTGGACTCCTCTTCTTGCTCGTCCTCGACATCCTAGATGTCCTCGTCCTGCTCAGAGTCTGCGTCCTCTTCCTCATCAACCGCTCTCCTCTTAACCTCAAAAACAAATGTTTCTCTCAGCTGTTGTGGCGTCAGTTGTCTGAGCAGGAAGGCGACGGCCATGGCCACGTGTCGGAGGGAAGGACGCCTCGCGGGATCCTTGGCGGTGCACAGCCTCGACACCTTCATCAGCGGCTCCGTCAGGAAGGTCTGGTCGCACCGCCACACCGCGATGTCTAGGATGTACCCGAGGCTGTACACGTCACCGGAGCAAAACACGGGTCGTCGCGCCCCATTCTCGGGTGCCATCCACGGAAAACGGTCGTCTGGGGACGCTCTTCGTACTCGTCGCTTAGGTCGTCCCTCGTCCTCTTCCTCGCCCGCCTATATACACTGTCCGGGAAGACCTGTTCCGCAGCGACCTGCCCGCTGTGGCACGCCCACCCTAGATCGATGATGTGGAACACAGGCTCGGCGATCGTGCCTGTGTAAGTTATGTTATTAAACTTTAGGTCGTTGTGGACGATATCCTTGGCGTGGACTTCCTGAAGGCGCTCGCAGATGCTCGTCAGTGAATTAATGAAGTTCTCTACCGAACAGTTCCTCAAGAAGTTGTCGTAGGTGATGCCGACATACTCCTGCAGTAACGCCGGGGGCGCGGCGCACACGGCTCGGAGGTGCGGCACTCCCCCGGCACCGTTCAGCTCCAGCATCAGCCGGGCCTCGCGTAGCAGCGGCACAATTGCGCTACGCTCCAACAGTTCCTTAACCACGGCCTGAGTCCCTTCAAACACCACTTTCCTGACGGAGCCGAAGCCGCCTTCAGCCAGGAGGTGTTCGGAGCCCAAGTCTCGCAGCTGCTCCTGGGTGAGCAGTGCAACGTGGCACTCCCGCAGGACACTAAGCTACCTCTCCACGGCCTCGGCCTGCTCAGCGGCTGAGTCCTCGTCCTACTCAACGTCTGAGTCCTCGTCCTGCTCAGCGTCTGAGTCTTCATCCTGCTCAGCGGCTGCGTTCTCGTCCTCATAGAAAGTCTCCTCGATTTTGGTTTATTGGATTTTTAAGAATAGCCTTTGATACACCAAGTCTTCGATTTCCTCGTTTTTCTCGTCTTGCTCAGCGGCTAAGTCCTCATCCTGCTCAACGTCTGAGTCCCCGTCTTGCTCAGCGTCTGAGTCCCCGTTTTGCTCAGCGGCTGAGTCCTCGTCCTTCTCAGCGTCTGAGTCCTCGTCCTGCTCAGCGGCTGAGTCCTCGTCCTGCTCAACGCCTGAGTCCTCGTCCTGCTCAGCGTCTGAGTCTTCATCTTGCTCGGCCTCTGAGTTCTCGTCCTCATTAAACGGCTTCTTGATCTTGGTCTGTTGGATTTTCAAGAGGAGTCTTTGATACAGCAAGTCTTCAATTTCCTCGTTGTCCTCGTCTTGCTCTTCCTCGGCATCCTCGTTGAACTCCTTTTCCTGCTCGTCCTCGACGTCCTCGACGTCTTTGTCCTGCTCAACGTCTGCGTCCTCGTTCTCGCTCTCTGTAAGCGTCTTCTTGTCTTGCGGGTTATCCTCGTATAGCCCAAGATCTATATATTTTAAGATTATTCTAAGTCTCTATAAGTCTTGATCAATCCTGTCCTCAATTTCCTCATAACTGTACATCTCTTCCTGCTTTTCTTCGATCTCTTCGCCGTCCCCATCTTGCTGGTCTTCGATCTCGCCGTCCTCATCTTGCTCCTCCTCGATCTCCTCGCCGTCCTCATCTTGCTGTTCCTCGATCTCCTCTTCCTGCTGGTCCTCGACATCCTCGAGGTACTCCTCTTCCTGCTGGTCCTCGCTTTGCTCGTTCTTCTCTTCGCCTGTGTGCACAGTATCCTTGGTGCGGGAGGGAGAGGCGTCTCCCTGCACCTGCTGGCGGGCGGGGCGTCGCAGCCACAGGCAGACGGCCGCCGCGCCTCCCGTCAGGATGCCGAGGTCCTCCCAGGGCTGGCCAGCCACGGCACTCATGGCGCCAAACATCATGGAGGGAGTTAGTGTGACCATCGTGAGATCTATATTGTTGAGGGAGAGCCGTGATTTGACCCGTGTCCCTCATATTAAAGATGATTTCTGAGGCAGAAAAGAGCTTGGAGTTAATAGATTGGAACCTGCGTTCCTGATCCTGCCTATGTGTCTGAGTAACCTGTACCCCCTGTACCCACCAGTAGTTGAGATATGAGCAGCCAGCCCACCAATCAGGGGGAGGGAGAGGAGTAGGAGGACCAATCAGGAAGCAGAGAAAAGGAAAATCTGTGATAGCAATGAGAGCAAGAACAGCACAACTCCGCCAAGGCTGATCAATATTCCACCTTTTATAAAATACTAAAAAAAATATTTATAGTATAATTTTATTCTCTCTCTTTCTCTCTCTCTCTCTCTGTCTCTCTCTCTCTCTCTCTCTCTCTCTCTCTCTTTTCTTCTCTCTCTCTCTCCCCTCTCTCATCTCTCTCTCCTGTCTCTCTCTCTCTTTTCTCTCTCTCTTCTCTCTCTCTCATCCTCTCCTCTCTCTCTCTCTCTCTCTCTCCCCTCTCTCTCTCTCCCCTTGTTCTGTTATGGAAAATGGATATCATTAGTTTGCATTTAATTCATTCTCTCGTAATTTTTTTCAAGGTACATTATTTTTCTTGCTTCGTTTAGACAATGAAGAGGAGAGAATACATTTTTGGTGATATGTCACGTTGTTTTATTTCCTCTTCATTCTCTCCCTTTCTTTCTTTATCTTTATACCCTGCTTCCCCTTTATCACTCCCTCTGTGTATTATTATGATGCATTGGAGTAATGTTATTGGTGGACGTTAGTTGCTTTGATTTCTGTGTTATGCTTCATGTTCTGGTCTTGTGGTGCATTGCGATTAACCCCTTCACGCCCAGATCTTTCCTTTGCTATAAAAAAAATGTATGTTGTTGTTAGCTATAAATTTACGAAAAGTAACTGAATATACCAAATTAGTTAGTCGACAATGATACCAAACAGGTCCCTTCTATAAAATATTGCTTATATTCACAAAAAATCGTCTAATGGTAGTCAAATTACAGTGGAAATTTTGTACTGGGCTTCAAGGGGTTAAGGGGGGCTTCCACTGATTATGGCCAAAAAATCGTTTTGTCTGGAAATATTCATGCTAGTGTATCTCATCATCCCGCGTAGTCTTCGTAAGTCTGCCACGTGTACGATTCATACAGCGCCCTTTAAAATTTAAATCCCGCTGCGTGTGCCACGCATCCTTCCCACTCAGTGTTGCTTACTCGCTTTATTTCTTCATTATTTTCTATTTTTTTCCCGATTTTTTCCCGATTTTTTTTTGCTACGATACTGTACGATATGTGTTCGAAGTAGGGGGTTCACCGAAAAGGCAGGCACCGCTCGGGGATCGAACCCGAGACCTTCCACTTGCCGGGCGGACGTGCTACCGTTACACCACGGTCGCCTCCCGGTGACAACCCACACATCTCCCCACTAAAGCCCTGGGGCCAGGGCCAGTCCGGGGAATGTATATCGCTCTAAATCCTACTCACTGCGCCATGTTCGAGGTAGGGGGTTCACCGAAAAGGCAGGCACCGCTCGGGGATCGAACCCGAGACCTTTCACTTGCCGGGCGGACGTGCTACCGTTACACCACGGTCGCCTCCCGGTGACAACCCACACAATATGTTAGGTTGCCTCTGGCAGTGGCAAAACAAAACAAAAACCCGGCTATGTCGTCCAAGCACCGTCTTGGATTACGAAGACCAACCCAAGATTTGCTGTTTTTGAGCGCGGTCTTGATACGAAGACGGGATTAGAGAACAAGCATTAGAAAACGGGAGTTTCGGCGCCGCGTGGCTTTGTTGTGATGCCGTACAGATGCGGGGAAACCATGCCTATCATCATGCCCATCAGGAATAGCAAGCAAACGTTGCGAAGACACCTCTCAGGCTGTCTTTTAGAAAATTATCCCGTGGAAACAAGAAAAAAGAAAGGACATTGGAGCAGAATATGACGAGTGGCTGAGGTTAAGAAAGGCTCACTTGACATGAAAAACAACATAATGTGACAAAGTAGTAATGACAAATGGTTGTAGAAGAAGAAATAACGGCATATAACGGATAGATGAAGAGATATGGTGTTATAACTGATGAGAAGCCGCTGTCTGTTAAGGCCCGGTCACACTGGCCTTCGCGGGCGCATCGCGCACGTCTCACGGCGAAAAATGTGTGAACGTGAAGCAAGCGCTGTTGGACGCATCTGGGTCGTGATATGGACGTGATCCAGCCGCGCCCACACGGGCTAGAACAATCACACGCGGCATACGGTTTTGGATTTCCCAAAAATCGAGAGCGCGGGTGACCTCGGGTGGCACACGTGATAAAGACGTGGTTAAGACGCGTTTAGACGTGGTACAGACGTGCTACGGCCGCGGTAAGTGCGTGGTTACACGCGATTACCCGCTAACCTTTAGCGGGTAATCGCGGTTTAATGACGGTCATAGCACAGCTGTACCGTGTCTGTTCCGCGTGTTTTCACGTGCATTTGCGTGTGTAGCGCGGGTACTCTGGGACCTATATATGGGGTCGATTTGCCAAGAAATTCATCACTCCTGTTTCTGACGTGGTTTGGTGAACATGGACCGTATTGACCTCGTCTTGATGCTGATGCAACAGCATATGAACCAGGCGTTACATGCCCATCAGTACCATCGTTGATAGACGAAGAAGAAGACGGCTGAGGAGGAGGGCGGCCCGGAGCATATGGGTGCGTAACTGGATTAGCAGGAGACCTGAGCATGGCCTGTATGATTGTCTCATGGTGGAGCTCCGTAATGAAGATCCAAGGGCCTTCCAGAATTTCATGAGAATGCCCCCTGACATGTTCGATGAAGTTGTGGAGAGACTGAGACCAGCCCTTACCAAGAAGACCACCACTGGCGAGCACCCCTTGATCCAGGCCTGAAGGTTGCCCTCACCCTGAGGCACCTTGCTTCTGGCGCCAAGTACCGTGACATGCAGTATGGCTGGAGGGTGCCTCACAACACCATCAGTATAGTGGTGCGTGAGGTGTGTATGGCCATCGTCGACGAGTACCGTGAGGAGCTGCTCAAGCCACCACAGAACGATGAAGATTGGCGTCAGATCACCGATAATTGGATGAGAAGGTGGAACTTTCCACATGTCATTGGTGCAATAGACGGCAAGCACGTTGCCTGTAAAGCTCTGCCAACACTGGTTCCGACTACTAAAAACTACAAGGGATCTTCAGTATCATCCTCCTGGCGGTCGTCACATCTGACTACAAGTTCATGTGGATAGACGTCAGCGGCAAGGGTTCAACGTCTGATGCCCACCTTTACAATGCAAGTGTTTTGAGAGAGGCTCTCGAGAAGAACGACATTGTTGGATTCCCACAGCCTGATCCTATCCCAGGTGACACAGAGGATGTCCCTTATTTTCTGGTGGGAGATAATGCTTTCGCACTCCGGACCTACATGATGAAGCCGTACAGTAACAAGGAGATGACCAGGAAGCAGAGGATCTTCAACTATAGACTCTCGCGAGCCAGAAGGGTGGTGGAGAATGCGTTTGGCATACTAGCGAATCGCTTTCAAGTTCTCCTGTCGACCATGTTGCATGAAGCGGACACTGTGAGGCTCCTGGTCAAGACATGTGTAATCCTCCACAACCTTATGAGGTCACGTTACCCGGTGATGCAGAACCGACTGGTGGATGTGGAGCGACCAAATGGAGTGGTGGTGCCTGGTGCCTGGCGTGCCGGCATGAACCTTGAGGACACGAAACCCGACCGATTACCAGGGAACAACAGAGACTTCAAGATAGCCAAGGCTCAGAGGAACCTCCTCATGGAATGGTGCAACTCAACTGCTGGAAGTGTTCCATGGCAGGATGACATGCTCCTACCCCCCCCAGCGAGGGCCAAATAAATAGCAGTGTAATATTGTGTTTGTGGCATAATAAATATTTAATAGTCGCCTCACTTGTTTACTTTAGTCCTATTTTCTCTCAGGCTTTATTATTATAATATTATTGTTATTATTCATTTCATTATTATTGTGAGTATTTAACCCTGGAGAGGTACCGCTAGACAGAAGTGTCCTCGCGTGTTGCACAAAATAATTTTTTTTGCTAAACAAGGTTTATTTTTTTGTTTTAATTCATTCATTAAACATAAAAAATATAATTCAATCTTCATTTTCCTTCTAGGTAAAATTAAAATTTGTAGCGGTACCGTTCCGGGGTTATTTTTTCCTTAAAAAGGTTATTTTATTTTTTAATTCATTCAATTAAACATATAAAATATAATTCAATCTTCATTATCCTTCTAGGTAAAATTAAAATTTTGTAGCGGTACCGTTCCAGGGTTAATATTAAGATATTATTATTATTACTATAGAAAACCTATGAAAGACAGTAAAGTTAAGGGAATGGAAACAAGCATATGGAATATTATACAATTATTTATTGCAAAAATAAAATAAATAATACTTATTGCAAAAATAACTAACTGAAATAACTTAAATAACTGGGTGGTGTTATGGCGGACTGTTGGGAGGTAGAGGGCCTGCTGGGTTTGGTGTGCTGTTGAGGGGCCCGGTCCAGCCCCCGATGTAGAGGACCCCGTGTGTCGCCGATGCACAATGTCGACTATTTGGTCGTGCATCACCTGGTACTCCTCCTCAGGGGCAGAACGCAGGGTGTCGGACACAACCTTATAAAGGCCTCCCTACGTGACTGGGGCTGAGACCTCTCCTCCAGCAGCCTCTCCAGCAGTGCCTGGTTGGCCTTCATGGTGGATCGGAGGTCCACCATCCATTCCTCTTCTTGCCTCTCAGTGGCTGGAGTCTTCCTCTTACGGCGGGTTGAGGCCTGCTCCGCCGCTGCTGCCACCTCCATGTCCTCCAGGATGTTGGCTTCCCCGGAGTCATGTGGGTACTGTGCCTGGGAGGTCTGGGCGTCAGGAGATGGGTCACGGGGCAGGTCACAAGGGTGTCCGGGACATCAGTGGGCATGGAACCTGAAACAGATTAAACATTTACAGATTAAACATTTGTTTAATATAATGGCATAGACAATTACATATTTATATATTTCTGGGAATTAAAAAGTAAAACTTACTAAAATAAATCTAAAAACAATAATGTTAAACGCAAATTAATAAATAAGTAAAAACGTAAAGGATAGTATCACAGTAACTAATCTTAAATTTAAAGAATTTATGTAACAGCATTGTATTACTGAACCCTCTTTTAAGCAAAATTTTGGGATTAATTATATCCTCTGGCTTGAAAGTCTTCCAATTTTGTACAAATATTTGAGATTCTTACAAGTTGTGAATATAATGAGATGTACTTACTTTTGTAGAAGGCGATGTTCTTCAACACCCACTTGTCCCTCTCCGTCAACATCTTGGTTGCCTGGCCACTGGTCCTCTTGGACAGCTTAACATACCAGTCCTTGACGTTTTTCCACCAGTTCTGGAGGTGTTTCAGGCTGATCCCCAGCTCCTTGGCCTTCATCTCCCACGAAGCCTTCTTCCTGTGGTAGTCTTTGGTACTGCGGAGCTACAGGTAGGTGTTTGACTGAAGCCACTCCACCAGATCCTGCTCCGTTGTGTCGGGGAGACTCCAGCCTTGCTTCGGAGCAGCATCAGCCTTCTTCTTCCCCTTGCCCTTCGTCTTGGGCGCCGGTTGCTGCTGCTCCTCCTCCTCCTCCTCCTCCTCCTCCTCCTCATGTGGGGGGGAATGAGAGGCATCAGGCATCACCAGAGGCTCCTCCTCCTCCTCCTCCTCCTCATCTGCTGGAGTGGCAGCTGTGGCAGCTGTGGCAGCTGTGGCATCACCTTCAAAAGATGTTTCCTCCTCCTGATGAAGTGCAGCAGGACTGGCCTCCACTCTGAAGTAGCATCTGAAGTAGTAGCTGGATGCACCTGCGCAGGGACACCTGGTGGCCTCTTGCCCTTGGTGGCGGTTTTCCTAGGGGGGAACTTTCTTGGGAGCATCTTGTCAAAGTCTGGGGTCTTGAGAGTGTGTATACTGTGTGGTGTCTGGAGCGAGTATGAGTTCTACCGCCTGCCCTGGCTCCTTATATACCCGTGGTGGGGCCGTGGTACCCACGCGCACTACCCGTGATTGCCCGCGAAACGGCCGCCCTTCACACGTGGACCAGCCGCGATGTACACGTGATCACCCGTGGTTCAGGCGTGATGCAGCCGCGGTTACCCCCAATGCCTGTGACCACGTGGAGCTTTTCCCGCGCTTACACGCGCTCCAGCCGCGCTTCACCAGCGGACAGGACGCGGAACAGCCGCCAGCGTCTGTTCCGCGGGCTTACCACGGGTACCCACGTGTAAGCCATTTTCCACCACGTGGAACAGCGGGTAAAAATTTTTGTGGGAATTTACTCGCGCTGCAGACGCAAAGTGCCTGTGTGACCGGGCCTTTGATGTGTATTGCTACACTTTTCCAATACTCGGGGAAAATAAGGTTATTATGGACGAAAACTGCGCGGTTGCTACCGCCGTTACCACTTACGTTTTCTATATTATTTTTTGCTCAGTATATTGTACGTTATTAATCCACTTCCGCGTAGCCTTCAAAACTTATATACATATTGTAGAAATAATAAAGTTGGTTAATACGCATACACTACAGACACACACTCCCTTTTCAGAGGCCCCCAACCCTATAGGAGGTTAGGTTAACCCCTTCACTGCGGATATCAAATTCATAGGCCTACCCCCCTGTGCGGCAGGTTTAATTAAAATATAAAATAATTACTGATCATATTTTAAAGTGCCTAAATGAATAGGATGCTCATTCCATACCAGAAAATCAATGTTTGGTCTTGGTAGAGGCCACCAGCTAAGTGAAGAGTTACGTCAAAGTGCAGCAACAGGGCCGTGACCGTGCTGCCAGACGCACAATGAAACTACTTACTACTCAACATAATACAGCTTATTTTGGTACATAAATGCTTCATTCATGCATTCATTCATTCATTCATACTTCTGTTTTATATCCATCAAGAATATATTGAATATCTTGACTATTTAGCCTAGCCATTGAAGTAGAGGGCGCGGCAGCGTCAACACGTCATACTGTAGGCTACCGCTTGACCTTATTAGTCACACTAACTCACGCAAGCAGAAAAAGAGGTTCTGTTATATCGCAACACTTGACACTGATGCCATACAAGCCTATCACAACGAATATTTACCCATAATATCATTGAGCGCGCAGTTTAAATACAGAAACCATATATGTACCAGCCGCAGTGAACCCTTAAATAGCTGAGAGACCGTATGTGTACCAGCCGCAGTGAAGGGGTTAAGGTTCGGTTAGGTTCATAATCTCGCCGGGGGGGATCGAGGGGGGCGGAACCCCCCCCCCCCCCCCCCCGTTATGAGGTTAGGTTAGGTTTGGTTCCGGTAATAATCCTCCCCTCAGGCAGCAAGGCAAGACAAGCGGACTACTCGGCAGCTGGTGGTTGGGCTGGCGAATGCGGGGCGGGGCGGGGCGCACTTGGTTTTCGTATGTCACTTCTCTGGTTTCTGAGGCACTGACTATTATTTCCTGGCAAAGTTTTAGTGCTTTTTCTGATTAACGTACATTGTTATCAATGGAAACGGCGTCCTTAGGATTTGGTGATGAAAAAGAAAAGAAAAATGTATTGGGTTTCCGAAAAATAAAAATACCTCCATCTGAAAAATACACAAATTTTAGGCAAGGAGAAACTAGTCAGTGTCTCAGAAAATGACCGTGCAGTCCTCAGTCCATTTCTACCATGAAAAATAAATAGTTTTTGAAAAACCTTACTCACTGGTTAGTAGGAATTCAATAGGTCAAATAAATTGGTTAGTTAACGTTGTTGGGAGTCCAGGTTAGGTTTAATTTCCTTTGGGTTATTAGTTTTATAATGATGTTACCCTTTTGTGTGTTATTAATTACAGGTAACAGGGGTCAACCCAAGTAAGAATACTTACAAATGTTGGTGACACAGTAGGGGTTGATTGCCTCAGAAGTGTAGGTTGATGGGTAGGCATATACCGTCCTAGCCAGACACATCAAATGGTAGTTTAATAAAAGTGGTCTAGCGGTTGTTTTATAAGGCTTGTTAATAATTAAGTACCAGAACACTAATTACAAGATATATATACATATCTGTACACTGTGAGATTTATACAATAATAATGTCACGGGGTTCTTTACAACGGCCAATGAAACTAATGTCTAATAGACAGAGCCAGAACAACTATTTACGTGACAAGGTACTCTCACACCATCAGGTGTGTGAGTACACACAGACTCTCAGAGGATTCTACTATCGGAGCGCTAAGGGTCGCGGCTCCTGTCGTTCTCCCCTCTCTCCGGCTAGTTGCAGCATATAAGGAAAGGAGGCCGGAAACTCAGGTTCCGGTGTCCGAGGTGGCAGGTGATGACCGGTTGCTTCCCAAACACCAGGCTATCCATGTCATCATTATATGGGATGGCGTGGCTACCCGGTTCAGCATAATGTCATCAAAAGGTGGCAGTAACTCAGCAGCCGACAGGCGCCGATCCAAGACACACAGACACTCAGACATCCTGTCTTAGTATAGATTAACACATAGGCTACATATAATATCTAACCAATACGCTAATATCGCTCGGTCGCCTACTACAACGCGTCCCTGCGATTGTATAAAGACATGTATACCTAACTTGTGTTACATCGTTGTGTACTACAGATTCTCAGTGTTGCCAATGCTCCTTAAAAATACCTATACAAGGCGAGGGCTTTCATGACAACATAGCAAAGAAGAATCCCACTAAATGCTTGGTATAGCAGGAGTAATGATATAAGGACAATGCACTTAAGGTCATCAATAAACTGGTAAAGTACTTTACAACAGAATCTAAATATGAGTTATTAGAATAAAAACGAACTCAAAGTCTGTTAGTAATGTGTTAATATCCCTGCAAATATTAAGAAGTGCGTTTGCCAAAACTCTACCGCGTAGTCAGTATACAGCAGTACAATACAGCAGGGCCTTGAGAACGTGACTAATCGCACTGGCAGTTATATTTATTTAATTCATTTATTATTTATATTTTTAAGACCTGCTTCTTTAAACTTAAGGAGTAGTTACGGCTAGTAATGCTAATAAAATCTGACTCCGGGTCGGTTCTAAAAATTATCACAACATTAAGATATGCATATATATTATTTGCATACCACATAAAAAGTGATAGGAGCTGATTTCAGCTCAAATAGTATTATAACTCAATCAAAATGCTGTGCTGGGAGTGCCAAATGGCAGTAACTTCCCTTGACATTGGCATTTGCTGCTTTTAAGAGTTCATTAATTTTATTAATTTATTTTATTTCGTTATTTAGAGACCTATTATTTTTAACTTATGGAGTACGGCTTCTCAGCTAATAAAAATGTAGACTCCGGGTCGGTACTAAAAATTATCACATTAAGATATGCATTTTATTTATATTATTTCATGGCATATCAGAGAGTAATGTATTTATTTAATCATTCTCTGAGAAGTGATAAGAGCTGCCTTATGTAATGCCAATAAAATGTGCATAAGGAGTGCCAATGGCAGTAATTAATCTCCTTTGTCACGAGTGCCTGTGGCACCTGGCTGCTAAATCATTAATAGTTTTTGTGTTATAATATCCTTACATAGACAAAAATATATTCCCTGGCAGATAAACTTGGCGTAATAGCACCAGTGGCCTGAGGAAGAATCTTCGGCAGGGGCAAAAATAACTACCTGCAACGGATGTGTTAGAATTAGACTTCTAGTTAGTAGAGGAGATTATCTGAGGTGAAGTAAGGTTATTTTATGTTACACCCGGAGGTACTCGGAGGTGCTTTACTTTCATCCTTCAATTTAAGAGTTTTTTCCTCAAACATAGGTTAACTTCCCTGTATTATCATTACCTGATTCCTCAGAGGCTAGTAGTATATCTGCTATACTATACATTCTAGCAAATAATTCACTCACATTCTAACTTTTGTTTACGAGTCAATAAATTCATAAGTCAAACTTTAATTAAGTTAACTATTATCTCCCATCTCCTGGCTTTTTAGGCAATTCAAGAAGGAGCATTGAATATATATATATTACATATAGGGAAACTAACAAATTATTAAGAATTACAAGAAATTATGAAATATTAGCGGTAAGCATATTTAAAACATCTATAGAAAAATAACTGACAAATTAATTACTTGAAATTCTTTCACATGGCTATTTAAGCAAAAACAAATGTGAAAATATTTATCTCACCAATAAGTGTTATTTTTGTAAACGAGTGGCGTTTTTAAAATATGTCTCATGTAGTGTCAGAGCTACAATGTTGTATACTCACTAACATTGTGTGGAGTCAGCAAGGCAAGTCCATCCGTACTGCTGAATCAGGGGGACTTTCTCCAAGGGCAGCGTCACAGCTGAGAGGTGTGATGACTAGACGGGCTGGCCGGGGAGCTGGCAGGCTGGCTGGCTGGCTGACTGGCTGGCTGGCTGACTGGCTGGCTGGCTGGCTGGCTGGCTGTTGACAAGGAGTTTGCTGAGTTGGAAGTATTGGAAATTAAAGAGTCAGCTAGTTGTCCCTCTCGTCCTGTCTTCATGATAACAATTCAAATCTTGTCCTCCCGTCTGTGCCATGATAAAAGCCTTGTAACGTCGTTGTCCTCGTCCTCTTGATAACCTCTTCTTCCGCGCGTTCGATAACCTCGCTGTTCTCGTCGCTGAATCTCGGAGTCAATGTAGGCTGGTTTCTCTATACTGAGGAGTTATTAATTGATAATTCTGTTTGTTGTGGTTGAGTAATGATATGAACTAGGAGATCTTTAAGAGGAGATGCTGAATCGCGGAAAAAATCGCGCAAGGCCAGGGTTTGTCTGACACAGCTTAAACAATTTTTGTCTCTCTCTGTCTACGTTCACTGACTCATGTTGTTCCACACTATATCGCTCACGTGTATTAATTGTTCATTATTTTACGGTACTGTAATACTAATGGTTGTTTCGTATCCCAAGCTGCACATAATTTTTGTTAGCCTTTTAAATAACTTTTATGTTACGGGTAACGGGTGTCACAGCTATTTAGATATCCCAACGCTTGCCAGCATTTATGTTACCCTTTTGTGTGTTGTTAATTACAGGTAACAGGGGTCAACCCAAGTAAGAATACTTACAAATGTTGGTGACACAGTAGGGGTTGATTGCCTCAGAAGTGTAGGTTGATGGGTAGGCATATACCGTCCTAGCCAGACACTTCAAATGGTAGTTTAATAAAAGTGGTCTAGCGGTTGTTTTATAAGGCTTGTTAATAATTAAGTACCAGAACACTAATTACAAGATATATATACATATCTGTACACTGTGAGATTTATACAATAATAATGTCACGGGGTTCTTTACAACGGCCAATGAAACTAATGTCTAATAGACAGGGCCTTGAACAGTTAATGTCGTGACAAGGTACTCTCACACCATCAGGTGTGTGAGTACACACAGACACTCAGGAAGGTGTCGTGAGTTGGAGCGCTAAGGGTCGCGGCTCGTGTCCTTCTCGTCCTCTCTCCACTGCGTCTGCCGCATATGAGGAAAGCAGGCCGGAACTGACAGGTTTCGGTGTTCATGTCTCTCAGGCCTGTTGTGCTCTGTCAGCGTCATCATCCTTGGGCAGTGCGCTGATATGACGCACACACAACTTGTGTGTGTATTCTGGAGCCAGGGGCAAGGTGTCTACGTGTTGCCTCAAGACACCAGGTTGACTGTCCACGTCATCCTTATAGGCCATGGCGTGATACTTCGTCAACATAACCTCATCAAAAGGTGGCAGCAACTCAGCACGACAGGCGCCAGTACAAGACACACAGCCACTCAGACATCCTGTCTTAGTATAGATTAACACATACATATAATATCTAACCAGTACGCTAATAATGATAGTGCCTTATGGAATCATACATGTTATCTTTAATACTCTCAGACTTATCTTTTTTAATAAAATATTCTAATATATCTTTACATAGTGTATCTTGCAAGTGGCTCCTACTCACATATACCCCCAAAAATAATACTTTATTACCCATTATCCAAAAAACTTTGCTAAATTTCCAGTTTGACACCGAATTCACTTTGGTGGACGAAACTATTTTTTTCTGATGAGTTTTGATGTGTTTTGAATCAATCTTCTAACCGTTTCTGTCGGAAATATTTTTTTTAAGTGATTTGCGACAAATAATGATTGAAAAACAAAATTCAACATAACCGAATCTATATAGGCCTCTTCCATTTGCGACATTTCAAGAACCAGTTCACGGAACCCAAGAATTCAGGCGTTCCATTTGCGCACGAAAACCTGGGTCCGAGGCAAAGCGCGTAGTGACTCAGCAAATCCCGTGAACTTTCTTTACTCATATAGGCAGGTGGGTAGCTAGGGTAGAGTTTTCAGTTCATAACGAACAATGGTCGCCTTGGGCCCTATTTCTCTTATCGGGAAGGGTTTTCCGCATGCACGAGTCGGAGAGGATGTCAGACGGCATAAACAAGAGGCCCTGATGGAGGCCATGCGTTCCCGCGATCTTAAACTTGATATGATCCCTTCACATAACAGCTAGCTGAGTTACCACTTTCTCTCTCTCTCTCTCTCTCTCTTCTCTCTCTCTCTCTCTCTCTCTCCTTCCTCTCTCTCTCTCTCTCTCTCTCTCTCTCTCCTCTCTCTCTCTCTCTCTCTCTCTCTCTCTCTCTCTCTCTCTCTCTCTCTCTCTCTCTCTCTCTCTTCTCTCTCTCTCCTCTCTCTCCTCCTCTCCTCTCTCTCTCTCTCTCTCTCTTCTTCTCTCTCTTCTCTCTCTCCTCTCTCCTCTCCTCTTCTCTTTCTCTCTCTCTTCTCTCTCTCTCTCTCTCGCTTGCCTCGCCAGCTAAGTATGTTTGTAAACAAAAAGCGGGGTTTTTGCGTTCCATTTGTGACACGCGAACCCAACCCTGAACCCAGAACCCAACCCTGAAAGAACTGGTTCATGCAACTTGGGCACAAATGGAAGAGGCCTACATAACTAACCTTTGCCTAACCTAACCTAACCTTTACCTAATCTAAACTAACCTTTACCTAACATAACCTAACCTTTACCTAGCATAAGCTATACCTAACCTAACCTTCACTCCCCTTCCCCCCAAAAAGTGATTGCCTCAGAAACGGTTAGCAAATTAATTCAAACCACATCAAAACTCACCAGAAAAAAATAATCACAGTTCCTTGTGCAACGTGAATAATAGAGAAATGTGCATACCTGCAGTCGCACACACACCATATCAGGCTGGGCAGTCAGAATAATGACACTCATGATCACCACATTATATCAAGAGAGGTGAATTTGTGTCATTAAAATAACTGAGACGTTTTCGGCTGATGCGGAATGTTGTTTCTCATATATAATATATCTGAAGAGACTGGACTGGATGTATATTGACACTCATCGTCACCACACATAACACATAAGGTAAATAGTTAGGCAAGAGAAACGCAGGCCCCATCCTGGCTATATTTTCGGTGCTTTTGACAACTGGCTACCCTTTCGGCTCCGTGTTGTTTTTGTTTATTTTAACCTTCATAATAATACCTTCAGTATTCACCTCAAAGTGATAACACTTGCTGAAATGTGTGTTATACTACTTTGTGATATTGTTTGCAATGTTTTGCGTTGATTATTATTTCGGCTCCTACCGCTTGTTGTGTTTTTGTCGCAGAAACCAACCAAGACAAAAAACGGTCTTCGTACCAAGACGGTGCTTGGACGACAAAAACACGGCACTGGTTATAAGTGGCAAGCATGGGGATGATGGGGTAGCTACAGCCACTGTCAGCCAGCCATAGCAAAGGGTAGCTGATGGCTCGGGGCTCCACCGGTCGAAATCTACCCTTGTATGTATGAGAGAAGTCTTTACACTGTATGACAGGTGGTTGTATGATGGTAGTAACATTTATTTTTTTGCTACAAATTCGTCTTATGTCTTTTTGAATGAATTAAAATACAACCAATTTGCAGAGTTTGGTATGCAGGGATCCAAACGCGGGGCGGTGTTTACAGCTGGCAGAGTGTGAGGTGACGTCACGGCGGTAGAGGGAGGGAGTGGAGGATGTCAACACCAGCACGTGGCCGACGTGAACTCTGCTGCTGCCTACCAGCCTCCCCTTTTTATAATCATAACGTGTAGTGCAGTGCAGTGCCATTGTACAACAGCGTCACAATGTCCAACAAGCGGCCGGAGCACCAGGCGCCCCCTGAAGTGGTGAGTAATCACGGTGACGGTGGAGACTGCATGAGCGGGCCAGCTGAACGCTGCAATACTTCCAATGAATCCACCAACACTGTCTCGGGCTTCTCTCCGCCAAGAGAAACACAAACACTCACATGTACACGGGTTGTAACTCCCCGGCAACTAGTTTGGTAAAACTGCAGGTTAATACAATACTCTATTTACCAATACTTTTCTGACTAGCAGTCCCACAGACGCCCCCGCTAGTTCACTAACCTAACATGGACATTGGTTACGTAATCTAACCTAAGTGGGGGGGCCTCCAGACCCCCCTTATGTTATTTATTTTTAATTTCCGACGGCTATTGTAGGGGTTAGAAATACTGCAAATTGTCAGATCTACAAGCTGAGAGTATTTTGTTACTGTCAACCAGTAAATGAGTAAGAGGTTAAAAGTGCTCTATTCCTATGTATTTTGATGTGTTAAGAATAATGGTCACATTAAAAAGTGTCGGAAATGCATCATTCTGTAGTTATCCCCGCTTTAGGTTAGGCTACGCAACCAATCTCCAGGTTAGGTTAGTGAACTAGCGGGGGCGTCTGGCAGGCCCCCCAGTTATGTCCGGTTACGTAACCAATGTCCATGTATTGTATTAAACTGCAGTTTTACCCTTGTAAAGATTTAACTAAGGAATTCTCCAGGAATAGATAAGTAATTCCCGTAGCCTTTAGCCGTGATATATTTTTTATGTATTTTCGGCCTTAGTCATCCCATAGAGTGCACCAGATTATTTACGTATTCCACATAATCTACTACACGTACTAAACTCGTTATCACTTTCCCCGCCCAAAACATAGCATTCCTGATGGATCCCAGTTTGTTATGGAGGAGGGATAACTGCAAAATGAGGCATTTTCGACGATTTTTCCGAAATATAGATCACAATATCTTTTTAGATCTTTGGATATCGTTGAGTACAGTTATGATTAACTTATAGCTCGAATATGGCATCCTGGTAAATTGGTACTTTCAAACAGTAATTGAGTACGAGGTCAAAAGTACTCTTTTCCCATGTAGTTTGATGTGTTAAGAATAATGGCCACATTAAAAATTGTCAGAAATGCCTAATTTTGCTGTTATCCCCCCCTCCATAACAAACCTGGAGACCCGGCGGGAATGACGTTTTGGGTGGGAAAAGTGGATAAGAGTTTTGTACTGATAACTATATAGTATATTATGTGGATGACATAAAATATATCCGGTAAACACACTATGAGATGACATAAGGCTGAAAATACATACAAATATATTACCGATAAAGTCTTGGGGAATTACTTACCTAGTTATTCCTGGAAAAATCTCTAGTTAAATCTTCTAACTACAACGGTAAAACTGCAGTTTAATACAATACATGGACATTGGTTATGTAACCTGACATAACTGGGGAGCTGCGCCCCCCAAGACCCCTACTAGTTCGCTAACCTAACCTGGGCGTTGGTTGAGTAGCCTAACCTAAAGCAGGGATAACTGCAAATTGAGGCATTTCCGACAATTTTAAATGTGACCATCATTCTTAAAACATCAAAATACATAGGAAAAGAGTATGTACTTTTAACCTCGTACTCAATTACTGTTTGAAAGTACCAAAATACCAGGCATCCTTACGTTACATATGTTACAAGTTACATACTTTACCTCAACATTAAACACTTGAATCATCTAGTTCTAGTCTGAAAATGTTTATTCCCAACACACAATATCATAGTTGCAGTACTAAACGGCTGATAAACGTGGCAGGTCAAAAGCCACTGACCTTATTGAGTATGGGCCATGCTACCCTTGCCTCATACAGGAAACCTGCAGAAATGTTTCTAAATAACAGCTTCGTGCATATTCTAACTTACAACTGTATTCCCATGCATTCTAGAATTACCTTCTGTCTATGAATCAAAGTAGATACAATATTTTATCCACGAGGTATTGGTAGAGGTGTCCATGTTTTCTTGTTCCCAGGATGTTAGGGAAAAAACATTTGTGATGAAAAAGATGCTAAAGTATGTGTGTTAAAAGCATGATCACATGGGTGTCCTCTGCAATGAGAAAGGGATAGCTGTACTTATACTGAGCAACAATGTAAGAATATTCCCAAAAGGACCAATATAATTCATACAGGACACCCTTGAGATACTGTAGTTTGAGAGGGCTGCTTTGTAACGCTGCAATGTGCTGCAGAGAAACGATGCTTTTAGGCAGAGCTCCGTAAATTTAGCACATACTGTACATCGAATGATCGATTAATTAATTTAAGAACTTTCTCAGTGATAGAAAAAAAGTTAAAGGTCAAGAAAGGTAAAATCAACCTGACATGAGGTGACGTCAGGTCATTCTTGGGACTCTTCCTGTATGTAATGAAGAATTACATAAATGATCTACCAGGAAATGTTGATAATAAGTTGTACCTTTTTATGGATGATGCAAAGCTTTTCCAAACCATAGCTAGTGAGGAAGATTATAGAAGGCTGAAGGGGATATCAGATTGAGGGGAAATGGAATGATGGATGACTTTTTGCTTTTCTATACTGATGAATGTTAAAGTAATCGTCCAGACCCATTTTTTTTTTGCCTAATTATGTTGAATGTACATTCAAAACACCTAATCCACCAAAAATAATTGATTTCTAGGCCTTATTTCCGTAAAAACACGACTTTTGTAAAAAGCGCGCGAAAAAAAAATCTTCCCTCCAACAGGGCTATGACTGTTATTGATGACGTCAGAACAGGGACGCCCGCAGACACTCTGTCTGACACCTGTTGGCAAATGTTATGATGAGCGATTGTACTTCGGTGTCAGACAGTGAATCTGTCGCTGTGACAGATCTAGAGTACGATGCTCAATCTGACACCGAAAGAAATTACGCTGGTCGCGTATACTATGAGGAAAACGAACCTCAGATTGTCATGGGATCCTATATGTTTGAGCCCGAGTACGAGGTGGATGAACAGGTGTTAGCAGAGCCTGAGGTTCAGCAGGAGGACCTGGCACTTCTCCAAAACATGGATTGGTAAATATGGTTAAACCATGTGTGTGTGGGAATCACAATGAAGGTACTTTTGAGAAAATCCTATGGTTAGTTTTGGAGCTACAGTCAAACGTCATTACTCGGAAACCACATACTAGCATTAACTACAGCATAGAGTTGGAAAATATGCGGGCGGGAAGGCAGAAAGTGTGACAGCCACACCACCACAGGGTCTCTCACCACAGGGCACGCCCACTCCACAACTGAGTCACTATCTTACGGGAGGCGCCGCCCTTGTCCAGCACACCCGTGTACACAGGCTCACCTCACACTCGTCGTCCCAACCCACACACTGGGTAGCCGACTAGTCGCGCTGCACACTCTCACCCAGTCTTTCACCCGCTGTGTACCCTCGCTACACACCGTTTCTCAACACAACTGCTCGCCCCAACACACTATAGGCGTGTATCACCCTACACACGCCACTCCTTTCGCATGCATGTGGCATATAGCAAAAAAAATCTATCAGAAACACCCAAATATCTTCAAGTACTATATTTATCTCCGTGTCTGATCAGCGCGGGAAGAGGAGCCTCCCTTTCGCTACGTCACCGAGCCTGAGCGTCTGCAAACCTTGAGAGTGTTTTGAGAACTCGGGGAATTTGCAGATTTTGATTGCGGATTATTTAAAAACGGCTGACTGGATACAAAAAGTGACGACGTATTGTTGATATACTCGTTAATGGCTATGATTTGATTGCATTAAATCAGGAATGATGAAATGGTCTGGACGATTACTTTAAGCATTCATACCTAGGAAGAGAAAACAACAATGAACAAATATGTGAATTATAATTGGGAAATTCAGAGGGTGATCCAAGAAAAGATAATATGAGAGTTATAAGATATTTGAGGAAATTTTATTGGAAATAATTTAAAAGATAATATAAGACTAATGAGATGAACATTTAAGTCTTAGAAATAGACACATATACAGTATACTCTTTAAACATTTTTGTTAAGGTCTCATTTGATTTTTGCTTGTCCATTCTTAACCCCTTGAGACCCAGAACGTAATTTTCATTGTAATTTGGGTACCATTAGATGATTTTAATTAATATAAGCTATATTTTATAGATATTACCTGCCTAGTATCCTTGTCGACTAGCTAATTTGGTATATTAAGTTAGCTTTTGTAATTTTTTGGCTAACAACAGACAATTTTATATAGCAAAGGAAAGATCTGGGTGTGAAGGGGTTAACAAGTATGTGTTCTATATTTGGCTGCCATAAATTGTGTGCATTCCTTTCATAAGGAATTTCCTTTCATCCACAAGGTGGCCATGCACTTTGGGGGCATCTGGACATTTTCTTTGGTATCGTGGTTTTATTTCCAAGAAATGCGAATAGTAATTATTTACTGATAGTTTTTATTGAGTTAATATATTGAGGATATTTTGTAGCACTTAATAAGTAATTGCAGTTGCCTCACATCAATTGCAGTCACATTCTTCACTACATTACTTACATGTTTTTGCTTTACGTACACGTATATACAAATAGCAAATATCAACAATTTTGTTATTAATTTTTTTTCTTCTCATTAATGTACTTTTGTACAGCAAAGCAGCACAAGACTGACCAAAAAAAACATTACTATAAACTGCGAACTTACATGATGTTTTTATTCTCTTTACAGTATTATGGTGTAAATGAAGCAAGAAAATACACTCAAAAGTAAGTAGTAATCTGACCTTGTGTTGCATGTCATGTTTTCTTCACTCTTGTAAAGATGACTGAAGGAAGAGGGTTTAGAGTTGGGAACTCCTCCCATTAGAACTGTTCTGTATTTCCACTAAACAAGAAGAGTGGACTTTTTGTTTATTTCATGTATTCAATGTTACCATTTTTACATGAATAGACTGGCCAATTGTTTGTCCTTCGCAAGAAAGCAGAGTTTCAAAAATAGATAATCATCAGTTTACTTGGTAAGGTTTCTTGATACGTGTCCCGTGAATGAGTGTCAGTGATAGGCAGAGTACTGCATCTGTATGTCTAAGAGACTTGAGAAATCACTGAATAGAGACAATTTGCTTATTATATGGTGATAATAGCATAAAGAGGAGAGTGTTATATTTGAAAATTATGAGTTAGAAAGTATGTTATTCATAACACACTTTCTCAATGAAAATGTTGACAATACATGCATTTTTTGTGAATATTCTGAACATTTTCAGCAGGAAGCTTTTTTATACACTGCATGGATTGAAAAACCTTTAACATACATATCTTTATGAGACTCGGTTATTGATATGTTCATTAATCAGTCAATTATTGCATCAATGTAATTTGGAATATGGTCTAGACTCTAGAGCAAAACTTTTCATTACTTACATAAATTATGGAAGTCCTGCCTATCCTCTCCACCAGTTCCCGCATCATTGAGGTGCAGGAGAAGTGTACAGAGCGAGCCCTGGAGCTGCTGGCTCTTCCCCCGGACAGCCCCGCCTTGTTGCTTGACCTGGGTTGTGGCTCGGGCCTGTCTGGTGAGGCCCTCACAGAGAACGGCCACCACTGGGTCGGCATGGACATCTCCTCCTCCATGTTGGGTGAGTTGTTGCCATTGACCTCGGGTGTTGTGGGTCATTCATTATGCCCAAGGGAGTTTTGTGTGTATGGAGTCCAGAACAAAACTACACACAAACCTCGATTTCCCGGACTAATAGGGGGGAGCACTGGTCCGGGAACCGCAAAAGTCCGGGAATCGCAAGTAAAAAAAAAAAAAAAAAATCCGATGCCATTACCCACCCCCGGACGTTTATCCTACTCTAGTATTTACTGTCCGGCAACCGCCAATATCAACTACCCCGCCGCGGACTTTTACGTCCGCTGAGCATGCAGCCACCTGGCGGGAGGCAGCAGAAAGTGTTCAATAGTCTCAAGAGACGTTCCTGCACCAGGGGCAGTGGGGGTCAGGGGACTAACGGAGGCTGTGCAGGTGAACCGTGAGTGTCGTGTGCCCAAATGTAAACAATACGACCGCTGAGCATGCTGCCACCTGGCGGGAGGCGTGGACACTGACCAGGGGTGACAGGAGACGCTCGGACCGCCGGACAACTTGGTCAATTTACGAACAGGACCAGGCATTTCAGCGTTAAAAAAAAAAAAAAAAAAAAAAAAAAAAAAAAAAATTGTCCGAGACTGACATATATATCCCCGGACCTCGGATTTTGTCCGGCAAATCTGATATCCGGGAAATCGAGGTTTGTGTGTACTTGCAAATGATAAAGAAAGTTTCTTGCAGCTTGTCAACACTTTTATTGTGGACTTTATGTTTGGAGGATCTTTTCATATTAGTATGTACTTCCGTTACTGTACCTGCTATGATTCCCCATGGTGATGGCAAGCTCCCATATAATAAATAGTAAGGAAAGAGCCCATCTGCTGTACTAGCAAGTACTTACATCCTTTCAGTCCCTACCACTACCGCACCATCGAATCCCACATAAGCATTATGCACCATGACACCAGTGTTACCCAACTATGTCCATGACATGTCATGTCATGTTATCCAACCAATCCCATTCATCCAGTGCCATATGCCTGAGTTCTTTCTCTTGCCATTACACTCACTACTATACTATTACATTACACTTGAGTGCCAAGGTGGTGGTGTGTGATATCTGAGGAAAATGTGAGAAACTTGGGATGTGAAGACTTTCATGGTTGCTGCAAACCGTGAGAATCATGAAACGCAGAGTATGGGAGATCTAGAGTTCTTGAATATCCCCTTTAGTGATGGAATGCTCATCATTCAAAGTGTTATATGCTCTTAACTGGTCTTAATTCTCATGTTAGGAAAGGATGTTTAGACTGATGTAATACTAATACTGATAAGAAGTAAGCTGGACCTGAATCATATCTAGAATCAAGGGATGTATGCCTATTTATATGGTATGATATGTCTCCCGGGTATTTATGTGTTGATGTGTGTGTGTGTGTGTGTGTGTGTGTCAGATGTGGCCCTGGAGCGCGAGGTGGAGGGAGACATGCTACTGGGTGACATGGGTGGCGGGGTTCCCTTCCGGCCCGGGATGTTTGACGGCGCCATCAGCATCTCTGCCGTGCAGTGGCTGTGCTACGCGGACACCACCGCCCACCGCCCTGCCAAGAGACTCTACAAACTCTTCATGACTCTCTTTGCCAGCCTGGTAATGTATCTTTCTCTTATATTCGTGCAACTTTTGTGTGTTTGTCGATCTTTATAAGGTAAGATTCAGTCTTTCCCCCACTTAAAGAATATTAATAAATCAACATTGAGTCAAAATTGAGGTGAGTTGGAATCTAGAACGCAAAATTCAGAATATTCTGGCATGATGATGTATGGAACTGCTAATCTAAAGTGAGAAGGCAAAGTGTTAAATCTCTACCACTTACTTTGTCATCAAAAGTGTCAGTCCTTGTTTACAGGGAAGCAAGTAATATTCTACTGTGCAACAATTTCCACTGAAAAATAATTGAATGCATTCACACTGTCGCCTCTTCTCTCTTCCATGAATCTGGAGATCTTGAATGAAGAATTTCTCTAAAGTTTTCTTTTGGTGTTTTCAGCAGCTTGTGTAGGCAGAGAGGTCTTGCCACGGGCTCACAGTCCTCATTGACGTGAGATGGCAAATATTTTTTTCTTTTTTCAATGAGGAGATTTCAATGATTTTTCAATGTCTGTTAATTATTTATATGCCTATTTATTTTCACTCTATTCTTTATATAGTATGTTTTTGTTGTTCTATTGTTGCGTTTTATCTGTTGGTGATGCTGTTCTTGTATTTATGATTGTGTACCTATGGCGTCTATGTGGCTAAGGTTCTGAATCTTTATTTAATTGAATACTCATTTTACTATTACTGATATTCCAACTAAAGTATTATGAGGTTAGTAGAATCTCACCAAGCCTAACATTTCCAAGCTTATTGTAATCAAGCACAGTGTAACCCAGACTAACTCTTCCCTTCCTCCCGCCACGCAGGCACGAGGCAGCCGGGCGGTGTTCCAGTTCTACCCTGAGAATGACTCCCAGGTGGAGCTGGTGGTGTCGCAGGCCATGCGGGCGGGCTTCACCGGCGGCCTGGTGGTGGACTTCCCTAACTCCTCCAAGGTGAGTCCGGCCTTCATCGCCTCATCCCCATCCAGGGCTGTGCAGACATTAGGCTGTTTTTAGTTTATATTTGTATCCCTTGTTTCTTTGTTTTTTTTTGCTTATGTTAAACTGTGATAGATGTAAATAAAGTAAAAAATGTAAGAGTGTGCTCTTCTGGAGAAATTGTGTGTTAAGTATTTCTGTATTATTACGTGCAGGTTATGAACAAATATTGAAAGGTATTGCACGAAGAGTAGTGGGATTCAGGAATGGAAGGGGTCATGATGATGATTTTGATATTTATTTCTATAATTGATGTGTTATTATTACAGTAAAGCTAGGGCAGGCCTCACCAGGGAAACTTTTTTTTCCAGTAAACATTTATGTGCAAAATATATACATTGGTGAAATTTTACTGTAATTTACAACATACCACCTCATATCGATTAATGTATATTGTACTCAAGCTATGTATTGAGATGATAGGTTTTTGGTCTAATTCCTGACTGGTTTATTGTAATTATTTAGTACGTACTTTAGTTTTGGTAAAAGTAAAACAATATCTCAAAATGTGCACCCATCTTTTTCCCTGGCAGGCCAAGAAGATCTACTTAGTGCTGATGACGGGCGGCGCGGCAGCCCTGCCCACCGGCCTGCAGGTGGAGGGGGCGGCGGTTGGCACCCAGGCACTCTACCAGCGCAGGTAAGGCTGTGTTCTCGTGCCAGATGGTAACTCCACCCACCTAATAGTTACCCTTTTTAACCCCTTCATGCCCAGATCTTTCCTTTGCTATGTAAAAATCGTGTGTTGTAAGCCATAGCATTACGAAAAGTAGCTCAATATACCAGATAAGCTAGTGGACAAGGATACTAAACAGGTCATATCTATAAAATATTGCTGATCTTCATTGAAAATCGTCAAATTACAATGAAAATTACGTTCTGGGCCTCAAGGGGTTAAGAAGATTTTTCCTCATGCTAAGGTTCTTCAAGAAAGTGTGCTGGCATAAACATACAGTGTGGCAGCTGCATGGAGGGCTTTCTGGGGGATAGCTCAATGCACGTCTCTTACATTTTCCAGTGTTGTGGTGGTTAAGCATCACTCATAATATTCATAATGGACCCAACCCATAACTACGTCACGGTTTGTTTACCGCCGCCGCCGCGGTGCATTGTGGGGATAAGTCGGGGTCGCCGCGGGTGGACCTACGAAGGGAAAACTACAAAGATGGAAGAATTTAGAGTTGTTTTGCGTGAAATTGATATTCCAGGTGCTATATTACCGTGTTCTGTTCTCGCTGACAACATTAGAGAAGACCTGAGGTAATGGCTGATGTGCAGAGGCTTCTAAACCAGGAAAACAGAGTCACAACAGAGCCTCTTCAAGAGGTAAGCAAGTGGTAGGTAGTACGTATTGTGCCCCTACCACTTGCTACCTCTAAATGAGACTCTGCTGTGACTGTTTTCTTGTTTTAGAAGCCTCTGCACATCAGCCATCACCTCAGGTTTTCTGTAGTGTTGTCAGCGAGAACAGAGCATGGAAATATAGCACCTGGAATATCAATTTCGCCCAAAACAACAAATTTTTTCTTCGTCGTAGTCTTCTTTTGTCAGTTGTCTATATTCATGGTTATGATAGTATTAAAATACCTTATTAATTGAGCTTCTTTTGTTGTCTTTCCTAATACTAATTAGTGGTATACATCATGGTTTTAAGTGTTACTTGACGAGCCAATGCAATAAGAAAAAAATTGAAGTTAACATGAGTTTCCCAGTTTACTAACCATTATTCATACAAGTTTGAATAGGTATAGACCTATATAGGAATGTATGTATCTATTTATATGTATGCTACTATTTAGGTTCTGATATGTTAAAATTTGCGGGGAATGGTGTTGAAGTTGATGCATGAAGGCAGTGGAAATAATAAGCAGTCTCCTAGAAGCACATTATTATATCACTGTAGTTTTGATATGTGCCACTTGTGCAGTGAACAGTTAAGATGTAGGTATTGCATGCAGTCTGAATGAACAGTTCAGGTACCCCACATACAATAATGATGGTTTAATTGTTAACTTATGCTCTATTAGGTTTATGTAGGTTGAGCTAGATTTACAGAAGAAATGTCTCGGGATAAGTTTTAGGGCATGATATATTTTTCGGTTAAGATTAGTTTCAGTGACCCTGCTTTATCTCGTTTACTACCTTATGAAGGACTAACCTTTTGTCATGTAAGTCTTCAACTAACTCTCAAACCTCTTGGGAAAACTGTTACTTCGGTCAAAATCACTGGCAAAAATGATCTGAAAGTAATAAATATAGGAAACTCCGCCGTCGCCATCAGCGCAGTCCAGACCGTGGGCCGGGCACCTCTCCCAGGCCTCCCTCACGGACAGGTTAGGTTATTAAGGTTAAGGTTAGGTTTTGTTTAATTTTTATTTGTGACCTATATTTTTCTGGTTGATTTTTGTGTGTTTTGGAATAATCTGGTTTCTTTTTCTTGGAAATCACTAGTTTTTCACAGGTGGATTCAAGAGGATAAAAATAATATATATTTATTGCCAAGAAAATCCAAGGTCCAATCCAATGAAGATCCAATCCAATTCTTTCAAAACGCATCAAAATCTACCAGAAAATTATAGTTGCGTTTGAAAATGGAGAGGGTCACTATAAAACGATTCTTTACCTATTTTTCTTCTTTCTTGTCTTATAGTGAACCTTAATTTTTCTTATGAGTTTGCATAATTCATGTCATGTTGAATTTATTTCCTTTGTGATATCTGATTGTGAACTGTAGGAGGAGTTCTGACTAGCCATGGTTGGCCACAGTAGATTTAATGACTAAATCCTTAATAAATTAAAATACAAATAAAATGGCTGTGATTAGCTAGATTGGCAATGTTACCAGGTTGGCTTATATTTAGCTTCATTGAGTCATCATGTACTCCACAGTGATGAGGCAAACTGTATGGTAAAATCATAATTGGAAGAGTACAAAAAATCACAAATGGCAAGCTTAGTGAGGAGCAAGGAAGATTTAGAACTGGGAAAGGTTGTGTAGATCAGATCTTAGATATGTGAAGGATAATTAAGACAATGTTAGCAAAAGACAAAAAGATGTATGCTGCATTCATGGATTTAGAGAAAGCATATGACAGAGTAGACTGGGAGGGAATGTGGGATGTATTGAAGGGTTAAAGAGTGTGTATGGAGTGGAGTATGTATGTACAGGGAGGTCCCGTTATACGAGCATTCGGTATACGAGAAATCAATGATACGAGCTGAGTAAATTAAGGTCTATTTTCGAAAATACGAGATAGAAAATCCAATGATACGACATTCAAACTGGGTTGAGTAAAATTTTCAAGTTAAAACAACGCGCCCTACCACTCCCAGGCTGGACAAAGGGGGATTTGGTTGACCCCAGTCAGGTCACCCCTAGCAAGCCGTGACCTGAAGGGTAATTAAGCATATGGCGCGGCCTGGCATTTAGGGGTAATTAGCCAGGTCTGCGGCTCCAACCTTGGGACCGCAGTCAGGTCACCCCTAGCAAGGCGTGACCTGAAGGGTAATTAAGCATATGGCGCGGCCTGACCTTTAGGGGTAATTAGCCAGGTGTGTTGCCCCAACCTTGGGACCCCTACACTACCTGCTCTTGTATCACGTGGCGTCCCCTACATTACAACGTCTTTTTTGCTTATTATGCATGCTTTATGTTTAATTAATGTGCAGTTATGTTATTTTGTGTGCTATTTTCTCTTTCAGAATGCTTTTTCTACAGAATAGGTAGAACAGTGTGGGTAATATAGACGCTGTGTGTGTTGTGTTTGGTATAGTTTATTTTAGCATGAAAAATATGTCTTTGATGGGGTCCTGGAACCAAACCTATATTTTACCATTAGTTATGTATTTCGCTATATGTACTATGAGATTTCGCTTTACGAGTATGCCAGGTGGAACCTAACTGCTCGTATCTTCGGGACCTCCCTGTACTATAACTAATAAGCTTTTACCTGTGATTATTAATACCTAACCTAAACTGACCTTTACCTAACCTAACGGTAATCTAACCTAACCATTACCGTCGGCGAGTTTTTCCGATTTGTGTAGGGACGAGAATTTCGGTAGACGAGAGTACCAGGTACCATGAGGCAAGGATGGGTAATGTCACCGTGGTTATGCAACTTGTTTATGGATGGAGTGATAAGATAAATCAAAGTAAAGGTTGGTGATGTTGGTATAGAGGTGAGTATAGATAATACAAAATTGAAGCTCAATATTTATTATAGTGTTTGCAGATGGCACTGTACTACTAACAGAGAGTTAAAAAGATATGCAAAAATTGATAAGTGAATTCAGTACTGTTTGTGTGAGGAGGAAACTGAAAGTTAATGTGGCCGAAAGGGAAGTGATGGTATTTAAGAAATTAAGGAGTGAAGTTAATGAGTTTGAAGATCAAATTGGCATGACAGTTGAGAGCCAGAAGCAATATATAATAATGATGAATGGACAGATAATGGTTCAATCTCGTGAAAGTATGGAAGCACGGAAGGGGAGATAAGAGAGAGGCCTACAAGGAAGGAAAGTAGTGAGATCTTTGGGGCGCGTGATGAGAGGAAGGACAATGAGTAAACATATTAACTGTTCATTGCACAAGTGACACATGCCAAAACTACAGTGATAAAAGTGCTTCTAGGAGACTGCTTATTATTTTTACTGCTTTTTACTGCCTTCATGCATCTACTTCAACACCATTCCCCGCAAATTTTAACATATCAGAATCTAAATAGTAGTATATATATAAATATATACATGCATACCTATATAGGTCTATACCTATTCAAACTTGTATGAATAATGGTTAGTAAACTGGGAAACTCATTTTAACTTCAATTTTTCTCTTATTGCATTGGCTCGTCAAGTAACACTTAAAACCATGATGTATACCACTAATTATTATTAGGAAAGACAACAAAAGAAGCTCAATTAATAAGGTACATTAATACTATCATAACCATGAATATAGACAACCTATAAAGAGAAGACTACGACGAAGAAAAAATTTCGAGTTGTTTTGGGTGAAATTGATATTCCAGGTGCTATATTTCCGTGCTCTGTTCTCGCTGACAGCACTAGAGAAGACCTGAGGTGGTGGCTGATGTGCAGAGGCTTCTAAACCAAGAAAACGGTCACAGCAGAGTCATTTAGAGGTAAGCAAGTGGTAGGGGCACAATACGTACTACCTACCACTTGCTTACCTCTTGAAGAGGCTCTTTTGTGACTCTGTTTTCCTGGTTTAGAAGCCTCTGCATATCAGCCATTACCTCAGGTCTTCTCTAATGTTGTCAGCGAGAACAGAACACGGTAATATAGCACCTGGAATATCAATTTCATGCAAAATAACTCTAAATTCTTCCATCGTTGTAGTTTTCCCTTCGTAGGTCCACCCGCGGCGACCCCGACTTATTCCCACAATGCACCGCGGCGGCGGCGGTAAACAAACCGTGACGTAGTTATGTCTGGGTCCCATTGTTCAGTGACATTCTGGCATTTTTAAGCTGTTGAAATTACTCATACTCATAGGTTTATGACTGATCCAAATTTTGACCAACAAATGAGTTTGTCACACTCTTGGGAAGTTTGGAGCAGATCATGATGTTATGAAGTGCCTACACACACAGAGAGAGAAAAAAAATGGCTTACGTATATTAATTTTGAAGCCACGTGCCACAAAGGTTCCTGAAGGATACTTGTGGCAACATCTAATGCCTCCAGCCTGTACTACAACTAGTTCCATTTCACCGTCCATATTATATATACTTAGGTAGCACCTCATATGCATACTCAAGGATGTAATTTATAATGCTTTTGGATTTCTTCCTGGATATGCATTTAAAAGGATACATTCGTATGTGAAGGGACAATTTTAAAGTTATATAAAAGGTGAGACTATTTTGGTTCAATTAGGTGCAGGTTAAAGCTCTCATTACATTACCTGCTGTTAATCCTTTACTGAATTGAAAGTTTGCTTTGGTTGAATTTATTATTCAAGTAACAAACATGTAATTATTTGTAAGACTGGAACGCAAACAAGCACAAGAATAGTGTCAGGTAGGATGAGTTGTCTTTGAACATCATTACTACAATAGGATGGTGTAGTCCTTTGTAAGGTCCTGTAGGGCACCTACAAAGCTTTGCTTACCTGTGTGAAAACTTGCCAGTGGATGCTGCTCAGAGCTACCTGCTATAGCAAACCTTTCAGTAGGAGTCTGAGGATAGCTGTGCCACTATTTAAGTTTCTTGAGGACTTGTGCGTATTGATGCCACCTCATTTATTATTGCCCTTGATGTAGAGAAGCTTTAACAATGTCAAGTCTAGTCTACACTGACACCTGTTGCTTAGTACTCCCTCAAGGGGGTAGCCGTGGCAGAAGAGTCCATTTGCACCTGTCTGCCCCTCATTTTAACATTTTCCAATCCTCTCATTCCCCTTTCTCACTCACATGCTCCAGCACTCAATCCTCCCATTTTAGAGAGGGTTGTTCTCTTATACTTCCAGCATCTTTCTACCCTTACATCCTTGTCATCTTAACTCTCATTTATCCTCTCCAGGTGTCCAAACCATCTCAGGGTGTTGTGTTTCACCATGTTCACCTCTCTACAATTCACTCCCTCTCCCTTACTAGTCATACCAAATCTTCCATATACATTCTCATCACTTGCCATCCATTCTGTTCACAACACATCCAACCATCACGTAACTCACTTCCACCACTTGAATCTTAGACCTCTGGGCCGACATAAACAAAAAGATAAGTATTGTTAAAGCGTACTTAGCAGACGAAAATTTGCTGATCTTACACTTAAATATTTAAGAAATGCTTAAGTAATTTAACCAAAAATGCTTAACCGATTTAAGTATGCTTAACAGGCACCAAAGTTAAGTGTCCTTCATGGGCATGCTCAAGTCTTTTCTCCAGCACTCAAGTCTTCACTAGGCCAAGATGGACGCACAAAAACAAGGAATAATCCCTCCCGAGGTCAAAAATGTACAGCCTAGAAAGACGTTATGGATATGTATGATGATGCTGACCTTATTAAGTATTTTTTGATTATGTCAGCCCTGGGCCCACATAAACAAAAATTACTTAAGTATAAGGAGGACTTACACTTAGTTCCTGTGCTGGAGTACTTTACTGAGCAAACTGGTTAAGTGTATCTTCCAGTTATGCTCAGCGCTCGCTAAGTAAAGTATTTAAAGGAAAACTTAAGTAAATCATCAAAGTATGAAAACAGGAAAGTGCAAAAGAGAGGAACTTTTAAATAAGAATAATTGTCAGTGTTACCTGTGTTATATGGTTGAAGTTCATATGTTAACAACATAAATGGAAGGTAATATGAACTTTGTGATGAAAGATATAGACCAAAATGTGATATTCAGAGGGCACATTAGGATTTTTGCTTCGGACCGGCAACTGCAGGGTGGCGCCACATTTGTTTGTACTTGGCAGTCCATCCCGTGCAAGGATATTATATATCTTTCTAATATCCTTGATCCCGTGTACGCAGGACTGAAAAGTTTTTAAAGGACCCCTTTAGTGGGGTCATTTCATATCCTGTCAACGGCATTCATCAAATGCTTAGCTTACCCTACTGGGGTGGCTATCATAGTTGCCTCTAAACAAGTGATATATATGATTACCACCAAACTTTTCTATGCGAAAATACTGATGGATTTCAATAGTATACCAATAATACACGGTGATTTGTAGATGCAGTTGTCCCTTTGGGTATCTGTATCAAGGCATAAGGCAGGAATGTATACAGGAATACAAATGGGCAAAAAAATTGGACATGTAGCTGCTTTAGATAAATGCATTCAAAACACACTAAATGGTGGGTATAATTTCGATATGGAGCACTAAAAAGCTAAAAAAATTACTTACATAGCTGAATGTTATTTCAGCCAGAAACGGTTAGGTTAGTTAAAATAAGAGTAACGAGATGGAGCGTGCTCGTTTTCTATACATTTTGATGTGTTAAGAATGATGGTAACATTAAAAATCGTCCGAAATGCCTCATTTTGCATTTATCCACCTCCTCCCTAACAAACCTAGGGACTCGTCGGGAATGCGGGCGGGGAAGTGGAAAGAAGTTTTTATCGGGGTAGTAGATTATGTGGATGACGTAAAATATATCCGGTAAAAACTCTATAGGATGATATAAGGCTGAAAATACATTAAAAATATATAATTGATCAAACAATCATTGGAGGCATACGCCGGGGGGCGCGTCGCCTCGCCCACCCTACGACGCTACTCCCGGGGGTCACCACGCGCGAGTTCCCATGCAGGCTCCTTTCCCATACCAAGCAGCTCTCGACAAGAAACATCAACTTGCCCCAGCCACGAGCCTTGTGGGCGCCCCCTTGGCCTCCTCCACGCCGGATTGTCTCTTACAGATACAACCCGATGGGAAGGATCGGTTTCAGGGTAGCGTGCCACATACCCATATAGCCGAAGTTGGCGCTGACGGACTATGCAGGTAATAGGCCTCGATTCAGTCTCACGGTGCAATCGCTGATTTGACACGTAATCATCCCAGCGATACCCCATGATTCTGCGAAGACACTTATTACCAAAGGCATTGATTCGTCTCTTCAAGTCACTATTTAGTGTCCATGTCTCACAACCATAGAGTAAGACAGGGATCACAAGCGACTTGAAGATCCGGATCTTTTTCCTCCTGCACAGGTACCGACAACGCCAAATACTCCCGCTGAGCGAGTCCATAACACCGTGGGCTATGCCAATCCGCCGTAAGGCTTCTTGACGTGACCCGCCGTCATTATGGACTGCGCTACCAAGGTATGTAGAACTTTCCAAGATCTCAATGTCCTCGCCACATGCATGAACAGACTGTACTGCTTCATCTAGGAAGTCTCCAAACACCTGGACCTTGATTTTGAGCCAGGAGACCGCAAGTCCCAAAGGCTTTGCCTCCTCGTGCAGCGCCTCGAGAGCCATCACCAGGACCTCCAGCGACTCAGCAAAGATTACTGCATCATCGGCAAAAACAAGATCAGTGATCTTTGTGTTGCCGACGGATGCTCCACAATCACTTTGATCTACAACCTTGTCCAATACCCAGTCCATACAAGCGTTGAAAAGTGATGGGGCAAGGACGCACCCTTGCCTCACTCCTGTATTCACAGGAAAGAAGCTGGATACACCTGCCCCACACTTCACAGCACTCTCAGTCCCAGAATATAATTGATAGTGTACGGGAATTACCTACTTATTCTTGTAAAAATCTCTCGTTAAATCTTTACAATGGTAAAACTGCTGCAATTAATACAATACATGGACGAGTTGTAATTGTATACATCCGACGATTTTTAATGTGACTATCATTCTTAATACATAAAAATACATGGGAAAAGAGCACTTCTAACCTCATACTCAATTCCTGGTTGGAAGTATCAATTACCAAAATAGTACTAACCTAGCCTCACTATAACCTAACCTACCCTTGCCAATAATCTCCATGCGAGATCTAAAGGCGGGAAAGGACTTGAAAATTTTACCAGGGTTAAGCTTGAGTTTTATTGAGGTTAGGTTAGTATTTTCTTTTTAGGGGGGATGCTCGCTAAGAGGTTATTGGTTAGGTTAGGTTATAGCGATTAACTTTTTTTTTATAGTTCCAAGGGGGGAGTCGTTTAGGCTGGTTGGGGGGTATCTCTCCCCCACTTCATAATTACGTTTTAGAGGTATGTGAAGGGATCTGTGAAGGTCTGGAGAGGAAAAAAAACACTAATAAGGGCGGGATAGGACTCTAGAATTTTACCCGATTTAATCAATACACACAAAAAAAATTCAGGTAAACAAAAACTCGACCTAGAAATCAGTGGTGCCCAAAAACGAAAATGTACCAAATGGGTAATATAATGACTTGTGACGGTATATGTGCAGTTTAAAACAATATATGATTGGTGGTTTTAAATCTAAAAGTTTCGTTCTCATCATAAGGAATATTTCTAACCTGTATTACCACTGTCAGAAATTAAAAAGGCTAATATTTAGGCTAGGTTTGGTTAGGTTAGTTAGAGAGTTAGGTTAGGTTAGTTAGAAAGTTATGTCAGGTTAGTTTGATGGTTTGATTAGGTTAATATTTGATGTTTTTACAAATGGAGTGTTTTTTCCCGTCAAGACTTCTAAAAAGTTTATTATTATCCCGAAACTGCATATTTTCCCGAAACTGCATATTTTCCCGAAACTGCATATTTTCCCGGAACTGCATTTTTTCCCGAAACTGCATTTTTTTCCGGAACTGCATATTTTCCCGAAACTGCATATTTTCCCGAAACTGCATATTTTCCCGGAACTGCATATTTTCCCAGAATTGCATATTTTCCCGAAACTGCATATTTTCCCGCAGCAGCATATTTTCCCGCAACAGCATATTTTCCCGAAACTGCATATTTTCCCGAAACTGCTTATTTTCCCGAAACCGCTTATTTTCCCGAAACTGCATATTATTCCTTCGCAATCCAGCCTGTACCTTTTAATAAGGTCAGCATCATCATACATATCCATAACGTCTTTCTAGGCCTGTACATTTTTGGCCTCGGAGGGATTCTTCCTTGTTGTTGTGCATCCATCTTGGCCTAGTGAAGACTTGAGTGCTGGAGAAAAGACTTGAGCATGCCCATGAAGGACACTTAACTTTGGTGCCTGTTAAGCATACTTAAATCGGATAAGCATTTTGGGTTGAATGACTTTAGCATTCTCTTAATATTTAAGTGTAAGATGAGCAAATTTTCTTCTGCTAAGTACGCTTAACAATACTAAGTATTATGGCTTATCTGGGCCCTGGCATTTATTCCACGTCCAGGTCTCACTTACATATATCATGGTCAGAACTGTTATGCTATCCCTGAGTGCTTTCTTTACTTCTTTCCTCACTGCCCTAGTTGTATATCAAGCATGGTTATTAACATACCGTTTGTTAAGCTGAGTATGGTGGAGGCCATCCATTTTATCCTGTCTGTCACCACGTTGATCAGCTCCTTCCATACAGGAAGTAGGCTTACTTATAGTTATGCTGATAATTAGTGTGAGAAGGAAGCATTACCTCTAAATATAATGCAGATACAGTACGTGTATTGATGGCATTCATCATATTGGTCGGTGTGGGTGTGGGTGGATGAGTCAGCTCGAGATGCAGCTTTGGGGAGAGGTGGCTGAGGAACACTGTGTAGCTCATCACATCACTGAGTATGGCACTGAGCACAGGCGTTAAACAAACTGATATATTCACATCAATAGCATTGATAATGTTTGGAATATTGTAATGAATGCTTATAAAGCAGCTCATTTCAAGTGCCTGATTTTCCTCATATTTATATCACTGGTTTTGCCACCCACAGAAAGATCCAATCAATACTGATGGAAAAAAAAATTCACTCAATCAGTCTGTCAGCAGTTGAGGAATATTAGTTGTGTTTGTTATTTAGTTACTTTTCTAAATACAGAACGTGACTGCATCAGAAAATATGCTTTCTCAGCTTAGTATCATGAAGTAGGAGGATGTACCAGATTTCTGTCAAGAAAATAGTTTGAGTCATAGTTCTGTCAAGAAAATAGTTTGAGTCATAGTTCTGTTAAGAAAATAGTTTGAGTCAGTTCTGTCAAGAAAATAGTTTGAGTCATAGTTCTGTCAAGAAAATAGTTTGAGTCATAGTTCTGTCAAGAAAATAGTTTGAGTCATAGTTCTATCAAGAAAATAGTTTGAGTCATAGTTCTGTCAAGAAAATATGGTTTTTGAGAACCCTTTCATTGCAAGGCCATGGAGGGACCTCTACAATACTGTACTGTATTGTGCTCTGACACATTAGGAGGTAGAAAATTATCAGTGTGTTTGCCACAGTCACGTGCCACACCCCACGCAGGTGAGGGAAGGCTTTTATGCCATTTGTTTTATGCGTCATCTTTAGTGTTGTCACTAAGTCAAAGGTCTCAGGCAGCACTGTACTGTATGTCATGCCTGGAAGGGAAGGGTTCCACAAGGATGCCTCAGCACTCAGGGTCCCATTCTTCCCACAGAGAGCGGATGAAGCAGGTGCGAGGGACGCGGCAGCCCAAGCGTGCCTGGATCTTGCAGAAGAAGGAGCGTCGGCGGAAGCAGGGACGGGAGGTGCGGCCCGACACCAAATACTCCGGACGCAAGAGATCAGAAAGATTCTAGTCGGTAGCAATAATGGTGGTGTGCTGCAAGGACTCTGTAGCAGACTAACAGTTGTGCTTGAGAGTGGCTGTTAAGAGCTGCTGGTGTCACACAAATAGTCTGCCTCATTGCCAAGGCATTTCTGATAATTAATTTAATGTGATGGTTTGCTGGATTGTTTTGAGGTATAAGTTTGTGGATGTAATAATGGAACACTTGGGTTTGGTTACAATGAGTGTTGGTTGCCAGGACCAGAAGCAGAAGTGGACTCATTCTAGTATATATGATACATGTATAATGATGGCAAACCTGGCTCAGACCACTTGACCCACTTGCGTCGGTTTGACACAATGAATGTGTGACATGGCTTCTCATGGCCTGGTTACCATGGCTCTCATGCCATGCCTCTGGCTCTCATGAGGCCATGGCCTCATTTTTCTCATGGCCTGGCTACCCAGTGTTGCTGTGCTGAAAGTCTGCCACAGTGTGGCAGTCAAATAGATGTAGACGATGTAGACTCATAAGTTTCAGCACTGTAGCCATCAGCATCACTACTGTTCCATTGGCCCACCAGATACATCTGTTAAAAGAGCATGTGGTTGGCAGAAAACCTCCCCTCATCTGATGCAGTTTATTACAACCTTGTCATCATTTGTGGTTGGCTGAAACCACTACCTCCCACCATTGCCAGATTTCATTCCGGCCCTTCTGCCCCAGTCTACACCAGAGGCCCAGGGGCAGGGTTCATCAAACACCAAGGGCAAAATACTCCTGAACATTGTTTATATATTTGTTGTCAATAAAAGATTGTAATCAGTTTTGCTTGTTGCTCTGACTCCAAGAACTATTGAGGTTTCATATATGTGTATACAAGTAAATCTCCTTTATTTACAGCTACTGAGAAATAGTGGAGTCATGAATCCCAAATATAACATGCTCTCCAACGGGATGGCAGTGAGGTAGTGTGGCGGAGAGCAGACATGCTTGCTGTGGAGGATGTAAGTAATAGTTATGTATTTGTAGACAGTATTAGAAAGTATGTAATATTTATCAAGCAAGTTGTGTCAAGTCTAGTGCTGACACAAGGATTTTCTTCAAGATGACCATGGCAGAAGTCTTTATTTTCACCTGTCCATGCACTTTTCCTTGCTATTTCAGTCTGATCACTTGAATCTGCTCAGTCTCTCTCACACAATTTAACATCATCCTCCCACTTTACAGGAAGGTCCTCAGTTCGTGTTCTCACCATGTTTTCTTGTATAACTTTCTTGTCATCTCACACATTCTCTTGGTGACCTAATCATCACCGGGTGCTGTGTTTCACCACCCCATCTACCACTCCACACCTCATCAGACTTACACATATACCGAGGATAATATTTACTATATATACTATCCTTGACATATACAGTGGCTAGACATATTTAGATAGATAAGATCTAAGTACGTACGTAGATGAAAGTGAAGATGGCTGTGACTGAACTTATTACAATGTCTTCTTGATGAATCTAGCACACTTGTTGGTGTATTGTGTTCCTGAGCTGTGTCATTTTCTGCTTCACGGTGAGTAAGAGTAAGTCAGGTGAGAGGTTCAGGTGAGCTGCTGGCTGCAATACCAAACCTGTTATGTGCTTTGTTTATTTAGTTATTTATATTTTGTATATGTAGTGTTTATTGATTTATTTACTATATGTTTGCTTGTTTGTATTATTCATTAGTTAATTTATGTATTTTGGTTATTCATTTAGTGTGTGTACATATATCACGTAAATATTTCTATGAAGGGAGCAGCAACAGTTTTCATTCATTGTGTGATAATCAGTTGTCATTCTGTGTTTAGCGTCCCTCATCTTTACATCAGAACAAGCTGTCTGGAAGTATAGGTGTCTGTGCCTCCAGTGTTGCCAGCACATGCACGCAGCGCTGCCTCGGTATGAGTGTATGTATGCTCCGAGATCGGATCAGATTTAAGCCGGTGGAGGATGTAGATCAGTGGTTCTTAACCTGGAGGAGGGGGGGGGGTGTAATCACTTAGGGGGGCGTAAGCCAAGAGGCAAAAGTAAGAAGTGTCATGTATTTAACTTGAAGCTCGGCCTTCGCTTTAACATGAAGTTCGCTCACGAGGGTGAGCGAAGTAGGTCGCAACGAAGAAGCAAGTATATGGGAAAAACTGCGGTGACGCCTTGCCTTGGTTCACTAACTCTAGACTGCAATACTATTTTTTATTATTACTATTCGTCATTATCATCTTTATTATTATTATTATTATTATTATTATTATTATTATTATTATTATTATTATCATCTAAACGTGATCTAACTAAATCTGCTAGATATATGCAAGCTGTTGAGTTGATGAAAAAAGCTGTGCACGATAAGTGTTTAAAACACGAATTTTTTCATTTTTATTTTCCTGACTCAGGATTATTTTGAAATAATTTGGTTGAAGAAGTGAAGCTTCCTACATGGAGGCAACTACCAACTGCTAAAGGGGGCGTGGTGGTAAAAAGGTTAAGAAACACGTAGATCAGTGGTTCCTAACGTTTTTGCACTCGCGACCCCTTTCCCCAAACCTTGACACCCACATGACCCCCTGCTATCAGCAGCTTGATTTACATTTTTTTTCCTGTGAAGGAAAGGAAAATAAACATAAAAAAGGTTTATTCATGAGTTCTGTAATTATTTATTAGCAAGCTAAATTGCAGCATTGGTTCAACTTTGGCATAATAAATAAAATAGATAGATAAATAAATTTCTCAAACTAATTATTTGAGAACGAAAAATATAAACCACAATAATTCCTTCAATAATCTCAACATGCACAGTTTTCAACAGCAAGCCAACCCAGCTAGTGGCAGGATTGGAAATTACTGCATTGGCCCCACCTTGGCATAATAGAATAAATAAATAGCAAGCCACAGAGAGACTCGTTTCGTGCCTCCCACCATTATATGAACACAAATTTATGATAATGATCAAAATACGTTTTTTGCACTGAAACAAAATTAAGAAAAATATAAAAGCATAAAACAATCAAATCGATGAGTTAAAAAAATATTTAAGCCATTTCTAGCAAGGCTTCGCGACCCCCCTGCCAAGCTTTCGCGACCCCCCAGGGGGTTGCGACCCACCGGTTGGGAACCCCTGGTAGATGATCGGGTAGGCGTGGTGTGTGGTGAACGGTCTGGGAAAGGAAGGAGGGGAAGGGGTAACAGCGCTATGGTAGCACTTGTGAAGACTGGACATTGCTTCCTCTAAAGGTTCTGACACTTCCTCATAGTAAACAGTATCACAGTGTCTGGTAGAGAGAAATTTTAGAAGAACTTTTGTGATAGACAGCTTAACCCCCTTCACACGTTCCATATCGAACCACGATAGCGCACTTATTTAATTATTGGCACTATCGTGAAATTTGACCACGATAGGCTCACAGCAATGTCATGCTGCCCGTAAGTACCTATGTGTTATAACGGTCGGTAAGATGGTAACGATGAAGTTATGATAGCTGTAAACTAAGTCACGAATGGAAAATTAACGGTCATTTTGTCGTCACGATAACCACAATAGTGTCATGTCGGTGCCATGAACGTATCACGATAGCGTCGCTATACCAACATGCACCACCAGGGGATTGGGTGGGGAAATAGGGGGGGGGGGTTGATGAAGATGGGGAAACGGGGGGGGGGGGTGTTGTTGGTGATGGAGAAGGGGGGAATGTGGGTGGGGTAACGGGCGGGGGTAATGGAGAAGGGGAGGAAACGGGGGGGGTGTTGGTGACGGAAAAGGGGGTAATGTGGGTGGGGAAACGGGGGGGTGATGGTGGTGATGGAGAAGAGGAGGGGGATATGGGTAGGGAAATTGGGATGGGTGTTGGTGATGGAGAAGGGTGGCGGTGGTGGGGAAACAGGATTGTGTGGTGGGGATGGACAGGGCCGTATTAACCCATGGCCGGAAACCACGGCTTTTAAGTATTTCGGCAGTGGCGTGGCTACGGGGGGGACATGGAGAAGCACGTGCCCACCCATGAGAATCCTGGGCTAATATTTAGAACATGACTGTCTGGATTCAAGTACCTTTTATACTGTTTCTAGAGGGCAGAACGAGTGTGAAAGTAACAATGAAATGTGGTGGAAACAATTTTTTTTTCATAGGCTAAGTTTGGTTAAATTAGTTAGAAGGTTAGGTTAGGTTAGGTTAGTTTGATGGTATGATTAGCTCATTATTTGATGCTTTTACAAATAGTGTTTTTTCCAGTCAAAACGTCTAAAAAGTTTATTTTAGAAATTTGCCATTACTCTTTCGAATTGCAAAAAACATACTTTTTGAGGTTTGCACAGGAAAAAAACTATCTCCATTAGGAAAAGCATCACAAATTAAGCAAAACAAAAATCGACCTTGGCTGAAAATCTTGCAACAGTCATAAAGTAAATATTTACCGAATCAGGCCCCCCCCCCCCACTGGCGATGGATGCCGCATTCTGTATCTAATGCTCTAATATCCACCACTGATCTGATCCTAAAATATACCATTCTATGTGGCATCAGAGTGGCCTAGAGCTCCGCTTGTCTAGTGCCCCCCTCCCCCCAGTTGGCCCCCATTAATAGACACCTAGCCACGCCCCTGCTAATTAACAAAGCAATCCAGTCCTTTAATAACCCACAAACTACGTAGCAAAAAAAAAGATCTTACCACAATCCTCTGCGACGCTGTTAATGAGTTCGAAGCACTAACGAACCCTATCAATATAAGCTTTGAAATAAATACTACAAAACTATACCAACACTATTAATAACTCACATTTACTAACATTTAAGACTTAGATAACGTTACAGGTCAAAAATGATTGGTCAAAGGTCAAAGGGCGTGGGAAGGAAATAAGGGAAAGGTTTAGTGTTTCGAAGCAGTGTTGAGCTCCTTGAGTAATTCGGTACGAGCGACAGTCGAGGTCGATCCGGCGAGGGAGCAAGACGCTTGTGCAGGCAGCTGGGAGGAGGAAGAGGATAATTTTTGGCGAAACTACACTTTATTTTGTCGCTTTTCTTCATATTTGTGTAAGTTAAGTAGAGAGAGAAAGGGAGGGAGTGGGAGAGAAAGTGAGAGGAATGAGTGGCGGATTTAAAAGGTGACCACGGCCACCCCTGAACTCTCATTGGCCACCTCAGTTCTGTCAGAGGTCTAATGAAAATTCAACCATTTCTTTTTAATGGCTATGCCATGGCCACCCCACACTAGATCTGTGTCCAATCTTGGCCACCTCAGTCAATATTTCCTGGCGGCGCCACTGTGAGTGGGAGGTGAGGGAGGGAGTGAGAGCTTACGTGTGATTTGAGGTTGTTTAGTCCTCCCTGCAAAGTAATGGCTGTTGCCTCGTTATCTTTCTACCTTATTTAACGTCAGATCAGTTATAGCCTGTGGCGTAGCTACGGGAGGGCACGTGCTCCCCCATGAGAATCTGGAGGCCTCCCAGGTGCCACACCCCCCACTGGCCCCTGTATGCTCTTATAGGGTGCCGGGTTTAGGATGTGGGAGGCCTGAGGGGGGTTTTGGTGGGGGTCCCTTCACAAGCATGAAATTAGCATGGCGCTAAATGAAATACATTTTAAACTTCGCACTGTCGCAACGATATGCTTGCTTGCACGATGTAACTCGCTATTAACGACCCATGATACTCAGAAATTAATGTAATTAATACTAAAGTCAAATCGTTTGAAAAAAATTGACAAAAATTAAAGTCAAGAAATAATAAAGCTAAATGTGGCTGGAGTATTTTGATGTTTTGCCTTTTCGGCCTCCTTGAAATATAAATGGAAAGTAATTATGTACATTTACGCATAAATTTATAGCAAATGGTCTAAGGGTGTGGGGTCTGAGGGGCAGTGGAGGGAAAGATATTTGACTTGGTTTATTTGGTTTGGTGATGAGTTAAAATGTCAAGTTGCCAAGCGTTTGGTGGGGGCCCCTGGTGGAAGGCCCGGGGCCCAACCCTAAGTCCGGTCTTGCTTATATCGTACCCTTCTATGTGGCATCAGAATGCTCCTGAGCTCCGTTTGCCATAGTGTCCCCCATATACAACTGTGCCCCCCCATTGATAGATACCTAGCTACGCCACTGCCCTCCGGCACTTCAATCTTTCACCCCACTACATCTGACGACTGACCTTGGTACGCTAGCTACTAGACACCAGTACATAACTATATACATTTTGAGGGTCTCGAAGAATTATTCTATTCACAGTGCCTCAGCAAAAAAGATTGGCGGGCCCCTAGTTCCTGCCGGGTCCCTAGGCTTCAGCCTAGTTAGCCTTATGGATAATACGGCCCTGGGGATGGAGTAGGGTGTGGGGAGTCGAGGTGGGTGTTGGTGATGCAGAAAGGGGGTGGGGGTTGGGATGAAGGTGGGCGTAATGAGGAGCGAGGTGCCTTCGCCGGTTATTTCATAGGGTGCGGCGGCATTGTGGAGCCTCGTGTGTACCCGCGAAAAGTTCGACCTTGGTCTATCATGACTATCGTGACCCATACTTAGCTTTATCAGGATCTCAGGATCTATCTGCGTATTCTTAGGATTATCGTGACGCCTTTCTAGAACAATCGTGACGCATTAGTGTGAACCGTTTAATGATTGTCAAAATTATTAGCACTATCGTGACTCATGCTTGTGTTTATCGTGATGCATTATGCATATTATTTGGGCTATCGTGACACACTGTAACGTTTATTTCTCACTAGCCGCAAAGCCGCCCTCCGGGCGGACTTTTTGGCTAGCTCCTGCGGAGGGCTATTGGTGGGCCTTCGGCCCACCACCTGTGTTTGGTGGGCCCAAGGCCCACCAAACACAGACACTCCAGATAGCCCCTTCTAACTTTCCTGAAATCATGGATGTAGAAATGTATGTATTAACGCCAACCCATTCACATCACCCCCAACCCATTCACTCACCCATTACCCATCACCTCCCACCCATTCACTCACCCATTACCCATCACCCCCAACCCATTCACTCACCCATTACCCATCACCACACACCCATTCACTCACCCATTACCCATCACCCCCCACCTATTCCCTCACCCATCACCCCCAACCCATCACCCCCCACCCATTCACTCACCCATCACCCCACACCCATTACCCATCACCCCACCCATTCACTCACCCATTACTCATCACCCTACATCAAAGTTTCCTCAATTCTCGCAACCCACTTTTTTTTCACAATTCTCGCTAATAGGCTACTAAAAATAAAAAAAATATAAAAGTGACCGGATCATCCCATAAGTGGGCTTAAAACCTTCCCCTGGTAAACCTGGTTCCAAAACTGTGCCATATGATGGAATTCCGCCACGGGGGGCGGAACCTTGAGCGGACACACACACACACACAGAGACACACACAGACACACACACTTTCGCTTATATTATTATAGATGACGCCTCGTCACGATAGACATACGACGATCACGATAGTGTCACTTAGCTGTTACAAAGATAAAGACAGCGGCACGTTAATCTTACGATAGCGCTGCGTTGGGTAAAAAAAATCGGGGAGCTTCCCGATTTTTTAGTGCATGCACTAACTTTTCGTGGCCTCGGCCGAGTGCGCCACGAGCGTCACGATCGGTCACGATAGACCCATAATCAGGACCGTGATAGCGCTACTCATTGCATTGTAGGCGCTATTGCGGTTTGCTTATGGAATGTGAGAAGAGAGTTTAACTGTTGTTTTATCGCACCGTGTTGGAGAGAGGCCTATGGAGAGGACAAAAAACACCGTACAATCCGTATTATATATGTTTTAACTACAAACATTTTAACAAAAACTAAATTACAATAATAATATTAAGGATGATGGTTAAACGTTTTTGCCTGCTAACGAATACGTAAACGCTAACATTGAAATAGTCCTAAAAGTTATAACACTATAACGGTTATAAGTTATAACACTATAACGGTTATAAGTTATAACACTATAACACTAAAAGTTATACATGCAGCTCCAAAAATAGAGGCTACTAAAAATACTATGATAGTATATACTCAATTATGTTCATATGAGAGAGCCTGTAATGTATTTTCCCATGATATGAAAGCCTGGTTGGTGTTGAGGGTCTGTCGGGGTTGAGGAGGGGGGGGGAGTGAGGTTGCCAAGCCTATGGACAGAAGAACCGCAGGACACAAGAGTTCTTAGCGCAAAGCAGGGATCACAAGACTGAAATGCCATGATTACCAAAGTTACAACACAAACCGATATACATAGACGTAAGGGCTTATTAAAACATTACGTAACGCATTTTTTTTTCATTTTTGACCCCCCTCCCCTCCCTTGTCACGCCTTGTAGCATGTCCAGACCCCTCTTAGAAGATGTGTAATACCAGCTAGTACCCCCCCCCCCCTTAGTAGGTTTCCATTTTCTTCAAGTACAATAATATAAGTAGACTAAGTACCTAAAAATGATCATCTCTAGGTTTTTCTTTAAAAAATCTGAAAATGTTATGTAACACATGGCTGCACCCCCTCCCCCCCACTGTCACATTCATAACACTTCACCATTCCCCCCTCCCCTCCCCCCCTTAGACGTTACGTAATTTTTATTGACCCTTAATCTTAAGATGTTTTTAAGTTGATTTTTCGCAGTGGCAGGGCAACCAACTCAAGGACAAGCGTAACAGTGTTTGGCCTTGGCTGCACTTGCTGTGGCGGTGTACGGCAGACGTGGGTTGATGTGGTTTTCAGTAACTGATGCGATAATGAATGATTAATTAATGAAGGGAGAAGGTGTCCTCTACGTAGCGTATACTCTTCAGCTTACTAAACGTGGAATTATTTGACCTTGAGAATACCAGTGTGTGTGTAGTGGTGGAAAGTCAGGGATCCTTGGATTTTTCTGACAAAACGTTACCTACTACTCTACTTTGTTATTGTTATTTCACCCTACCTGACCTTAACACTGAAGGATCGTTTTCGTTCATCTCATTGAACGAAATGCTCTGATGGGGAGGGGGGCTCGCTGATATTTGGATGTGTGTGGGTGTGAGGGGCACTGCGGGGAAGGAGGTTGTTCTAATGCTGTATAGATCCACCTTTATTAGTGTTGTGTTGTGAGGGTTGTTTTCTAGGGTTTTGTTGTTCTGATGTGATTTAAGTATCGCCGCCAGCCCTCGACACCCAAGCACCTCTCATACGAACCCCGTGGTGGTGGTGTAAAGGTGGTAAAGGTGTAAAGGTGGTGTAAACTTATGTTTTCAAAGAAACCTTACTGAGTCACTCTCATCAACACCTTTGAGCCGCTTCCACAGTAGGGCTCACGAGGCTGCGGTCTGTTGACGAATGCGGCTGTTAGGGGCATTGGTGGGTTGTGTCGCACGCTTCGGACAAATCTGGCACGAGCGCATTGCTTGGCGGCGTAGCGCGCCACACGGCGGCCAATAACCGCTAGCCTCCCGGCGGAGCAGGAGACGGCATATTCCTCCGCTCTTCCTATCGCTTTGGCCGAAATATGCAAAGATGGTTCGAATGGACAAGGGGCGGCACAATGTTCTAGTATAGTTTTAGAAGTCAGTATGACTTAATTTCTCAAGTTCATTCTGATCAGAAAAAAGTTGTGAAACTTCCATTTCCATCTCCTCCTGACAGACACTGCACCATAGCTCCCTTCTCTTTCTCTTTTTTGACATATTTGAGCAGCACGTACAGTCTTCAATGCTCCAAAGAACGGTCAGGCTCATGAGCCCAAATGTGGACGCGGCTTTACGTGTCAGCGAGACTGTCTTTCCGTCACTTAACACTACTCAAGGCCTCTGCTCGGTCGATCTCGCGAGGTTCTGCAGGGGCTCTATGCGCGGTCGTCCTCGTCTACAGGGTCCCAGCGGTTGCCAGAGCAGCAAAGGAAGCCGCGGGAGGAGATGGATGGGGAGCCGGGGTGACAGACGGCGTAGTAGATCATGTGTGCGAGGATGCCGATCATGAACACCGTCAGGAGGGCCCATGGCGCCTGAAGGATGAAGAAATGGAAGGTTACTAAGGAAAGGACGGATTGTCTAAGGTTATCAAGGGATCTGTAAACCTGAGGGACCGGCTTTTATCTGTCAACTAGTCCGCGATTCAACTGACATTAATATGACTGTTGTAAACAATCAGACAAGTCAACCAACCTCACAAGACCTGTCAAGGCGATAGGTTAGTGAGTCAGGCACCAGTTTCCTTTCCATTCCTGAGACAACCTTGTCAGTCTGTTCATACACTACTGAATCAGCATAGCTCTTTTCTCTCCTTCCCCCTCCTCCTCTCTCTCCTCTCTCTCTCCCCTCTCTCTCCTCTCTCTCTCTCTCTCTCTCTCTCCTCTTTCTCTTTCTCTCTCTCACCTTCACCGCAAAGAAGTCCCCACTGCCTGCCATAGCCATGTTCCACAGGAAGCCGCAGACGACACTCTCAGTGAAGGCCAACGCGTAGTACAAGATGAAGCGGCCCAGCTGGCGCCCACCCTGCTCGTTGGTGAGGGAGATGAGCCACACGCCGCCCATCACCAGTGACGACACAGACCTGTCATGGACAACCACAAAGGTCGTGGTGAAGCGCACCTTATGGGAGAGCCATGGGGGTCTTGGCGAACTGGTGGGGCGGTAATTTGTGTGTATGTGTGTGTGTGTGTGTGTGTTGTGTGTGTGTGTGTGTGTGTGTGTGAACAAGTGTTCGTAAAGCTCTTCGAATTAGGATACTGCCGCCCAGGGATTAGGGAGAAATGTTCATTATGGAAAGCCAAGGACGACATAACAATCTACTGACCTAACAATCATCACTGAGTCTCAGTGATGAGGTATGGGCAGCGGCAGAGGGGAGACAGGGAACACTCGTGCATGGGATCAGGGACGCTACACCCAGGGCCAGATTTATAAAGGAGGGAAAGGGGCAATTGCCCGAGGCCCCCCTGTCAGAGGGGCCCCCCCAGACTTCCTTTATAAAATAATGTAATGATCATGTATTCATTAATGTAATAAATTAGTTACATTAATGAGAAAAATAAATAGTTGTGTGGGGGCATCAGAAAATAGGGACAGGGGGCTCCGGGTTGCCCCCCACCATTTAAGGGCGGTGCCCCCCTTTGAATAGTTAGATGAATTGCTAACATAATGAGGAAAATTATCAGTGTTAATTCAATCTGAGGGGGTTGAGGGCCTCCAAACCTGAAGTGCCGCAGGCCCAACCATGTCTAAATCCGGCCCTGGCAACACCCTTACCAAAGACGAAGCTTTAAAATTCTATTACAAATGGAGCATTTTTTCTCTCAGTTTTTTCAAAAATGTTGTTGAGACTTTACGCATTGCTCCTATAATGTCACACTACACACCAAGCAGGACTACACTCAACCGACATCTCTTTGTGCGATGTACATATGTAAGTACAGTACTTACTTGATTGGCTTTTCGCGGCTAGGTGCTGTAGGGAGGGTTGATACTGGTTTGACGCGGGATAGCTCGAGTTCCAAAATTATATAGATAGGGAAGCGCTCTAAGACTAGTATGAACGTAAATAAATATAGAACAGGATATTAGTAAGAAAATAATCGTGAATGATTGAAGAAAGTATAAAAAAAGATATATTCATTAAAGAGAGAAAAAAACTGGAAAGAAAGGTAGAGCGCGGGAGCCTGTTTCCATCCTCACTCTCACCAACCTGAAAAAAGTGAACATGAAATATTCAAGAAAAGTATGAGAGAAAAATGTTTGAGAAAAAATGCAGAGAACATACCAGTACCTATACACAAGAGCGGGTGCACAGTGCATAAAGAGCCCCTGTCTCCTTCCCTCCTCCTTTCTTTTCCCTCCAACCTCGGTTCCTCCAAGAAAGTGTGAAAGAAAGCAAAAAAAATTTCAGGAAAAATAATTGGGATACCAACAAAAGTAGTGAAAAGAGGCCTGATGACCCCTCTCTCTCTCTCTCTCTCGCTCTCTCTCTCTCTCTCTTCTCCCCCTCTCTCTTCTCTCTCTCTCTCTCTTCTCTCTCTCTCTCTCTCTCTCTCTCCTCTCCCTCTCTCCTCTCTCTCTCTCTAACTCTGTCACCATCTACATCTCTTCAGGAATATTGTCTCAACTCATAGTGCTGCATCTCCATGATGGTTCTCTCTCTCTCTCTCTCTCTCTCCTCTCTCTCTCTCTCTTCTCCTCTCTCCTCTCTCTCTCTCTCTCTCTTCTCTCTCTCTCTCTCTCTTCTTCTCTCTCCCTCTCTCTCTTCTCTCTCTCTCTCTCTCTCTCTCTCTCTCTCTCTCTCTCTCTCTCTCTCTCTCTCTCTCTCTCTCTCTCTTAAGCACTGAGGAAGTTAAAGTGCACCACAGCAGTAAAATATAAAATACCAGTAAAGATAAACTCGGGAAAACAGACAAAATAAACACAACAAGGAAAGGAAGGGGAAGCAGAAAACGGTGAGCGTGTGTCCTGTGAGGGGAGGGAGGGCTGCAGGTATGGAGGGCGCGGCGATAAAGCCTAGTAAGCCTCGCCCGCTTAGAGGGGTCCCTGCATGCACCTTTTACCCTTGAATTGGCAGAGTGCAAAAAAAAAGGGAAATAAAAGATGATGCGGCTCAAAATATAGGAGGAGTGTATTGATGTTCGTGATGTTTGCCGCTCGGACAAAAATGGGAAAGAAAAAACAAGTAAAAAAAGTGGAAGTGTTCGAAAAATAGAGGACGAGGATTGCGTGCTGTTTGCCGCTCAGAAAAAGAAAATCCTAGCGCACCATTCATGCGGCGGTGAAAACTCCCGGCTGAAGCTGAAGCTTGGAAAGAACCCATGATAGGGATGAGGGGTAGAATGTTAAAGCGTTCTCGAAAATACCAAAATGAATGATATCTACATTACTGTACTAAGAGAGTTTTGTCTGTCTGTCTGTTTGTCATCAACGAGTGTGACATGAAGGAAGTGGAATACAGAAATATAACTAACATTCAATACGAAATGTTCGCGAACCTTGACAAAAAAAATTCCCAGAAATTCAAAACATCTTAACAAAAAAATTACAAGATAAAATCATACTGAAGAAAATCACTGTCTTGCAACAAGACCGGATTTCCCTGAACGTCCCCACCCTTCTTACGCGAGAGCTACTCAACCCAAACACCCACCGTCAGATGCCGCCAAAAAAAGAAGTTTCGAGCCTCTCAGAATGCAGCTAAAATTAATGTATATAGGTGACTAACAATATTGGTAATACCTCCACAATTACCACAAATACCTTAGTTATCCCCTTGAGACCCAGAACGTAATTTCCATTGTAATTTGGCTGCCATTAAACGATTTTTAGTGATTATTAAGTAATATTTTATAGGTATGGCCTGTTTAGTATCCTTGTCCACTAACTAATTTGATATATTAAGTTAAGTGACTTTTCTTAATTTTATGGCTCGACAACATACGATTTTATATAGAGAAGGAAAGATCTGGGCGTGAAGGGGTTAATAGTAATAGTAAAGTAATGCATCCCCCTTCACCTTCTGCTCTTCGTGTGGCTTACCTGGTGGGTGAGATTCCCTTGGAGTTGACCACGGTGATGAGGTGCCAGCCGATGTTGAGTAGCCAGTGACCCCCGACGATGAGGTACACCCAGGGCCCCCACGCGGCGCTCACCATGCTGTACCCCATGATGCGAGAACCTGCACGGAGAGGCGGTGGTGTGAGGGCTGAGGATGTGTGTGTGTGTGGTGTGTGTGTGTGTGTGTGTGTGTGGAACAAGATGCCTACTGTTTGTTATGGGTGTTTGGGGTTGTTGTTGTTGTTGTTAGTGGAGTGAGGTACTGTTATGGGTGTTTGGGGTTGTTGCTGCTGTTTTGTTAATGGAGTGAGGTACTGTTATGGGTGTTTGGGGTTGTTGCTGCTGTTTTGTTAATGGAGTGAGGTACTGTTATGGGTGTTTGGGGTTGTTGTTGTTAGTGGAGTGAGGTACTGCTATGGGTGTTTGGGGTTGTTGTTGTTAGTGGAGTGAGGTACTGTTAGGTTTTGGGGGTTGTTGTTAGTGGAGTAGTACTGTTGGGTGTTTGGGTTGTGTTGTGTGAGTGGAGTGAGGTACTGTTATGGTGTTGGGTGTTTGGGTTGTTGTTGTTATGGAGTGAGGTACTGTTATGGGTGTTGGGGTTGTTGTTGTGTTGTTGTTAATAATGGAGTGAGGTACTGTTATGGGTGTTTGGGGTTGTTGTTGTTGTTGTTAATGGAGTGAGGTACTGTTATGGGTGTTTGGGGTTGTTGTTGTTGTTGTTAGTGGAGTGAGGTACTGTTTTGGGTGTTTGGGGTTGTTGTTGTTGTTGTTAGTGGAGTGAGGTACTGTTATGGGTGTTTGGGGTTGTTGTTGTTGTTAGTGGAGTGAGGTACTGTTATGGGTGTTTGGGGTTGTTGTTGTTGTTGTTGTTAGTGGAGTGAGGTACTGTTATGGGTGTTTGGGGTTGTTGTTGTTGTTGTTGTTAGTGGAGTGAGGTACTGTTATGGGTGTTTGGGGTTGCTGCTGCTGTTGTTGTTAGTGGAGTGAGGTACTGTTATGGGTGTTTGGGGTTGCTGCTGCTGTTGTTGTTAGTGGAGTGAGGTACTGTTATGGGTGTTTGGGGTTGCTGCTGCTGTTGTTGTTAGTGGAGTGAGGTACTGTTATGGGTGTTTGGGGTTGCTGCTGCTGTTGTTGTTAGTGGAGTGAGGTACTGTTATGGACGTTTTAGGTTGTTGCTGTTTCTGTTGTTGGTGGTTTTGCTATCACTATTGTTATTACTATCATCATTATTACACACACACACCTATAAAAAAGAAGTGTGCCGAGTAGAGTGATGAGAAGCGAGATGCTCTTGTTAGCGCGGGACCCTGTTTGCGTTTGCCCCTCCTGCAGTGCTGAATCTGTGCGGGTGCTCCGAGGCGCTGCAGACGCTTCACCATCACGCTGCAGCAGGCAATGAAGCAAAGCGTTGTTAGTGCAGGGGGGAGGTGAAAGACATGGGCGTGAATGTGGAAGGAAAGAAGGAAGGAAGGAAAGACGTGTGGGTGGAAGTGGAATGAAAGAAGGAAGGAAGGAAAGACTGTGGGTGGAAGTGGAAGGAAAGAAGGAAGGAAGGAAAGACGTGTGGGTGGATGTGGAAGGAAAGAAGGAAGGAAGGAAAGACGTGTGGGATGGAAGTGGAAGGAAAGAAGGAGGAAGAAGACGTGTGGGTGGATGTGGAAGGAAAGAAGGAAGGAAGGAAAGATGACGTAGGGTGTGGATGGAAGTGGAAGGAAAGAAGGAAGGAAGGAAAGACGTGTGGGTGGAAGTGGAAGGAAAGAAGGAAGGAAGGAAAGACGTGTGGGTGGAAGTGGAAGGAAAGAAGGAAGGAAGGAAAGACGTGTGGGTGGATGTGGAAGGAAAGAAGGAAGGAAGGAAAGACGTGTGGATGGAAGTGGAAGGAAAGAAGGAAGGAAGGAAAGACGTGTGGGTGGAATGTGGAAGGAAAGAAGGAAGGAAGGAAAGACGTGTGGATGGAGTGGAAGGAAAGAAGAAAGGAACGTGTGGAGATGGAAAGACGTGTGGATGGAAGTGGAAGGAAAGAAGGAAGGAAGGAAAGACGTGTGGATGGAAGTGGAAGGAAAGAAGGAAGGAAGGAAAGACGTGTGGGTGGAAGTGGAAGGAAAGAAGGAAGGAAGGAAAGACGTGTGGGTGGAAGTGGATGTTTTGTGTATTTTAATCCTGGTGTTATGATTAGATTTTTTTTTTGGTACTGTTTGTCTTTCTCTCTATTTCTTTCTTTTCTTTGCCCGATATGATTTTTTTTGGTATTATTTGTTTCTCGGTTTATTTTTCTTTCTTTTTTTCTTGTTTCCTTGCCCGTTGTTCCCTCCTGCTTCCGTCTATTTTCTGTGTTGGTGTATTTTTCCCCCGTCCTTTTCTCGGCACCAGTTTACTTTGCATAATAGAGGGTCCTACTGCTCTCTCTCTCTCTCTCTCTCTCTCTCTCTCTCTCTCTCTCTCTCTCTCTCTCTCTCTCTCTCTCTCTCTCTCTCTTCTCTCTCTCTCTCTCTCTCTCTCTCTCTCTCTCTCTCTCTCTCTCTCTCTCTCTCTTCTTCTCTCTCTCCTTCTCTCTCTCTCTCTCTCTTCTCTCTCTCTCTCTCTCTCTCTCTCTCTCTCTCTCTCTCTCCTCTCTCTCTTCTCTCTCTCTCTCTCTCTCTCTCTCTCTCTCTCTCTGCATGTAAAGCAATACACTCAACCTTATCTCTAATCCTGTGTTTCCCTTGGACTTCTTTGTTGTAATCTTTGTATTCCTCTTCTTCCCTCCCTTCCTCTTGCTTTCATCTTTAATCTGTTCCTTATACATTCCGTCCCTTCCTTCCTCCCTTGCTCACATGATCTCGTGTTTCTTTCGTTTCCTTCCTTTCGTATATTCTCTCTCTCTCTCTCTCTCTCTCTCTCTCTCTCTATCTCTCTCTCTCTCTCTCTCTCTCTCTCTCTCTCTCTCTCTCTCTCTCTCTCTCTCTCCTCTCTCTCTCTCTCTCTCTCTCTCTCTCTCTCTCTCTCTCTTCTTTCTCTTTTACATAATCACTAATTTCCTGGATACCTCATTTTCTTTATGTCTTTGAGTTTCCCTCCGTTCTTCCTAGCTTTATTCTTTTACCATCGTCAACCCTTCCTCGCATCTTCCCTCCTTCATATACATGCATATAGTACACCCTCTTCTCCCTCGCAATCTATTCCCCCCTCTCTTTCTTTTTATCACTCCCTCCTTTTCTCGTTCGGTCTATCGCTTCTGTTCATCTTGGCAATAACTCCTCTCTTTCCTTCCTTCACACCATTATATCTTAACCATTTATTCTTCCTTCTATTCTTCAATCACTCCCTTTATATCATCCTCCTATCGCTTTTCTCCACCCTGCCTGCCTGCCTACCTGCTCTTCCTTCCTTCTCTCCCTTACATACACCAGCTCACTCACAGGTAGAAGGTCATGCTCAGGGCCATCCTAGACACGATGAACAGCATGCGAAACACCGTCCAAAAGCTGATAGGGGATTCCTGGCCCACCGCACACATTGGTCCACATCCCGTCCCCATCTGCGGTCCTGTTAGGGGTGTAAAGACTGTGAGGCTGAACTGTGATGGTGGTGGGGGTATTTATTAATACATAAAGAATGGTTGGAGATAGGTTGTGGTTGTAGGTGGTGGGGAGATGAGGATGGTTTTGGAATGTGGTGGATAGGGTGTCGGTGATGAGTGACTGGTGGTGGTGGATTATGTGGATGAGGATGATGGTTAGAGGCGGTGATGATGGGTGTTCGATGGAGGTGTTGACGGGAGTGACGCGATAAAGAGCTTTTAAGTGTTACTGAATTGTCTGACTCAATTGAAAATAAATCAGTGGCGACGTTAAAGACAAGGAACAAGAGTACTTCTGTCAAGACCAGCGGTTCTTAACCTGGGGGGCGCGCCCCCTTAAATGGGCGTGGGTAATTCCTAAGGGGGCGTGAGCCAAGAGAAAAAGGAAGAACCATTAAGTATTTAACTTTAAGCTCGGCCTTCGCTTTAACATGAAGCTCGCTTGCGAGGGTGAGCGAGGAAAGTCGGTACAGAGAAGCAAGTGTGAGTGGAAAACTCTGCGGTGACGTCTTGCCAGATTTCAATAACCGTAGATACATACAATATTATTTGTTGCTATTATTATTACTATTATTATTGTTATCATTGTTATTATTATCATCATAATTATTACCGTTATCACCATTATTATTGCTGTTATTATTGTTATTAGTATAATATTAAACGTGATCTAACTAAAACTGCTGGGTATATGCTTGAGGTGTTCATGAATAATTATCATTTGCACAATAAAAGTGTTAAAAACACGCATTTTTTCAGTTTTATTTCTTTTGATTCAGGATTAATTTGAAATATCTTCGTTGAAGAAGTGAAGGGGAGGGAGAACATGGAGGCCAGGACCAACTACTAAAGGGGGCGTGGTGGTTAAAGGATTTAAGAAACACTGGTCAAGACCAATGTACACAACACACACACACACACACACAACACACACACACACACACACACACACACACATACACACACACACAACACACACACACACACACACACTCACACACCACCACCCGATGGTCAAGTGGATAGCGCGCTGGCCTGCCTTTATGTGGTAGCCGATTCGAATCCTCACTGCTCTCGGGGATTTTTCACTGACAAATTCGGGCGGTTACTGTCCCCCTTGAGCAAAGGGATGGGTGTGTGTGGTGTCCCAGCATTACCCTAAGATCGGTAATAATGAGCTCCAAGCTCGCACCGGAAGGGTGAAACTGGCGATCGCGAGTCCCACGCGAGTCACCACTCCAAGTCGCTAACCACTCGGCCACCGCCTCTCCATTCTGTGGATGCCTTATACCACCTGCTTGGTAGAGTGGATTAGAGTGCCAGTCAAGACATTGTATGGTCTTGGGTTCGACTCCCGCTTGCTCCCGGGGATTTTTCACTGATGAATGTGGGCGGTTGTTATCCCCCTTGAGCAAGGGGTTGGGTGTGTGTGGTGTGTAAGGTCCCAGCATTACCTACAGATCTGTCACTACGAGCTCTTAAGTTCTTTCCGGGAAAGGAAAACTGGCGATCCCGGTACAGCTCGCGTGGACAAGACCGTATGTGAATACACACACCGCCTGCGTGGTCAAGTGGCTTAGAGTGGGTATCAGGCCATTCTGTGGTAGTAAATTCGATCCCCTCTCGTTTTCGGGGATTTTTCACTGACAAATGTAGGCGGTTACTATCCCCCTTAAGCAAGGGGATGGGGGTTTGTGGTGGTGAGGTCCCAGCATTACGCAAAGATCGGTCAGTTCGAGCTTCAAGCTCTTTCCGGTAGGGTAAAACTGACGATCGCGATTCCATGTCGAGGAATCAATCAATCATTGGGGGCATACACCGGGGGGCGCGTCGCATCGCCCACCCTTCGACGCCACTCCCGGGGGTCACCACGTGCGAATCCCCATGCAGGCTCCCTTCCCATTCCATGCAACTCGCGACAGGAAACATCAACTTGCCCCAGCCACGAGCCTTGTGGGCGCCCCCTTGGCCTCCTCCACGCCGGATTATCTCTTATAGATACAACCAGGTGGGAAGGATCGGTTTCAGGGTAGCGTGCCACATGCCCATATAGCCGAAGTTGGCGCTGACGGACAATGCAGGTAATAGGCCTCGATTCAGTATCACGGTGCAATCGCTGATTTGACACGTAATCATCCCAGCGATACCCCATGATTCTGCCTAAGACACTTATTACCAAGAACATCGATTCGCCTCTTCAAGTCGCTATTTAGTATCCATGTCTCACATCCATAGAGTAAGACAGGGATCACAAGCGACTTGAAGATCCAGATCTTTGTCCTTCTGCACAGGTACCGACAACACTAAATACTCCTGCTGAGCGAGTCCATAACACCGTGGGCTATGCCAGTCCACCGTAAGACTTCTTGACGTGACCTGCCGTCATTATGGACTGCGCTACCAAGGTATGTAAAACTTTCCAAGATCTCAATGTCCTCGCCGCACGCATGAACAGACTATACTGTTTCATCTACTAGTAAGCCTCCAAAAACCTGGACCTTGGTTTTGAGACTGGAGACCTCAAGTCCCAAAGGCTTTGCCTCCTCGTGCAGCGCCTAGAGAGCCATCACCAGGAGTGGACAAGGCCGTGGGTAAATACACAAACAAACAAACAATAAATACTTCATCTTTCTCATTTGTATGTTCACACCCTCACTCACCCCTCGTACCACCTCCCTCCCAAAAAATGCTTGGCATTCCAGTTTCTCGCAACTTAAACGATGGGAGTCTCTTGCATAAGAGGACTTTGATGTGTAACAATAGGAAGTCACAACTAAAACTTTAACTTATGGACAGTTCAGTCACTTATTGCTACACATCATAAAAGTCCCTTTATGATATGCCATTGTATAATATTATATTTCTTACTGATACGGCTCATCAGAACACCCGTGGTACTGGAAAGAGTTAGAAGTTAAGTGCTTCTGCTGGACAAGAAATGAAATACTCCTTCAAAGATTACATTTCTGAAGCGCCTCAATAAGTTCATGTCAACATCGGAAGCGTATCAAAATACATTGAAATATTCATACAACGAAAATGCAATTTCTGAGGCGCTTCAATATATGCATGTTGCATCCAAAACTTTTCGAAAACACACCATTGGACAAGGCTCAGGATGATACGGAATATCACAAGGAACAACGGAATGTTTTTAGCCTTTACAGTATATAAACCCAGTGCACTCCAGGCAGCCAGTGACGTGAATTTAGGTGCCTGTCGAAGAACAGAGTATTATCTTCTCTTGTCTATGCGAGGACCATTCTATTGTTCGCCTCAGGGAATCCGTTATAGTTGATTAGTTGGGATGATTAGTTGGGAATTAGTTTAGTTAGTGTGGGGCAGGGTGGGGGGATGTGACAGACATAGAGAAGACTGTTGGTATGGGGAACGAGGAGTACAAGGGATAAGGGGAAAGGAAGGAGTAAAGAGAGGTTGTGAATGGATGATGGGTTCTACAGGACTACAAAGGATCCTTAAAGGACAACAAACTTTCAGGCCCTGACCAGGCCATTTGTTTACACTACTCTACACCATTTACTTGTGTTAGAGAGAGGATAGTCCAGTGATGCTGGGAAGGCTGGAGAGGAAGGGAGTAGTTCAGAGTGAAGGTGGAGGCGATATGAGGTATAAACCCAGAGGAGTGTAACTGGCGTGTCTTGATCGTAATTTAATTCCGTCTTTTTCCTTTATTCCCCTTCCTCGCTTATTTATCCTCGATCCCCTTCCAACTCTCTTTGTTTACCCTTATTCCATTATCTCACATGCCTCTCTGCACTACCCTGTATTTCCCTCTTCTTCCCTTCCCTTCCCTCGCTTCTTCATCTTCCCTTCCCTTCCCTTCCTCCCACACGAGCCACGATACACCGTTAATTACCTGCGTCACTCAATTAACAATTTTCTTTCCAATTATCCTTCCCCACCTCCACTTACCGTTCATTAACTACCTATCTTTTCTTTTATCATATTTTCCTTGTTGTTTTGGCTTTTGATTCACTACTCTACTTCTTACCTTATTGCTTACTTTCCATCTACACTCTTATCTATTTTTATTTTCTTTATTTTTTCAACACAAATAGTCTCTATTTCTTGCTTGCTCTCTTTCATCTCCTAATTCACGTTATTATTTAGTATTTAGCGCCTCTGCGGTGTAGTGGCTAACGTGCCTAGCTACGAATCTGTAAGCCTTAGTTCGAATCCGGGTTAGGACAGTCGGCGGCAGCCCAAATAGCTGTTCATCCTTCCTTTCAGGGTTGGTCGATAAATGGGTACCTGGGGAAAACTGGGGAAGGTAACTATGGTAACCCGGTTGTCACACTAGCCCTGTGTCCCGGGGTAGCGGGTTCTCACCCACCACAGGCTCAAAGGCTAATGCGACGGAGATGAGCACCGAGGCCACGCGCAGCATAGAATATGTCTCTATCTTTACCTTACTCACCGTTTTCACTTTTCCCCACCTATAGTCTCCATTTTTTTCTTGCTTTCTTTCATCTCCTTATTCACAACCGTTCAACCGTTCTCTTCTCTCTTCCATCCTTTTTTATACTTTATTCTCCCCCTTTCTCCTCGATCATCTGTATTCTTACGTTTTCATGCCACATCTACCTTAGCCTGTTCGCCTTTTTATATTCTTCTACCTTCTCCTCCCTCTCCTCTCCGTCCCATCCCATTCACGTCTCTTCCGACTCATCTTCTCTCCTTTTTCTATTTCTATCTATTATTTTCTTGTTCTCGTAAATCACAACAAATACTCTTACTTCTTCCTTTCTTTACAACTTTCCTTATCTTCTCTACCCCTCACATCTCAGTTTTTACCCATATCTACGTTTCTCAATATTCCATCACTAATTTTTCTCTTTGTCCCCTTTCTTACACCTCTAACTTATACCACGACCCTTTCCTAACTCTCCTTTCCTTACACCCCTCTCATTATACCTCACACATCCTCTCCCTGCATTCCTATCACCGTAACCCTTCCATCATCTCCTTAACACGTCCTCTCCCTGCATTCCTATCACCGTAACCCTTCCATCATCTCCTTAACACGTCCTCTCCCTGCATTCCTATCACCGTAACCCTTCCATCATCTCCTTAACACGTCCTCTCCCTGCATTCCTATCACCGTAACCCTTCCATCATCTCCTTAACACGTCCTCTCCCTGCATTCCTATCACCGTAACCCTTCCATCATCTCCTTAACACGTCCTCTCCCTGCATTTCTATCACCGTAACCCTTCCATCATCTCCTTAACACGTCCTCTCCTGCATTCCTATCACCGTAACCTTCCATCATCTCCTTAAC